>VDFB02000013.1:43890263-43993370 GCA_007258455.2 Sequoia sempervirens | reverse complement strand
CCGTGTTTTTCTCTTTGACAATACTCTTGTCTGTAGTAAGACACCAGTAAAGCATTTTGAACATTTAAATATTGTGCCTTAAATTTGTGGAGAGCATGTGCACTGATCCTGAAAAGAAAAATCTGTTTGTGATTGGCCTATATCCATGACCCTTAAGAAACTATTTACTTGAAGTTTTTGTGGAAGGTTTATGAGAAACTTCAATTAAATAGCACAACTGTTCACCTATATTAACAAGAAAGAATTTTTGTTTGATCTGTCAAGCAAAGTAATCATTTGAAGAGCTTGAGTATGCCCTTATCTTTGTCCTTGTTTAAAGAGATTTGTCTTGCAATGTGATGTTTCTGGATTTGGTCGTGGTGAAGATAGTTAATAGGATTATAATTTCGTATCTTTTGTATGCAGCAAGATATATGACAAAGAGAAATGAACGTTTATGTATAACAAGGACATGTTGGCCATCTTATGTGCAGTGGCTAAATGAAATTACTTCTTTCCTTGGAAATACGAGTTTTTCATTAATATTGACCAGCTTATTTTGAAGCATTTTTTATTGTGTTCTCTTGGAGGAACAATGAAAATGAGTTGTTCAGTTATACGCATATGACTTTGAGACCATATTCAAGGAGGACAATGTGGTTGAATATTCTGTCATGGGTAGATGAGTCCCCTTATTTTCAATGCCATTTTTGCTAGCCAACTCGAGAATGAACTTTCAAGCTGACAAGAGAAACATTGAATATGATGACATCATTCCATCTCCAAATAAGTGTGCAAATGGAGGTAATGAACAAATGTTTGAAGGGCTACCTTAGGATGTAAGGTAGGGGGCAAATAGGGAAACTGGGTACACTAGCTGTACTTGATAGAGTATAGTACAATGCCACCTACTACTCTTTAATCAAGATGGCTATTATCAAAGCATTGTATGTTTGTTAGCCTCCATCACCTCTAGACTTGGTAATTTTGAGGAAAGATGCTTGAAATAGTTGAAGGCTTGAAGCTAAAGGGTAATCTGATGGCATAGGACGGATCTGGGTTACATGGTTTTTGTCTGCCTCTAGATATATAAGTAGCTTTCATTAATGATTGAAGGAAAGGGGAAAGCATAAGCTACAAACTAGGATTTATGTTCCATATAAGATTTGTGCAAGTGTAGTAGAAGTAGCTTATGACTAGATATTTTATATAAGAGAAGAATCCATTATGTGCTTCACGTTTCTTTTTTGAGGAAGTTGGGGTTGAGCATTGTCTTGTAGACTGGAATTTATATCATGGATGAAGGAAAGCTTGTGTTGGAACTGAAAGGGCATAAGGGGATAAAAGATGAAGATGTAACCTTGGAGAATGAGGATTTCTGGGAAAGCACTTGGGGCTGCCAATAATTAGGAAATGTACTCAAACTCTGTAAGGACCAAAATGTAAAAAATAGGCTAATTTTTTTAATAAGTGCAGCTTAAAGTTTGTTAAGGAATGGGATATTCATGGGAGGTCACCCATTCCAGATCTAGTGTGAGCATGCACAAAAATGTGCACAACTCCAGAGCTTTTTCTTGGTGTTGAGGACAAAGCTGTTGAAGGGGGAGGATATGCCATGTACCTAGTGACAACCTAGCGTTAGGAGTGTGTTATGGCCCACTTTTTCCTCAGGGCGATGGTCTATAGTTAATGTTAGTTAGCAGCTAATATGTTGTGTTTGTTTATTTAAATGTCTTTTAGGGTTTCTTTTGGTGTCTTTAGGGATATCTTCCCCTTTGAAATACATATAGTACTTGAAAAAATAGCTATAAAAAGATGTATGTAATGTCCACTTTTTAGCCCTATGCTTCTCAATGGTCGATAGCCCATTTTCAGAGTCTCATGGGCTACTTGGAGGCATTTTTAGGGTTTCCTAAATTCTTGGAGGTTTCTTGTCAGCTTTTCAGGGGTTGGTTGTAGGAGTTTGCCAAAAGGGTCTTTGGGTCTTTTTGGATTTTCAAAGAGTTTTGGTGGGTAGTCACATGCATTTTTAGTAGTGCCTATATTTGGACTTACTATTTTTATTAAGTTACAACAACTATCCGAAATGTGCTATTTCTGGCAGTAGTTCAACACTGGGTTACTATTTCTGGTAATGGTGGCAGTTGCAGTGGTTGGCATCTCGATATTTTTAGCAATTGGCATCTCCACCATCCTTGGAGTTTGGAAATGGAAATATTACAACTTAAGTTATTAAGTCATAAAGTTAAAAAGGACAAAACATAAAATATAACTTAAGTTATTATTGGCCTCTTTGTACCCCACACCTAGACTCAACAACTTTAAGTTGTTTTTAAAAAGGGGAAATTATGTTTCCTAAGTTGGATGCCCAAATGGAGGGACAAGTGAAAATTAAATTAAATATTATATTTCCTCATGTGTGGCATCCTCTTTTGGAGGGAAAAGGAATTCAAATTCCTGTGTCTCAAAAGCTATTTATATGTCCTCTCTTGCTCTCATTTTATGATGAATTCTAGCTATGTTTTGGCATGATAACTGTTTGTGTAGAGATTTGGGTGCATTTTGGAAGTGATTTCTTGGGGTTTCAGATTGTTGGTTGCATTTTCCAAACCCTTGGCTGTACCATTTTTTTTCTCATGCTGATTTGAGGAGTGGATAACTTTTTGTGGGTGTTGGCTTTTTGGCTCTTCCATCCTAGGGTGCCTCTTCTTGCAAAGTTTGGCATTTTATGATGGAGAAATGGTTTTTTCCTTTCTGGTCGCCCCTCTAGGCAGGCCATACAACTTGGCTAGAGGATGTTTTGGCATGTGACTTCGCTGATCAGACCTGTTGGTGGGTGCTAACTATCTTGTCTTGGACGCCCAGCCTTGTTTAGACATTTGCAAGTGATTTGGAGTGATTCTACGGAGTTTGGGCGAAGTTTTGTTAATTTTACTATTGCTGGTTGGCGCAATCAGCTGGTTGTATGTGCATATCAGACTGCTGTTCTGGGTATCAGACCTGTAGCAGCAGCTTGTTAGTCCTTCCATTGACCTCCGGTGGACCAATCTTGAGGTATACTTGTTCTAGTTTGAAGGGGGTGTTCTTATTCTTCATTGTAGCATCTTGGGAGGGTGTTCTACTTCATATTTCTATCTTTTACCTCTCATAACAGCAATATCTAATGGACTGATATGATTATGTTGAGCTCATTTTAACACCATCGGTAGTACCGTTGGTGAATGCTCTTGTATTGGCTTTGATACTTACCTCACTGAATAAGTGGTTGCTCCCATTGAAAAGTGGTTGAGCCTTTGCTTTATGTACTTCTCACTTCCGCTAAATAAGTGGTAGAGTTTTCTATATTTCCTGTCTTATTACCCGCTGAAAAGTGGAAGTGGCTGGCTTTGCCGCCAAGTGCATTTCTTTCCTTGTTTCTTGTTGAAAAGTGGAAGTGGCCGACTTGTTGCCAAGTGCATTTCTTGTTTATTTTCATGCACTTGTTATTTATTACTCACCCCACTGAAGAAGTGGTAGTTTAGAGAAGTTCAATATTGTAAGCCAGCCACCATATGCTCTCACCTTGCCCACATCGGGATCTAGGCGATCAGAAAGTGGGAGGTTGCTTTACAGTTGCTTATCTTTGGACTTCATCTAACACTAATGGTTGTAAATTTTTGGAAAAAATTAAGGGTGGGTTATTTCAATGTATAAGTATAATAATTACAAATGAAACTTTGGCAAACTAGTAGAACTTAGAAACTACTAATCTTTGAAGTGAACATAAACAATTTATTATTTAACATTGAACAATGGAAATGTCAAATTTGAAATTTATATTATATTCAAAATTTCATAATGATGATTACAATGAGTACAATGATGATAACAAATAATCATCTCTAAATTTCTCATTGCTAGAATTGCTAGACTCCACATGGTCAAGCTCCTCCATATAATACCAACTAGTCTTGTTTGTGTAGCATCCTCATCAATTTGTGTTGGCTCCTCTAGCTGTACATACCACTATGATGTTGGACTATCCTTGTACAAAAGTATTGCGGTCAATGAGATGCAAGACACTATGTACAACCACAAGCTTTTCTTCTCTCTTAGATGTATGCCTGTTCCTCTTAAGGGAGTGGATGAAGCTATAAGTAGATGAGTTCTTCTCAACAACAAAAGAACTAGAAACCCGAGATAGCAAACAAATGGCTAGAGATGTAGTCAAACAATTCAGTCCATGCATAGTCCACCACAAAATTGGGTCCTCTTGTGCCATAGTTTTCCTATCCATTTTGGCCTCCTTAGAATGACCCCAAAGAGTGGCAAATTTTGTCCATTGTACGAATTACGTTAGCCTATGGGATCATACATCTTTTAGATGGAACTCATGAACCATGCCTTCACTTGAACATCCTGTATGGGTGTATCTCTACTAGGCCTTTGCACATACCACTTGGAGTTCAATGCATAGGCAACCATGTGCAAGGAAGTGTTGAGCTTCTCCCATATTTGATGAATGATTGGTTGAATGTGCTCATTGTAGAATGCTAATGTGGGGTGGTCCTCTTGCACGACAACCTTCATTTGTTCTAGCATAGAATCAATGCACTCATACACCTCTCCAAGGCTAGGTGCATTGGTATCCCAATATCTAATCACGTGAAAGACTCTAGTAATGATGGAGACAATATATTTTGCATCACCCCAAAAAACATCACTCTTCACTACATTCTTCATCCTCTTCCCTTGCTTTGTCTTGGATACGAGCCATTGATTCCATTTTGCTGTCATAACCATTAGTGCAATGCCTCTTGCAACTCAAGCATTCTCTCCAAGAAAATGAAATGGGATGCATATCTATTCTCAATAGGTTTCAAGAATTCCTTCTTAGAGGCCCTGAAGAGTGCATGTGAAGTCTGGTGGTCGTAGATAAACATCTGCACATCTCTAGCATCATTTTTTGTGGCATGCACACAAGAAGGAGTCTACCAAATATGTCTATAAGCTGCCTCAATTTATTTACCTGCAGCTTTTCAATTTGTTTATCTTACTTCAGGTTGCATGAAGTGAGTAAGTAGAAGATACACAGATAAAATCGTTGTTCTTAATCATTGTAACCAAGGATTTCACCTTTGTTTTTTCTACTTTTGGTTGGAAAAGCACATAAGCAGAGGATACACAAAAGTTTAATCCTAGTTTGACAAAATAAAAAAATTGGACATATAAACTAATGAAAGTAATCTGTAAAACAAATGAAAAAATAAAAAATATGACAGCTTGCTTTTGTATAGTTAATTGTTTTTTTCTTTTTAGCAAAATTGAAAATTTATAACTAAACTAATAGCTATTTAAAATTTACAAATTAAAATTGAAATTTGCAATTTAGTATATGATTTTTTTTATTTTCAAATTTCAATGTTGATGACAAAATGAATATGCAGTCATGTCTATGAATATGAATAAGAAACTAATTAAATAAATAAAAAAAGTCATAGAATCCTACCTCTCGCTTGGAAAATCCTTTCAACTTGGTGTAGATCCTCGTTTTCCTCTTTTTTTGCTCCTCCTCAACCCTCTTGCATTTGCTACACTTCACTTTCACTCTTTCACTCTCACACTCACACTATCAGCTTGCTGTTGATTTGTGTTTTTGAGTTAAAATCAAAATTTGAGGGTATTTTATAGGGTTTGTGGGGCTTAGGTGGGGCCCATTGGCCATTAAGGTTGGGCCTTGGGCATTGGAATTAATGAAAAATTTATGTTATTTTTAAATTTTAAAACAGCCTTTTTGCCATCTGGCCGTGGGAGATGCCTGGGCATCCCGAAGACAGTCGGGAGACTCTTTGGAGCTCCTCAGCCGTCCTTGCGTCCCTGGCACCCCAACAGCATTTCTTGTGTCTTGGAGGTGGCATTGAGGTGGGTGGGTGTTTCCCCCAAGTCCCCGTGTATTGGAAACGGCCTTGTCCCAGAAACATGGGTTTTTTTTTTTTTGGGGGGGGGGCGCGCTCAGCCCCATGGAACACTGCTATTAAACCCTATGCAATTATGCTCAGACTAAAAATGGTTATGTTTTCACTGTTCAGGGGTAGCGTTTGATTTGTTAGGCACGTGTTTGTATCCTACACTTTAGAAAGGCCAAACATTTATTATTACAAATACTGTATAAATTTGATGAAGGGGACAAGATTATACAGTAAAGCCTGAGGGTTTCATTAACAGAGCCCCAGTATCAGATCACTGGGAGACGTGATAAAGAATTCAAATTGGGTAAAATACTGTGTATTGTCTCATAAACAAAATTATAAATACATACATATTTGCACTCTCAAAACAAGAGAAGTTCAGAATACCAGATATCATGCATATGCCTCAAAATGTGAGCATTACACTCAGATCAAATTACATTCAATGGTCCAAAATATGGGGCTGGTTAGCTTTCACAGAATTATATTTACATGCATTTTATATCCTCTTATAAAAAAGAAATTGCACATATAACATTAAACATCTTTAAAAGAACTTTGTAATAGGATAATAATAAGAGAGTACTCGTGTGGCAGGGCCTCTTCCTCCAACTTTTCATTACATATAAATTTATAATGTTATTTAATTAGCAGGTAGGCTATAAATTTGAGAGGCAACGATTTTTTCTCGTTGAAGTGTATAAGAAAAAAATAGTTAAACCTTGTGGGGGAAACTTGGAGTTTGTAATTGTCTTGTTGACAAGGATGTCTTTGTGCTTATCTGTGCTGCTTTCAATTGAAATAGGATGCTCTAATTGATGCTCCATATAACATTAAATTGTATGTGAAGCACCCAGCATTGAATATGAGCCTAAATACATTCAGATGTTTAAAACTCTATTCACTCTCTTGTATATTGGATGGGTTGAATAAAACTAAGTATACGAGTATCTTTTGAGAATGACTGTCAGTTTAGGGTTAGGGTGTGTAGAATGCGTGAGAATTGTTGCCTGCTGCTGGAATCATCCTCAATTGCTCTGGAATTGTCTGAGTACACTCATTAACTATTCCAAACAAGTCTGCCCACAAAAAAAGTGTCATGGATGATTCCACAAGCAAAATAAACCTGATTCAGATTCTGAAATGAATCATACCCAGGCATGTCTGGTTTTTTGGCCAATTCGGCAGCATGTCCATCTGTCCTTCCATAGGAAAAGTTGGACACAAAATACACAGTATTTTACCCAATAGGAAAATTAGGACACAAAATAAAGTAACTTCCAAATAGATTCAGGTAACGATATTCAATATTATTCTAGTAACAATAGGAATTAAGGTTATGAGTAATATGCACTGTCTTATGATTCCTAAATTTGGCTGATATTCTTAAAGAAGCACAAATTGCTACCATATAGATTCAGGTTTTTTTGCCTGATTTAGTGGGATTCAAAATATTGTGTAAAAAGCAAAGTGTGGTAATGTCAATTTGTTATTTAAGTGTGCTTTGTCTAGGCGGCTTTTAAGTTTTACAAGAAAATCAAATCACTACCTTTTGAAATTTGTTCTTTTTTTTTGACTTTTGGCTGTAAACTTTTGCTGTGCAACCAGTTATCAAATTTGTCATATGCTTTCTAACTTTCAATAAATCCCATGTTTTGCATTGCAGTTAGAGGTGTCGTGTAATAATCAATTAGAAAGCAATTCCAGCAGCATTGAGGGCAAGGTGGTATTTTTAATAGATAATTTTATTCAATATTCATGCTTATTGGTGTAGTAGATATGCTTTTTGCATCTTCATTAATTATGGAAGATGTTAATCTCTGCTTCTTTAGGAAAAACAGGACTTTGCCACACTGGTTATAACTATTCTAACACACTGCCCGCAATGCTGTTTACAGGGTTTGTGGATGATGCAAATGATGAACTGGACTGGAGAACAGACGTGCTGGATAGCAGCACGTTATCTTTTGCTGGGATTCGAGCTTGAGCTTTATTCTTTTAGTGAATACTGCATGATTTACTGGTAAAGAGGCTGTGAAATGGCAATGCATTATTGCATTTTTTCTTAACTATGAGGGAATTTGGTGGATGGCCGTTCTGAGAAATTTTGTTTTGTTGTTACCAAATATGATCATAGCTATTGTAATAGCATTTTGTGATGTATTGGCTATTAATGGTTGAGGTTTATTCTTGAATCTTATTACACTGCTGGAATTAAATGAAAAGGTTAAATGGATAGGTTGTAGTTATTGGATGATTTCTCCAGTGTAAATAGTATTAAATCAGTTATTGCTACATTAATGCAAACTCCCAAATAATTTTCAGAAATCCGAGCTTACTGATTAGTGCCTATTGCAGGTATTTGGATCATGTCCTCTTAACACTGTTGCAATTATCCCAGGAAAGGTTGACTGTAGAAAAGGATCAGCAGAGATTGGCTCTAGCTATTGACGCATGTACAGTAATCTTTCCAAAATACTCTAAATTATATTTTATTGATGTGGGCACTTGATGTGTGATCTTATGAATGTCATGTAGTTTGGCTAGTTTCTTTTAGCTGCGGACATATATAGATCATTACTACCCCAAATGGTAATTAGGAGGGGCATATGCATTTTGCCTGTCATGGTAGAAGATAGCTGCATACAGGATCTCTTGGTGACTATTTTGCCTTGCCTCAGTAGGCTCATAAGGAAGGAATCGCTCTCTGTTGTTATCATCATCAGCCAAAAAAAAGGTGAAGAAGAAACGAGGAAAGGAGGTTGAAAAGGAGAGTCATTCGCCTGGTATATTGCTGCAGCAGGCTTGCTCATTTCTTGGCAAGGGACTGGCATGGGTATGGACTGCTTTTTCTAATTTTCAGAATAATAGAAGTTTTCTTTGGTTTAATAGATGGTCTTATTTATTGCATATTAAAAGAATCTTTCAATAGTTAGTCTTTCATCCCAACAAAATTTGATGAAATTTTACAATCATGTTTCTCTTTTATTCTATTTTCAGATGCTTGCTGCTCTAGCCAACGACCACAGATTTGTTGATCGTCCAACGATTTTCAATACTGAACAGGAGGTATGTGAAGAATACATTCATCTGTAGTGATTTACCACTGGGCTTCTCTTATCTTGTAATTTGTTATTTCTTGTCCTTTTGATTGTTGTAATGGGAAATCCTTGTAGCTGTTACGTTACAGTTGAATGTTAGCCATTAGTTTTAATTTTTTAGATTTGTTAAATGAGCCATGGTATTGGTGTCATTAAAGTGCACTTAATTTAAACTTGTTATAAAATTGAATAATTTGTTGACTATTATTTCCAGATATTCATTCAAAATTTTGAATTGTTGCAAAATTCTCGAGTTCCTGAGCCACTGTCATATTTTCAGTTTAAGCAATCAACAATGCACGCCAATTTTCTTGTGAGTATTTTCTTTGTTTCCCATTGACTATTTTATTTGAACTACTCTTTCTTTTGAATAGGATAGTCAAACCTTGAGTTGTGCTTATTGTTGCATTGATATAGCATCGTGCGGTTGGTTTCTAGTATGTGTGAAGTCCAGTCATTAGGTTTGGGACTCAGATTTTTTGGAATACTTACTTATATCAAGTTGTTGAAATTCCAGACGCAATTTCGGCAAATGGAGAATTGTTTTGAAGAAGCTCTGAATGTTTTAAAGGAGCTCAGGCATTGTGCCCCGAAGGGTTTGAAGAGACTTGAAGAAATTCGTCAAATGGAGCATGTTGCAGAGAAAAACAGAATTGCGCTGAGTGTCATCCTTGCTGGGAAAGTTGATAGTTTACCCAGGGTGTCTTTTGAATTTTCACAGCATCCATGCTTTCCGGTTGCTGTTATCAAGAGATCTTGATTTTTGAAGCATGTTCTAGAGCACATCATTGTAGCTTTTGCATTGCTACATAATTTATCTAAATGCTTTGCATATTTTGATATCTATTCAAGGTTGTATTTCATTTGGTTTTGACTGATTTTAATGGGATTTTTAAAGAAGTCCTTTGGTAATTTTGTTTATGCATTGTATTTTTTTGGTAGTGTACCTCAGATTAGGTTCATCTTAGGGGGTCAGGCTGTGACACATGCCTGCACCAATCGGCAGTTTTGTTTCTCTTTTTTAATTTGCTTCCTTGAAGTTGTTACCGGGTTACATAGTTAGTCTTTCTGTCACTTGAATATGATATTTGATTCCCAGATATTCTAGAATTGAGGAGTTGAGGGACACAAGTATTTTCACAACAATTTCATTTGAACTTAAATAATTAATTATTGGATATTATTGGTTGACAATTTTTAACTTTGAACCTCTGTTATAGTGAGGTGGAGATTGCTCTTTTAGAGCAATATGCTCATTCTTTCAGGAAACACAGGTTTTTGCTTGAAACGAAATCTTCTTTTTCAATGGCTAATCAATTCATTTGACTTTTGGTTTTTTTTGTTTGGTGAAAAAAACATGGTACAGATCACTGTCTCCTCTCAAATATCTAGGGAACACTTTCATCCTTAAATATCTAAATAAAGTCGGTGTTTATGAAAATATGTTCACTCAGAACACAACAAATGGAATTTTAGAGAGATTGAACCTTATAATAGTCAGCAGTGTTTTGTGGCACTCTAAACCAGATATTTCAAGTTCACTTATTTATAGATTGAATATAGCAGAGATTTTTATTAAGGTTGCAAGCATGTGGGTACCAAGCTATGGTTAGTTAGGGTTAAATGTGGAATGATATTATCAAATCTACCGCAAGAATAATTTTGCACTGACTAGCAGCTTTATGAAAATCAATTTTCACATATCCCCATATAAATTATTATACAAATCCATTTGCAAGATTTTAAGTCATTTGTGTACAATCATAGTTACTATTACAAGTCTTGCTTGTTTTTTTTTTTTTATTAGATAAGTGTTACCTTAGAAATGGGGGTAACTCCCGTATACATATTTCCCTAGACATCACAGACACCAGGCTGTCCGCCTTCTAAGACATTATCTGGCCACTTGACAGCCACTTACATGAAATGCACTCTAGAAACCAACCAAAAATTTCCCCTCCACCCCTGTAAAACTGAGCTATATAGGATCCTACGAAGGAAGCAAACTTCCTTACCAAACCCCAAATCACCCATACATTGGTTCAGAATAGCCGCATGGTCCCCCAACGAGGGAGCTGGTTGACTCGGCCCATGGTCCTAGACGTCCTTCCGCCATCTTTGCCCTCTCCAACACACCTCCCAAGCCAACCCATGATCTTATGCTTCAGGGCTATGGTACCGCTTCATATCCGACGCTAACACCTCCTGTAAGCCTTCCCAACGATCCGCCCTAAAGTCAATAATTAACTCTTCCTGTTGGACGGCCCCCACATTGGCCAGGCAATCCACTGCCTTGTTTGCCTCCCTGTACGCATGCCCGAATCTGAAATTTTCCAACCTCCCTAGAAGTGCCTTTATTTGTTTGACCCAGGCGTCAAGGATCCAACTTGGCGAGAATCCTCGCGAGATGGCTTTTATACAATTCATTGAGTCCCCCTCGAATTCGATTGACTTTATTCCTTTGCAAATGCAAAGTTGTACACCCAACAGAAGAGCTTCGAATTCAGCCTCATTGTTCGTCCTTATCCCCAAGTTCTTGGAGGCGGCCCATACGCATTCTCCCGAATGATTTCTGATTATGCACCCAGCCCCAGCCACCCCAGGATTCCCTTTCGCAGCCCCAACAAAGTTCAGTTTCCAGGGGAGATCCTCTGGTCTCTCCCACCGTACAGCCTTCCTGTCTACTTTGTCCGATGTTGGTTGGCCTTCCCTAGGCCGTTTCAGATTGGTCCACACTTTCTGTATTTCCTCGTCCCATTTTGTGAATTTTGACCTAGAATTCACCCTTGTCCTGTTGTTGGCAACTTCGATGATTGCCTCCTGCAATTTATCAATCAGCCTTGGGAGACGGAGCGCTACCCCCCTAAAAATTCTTCGGTTACGTTCCTTCCAGATATGCCACACGACCAATGAGGGGGCCAAGACCCACAGACTTTGCCAATATCCTTTTCTATTGCCCGCCTTCCATGAGTTGAGGAATTCGTGCAGAGTCTTTTGTCTCGGGCCAGGAGAGGAGAACGAGCATTGGAGCCAATCCCAGCAGGAGGTGGCAAATGGACATGTGAGAAATAAATGATCTACGTCCTCTACGTTGTGTTCACATAGTGCACAACGGGAAGGCCCGGCGTAACCCAGACTTTTCAGTCGTTCCAACGTCAAGCACCGCTTGTGCAAGACGACCCACAAGAACGCCCCAGCTTTGGGAAGCACGGTTTGGTCCCAGCATAGCCGCGCCCACCAACCTTTCCTTACACTGATCGCTTCTTGGATTTGATATCCCAATTTAGCAGAGTATTCACCCGATTTTGCCCCACACCACACTATGGAGTCTTCATCGTTGGAAAGCAAAACCACTCTGCTGTTTAATTCTTCTGTAATTCCCTGTGCTTTTAGATGGTCGAGAAGGGGATTTAGCATGTTGATCCAAACCACTTTCCCGCCATTGGAAGGGGTAGAAGGAGAGAGGTACTTGGCAAGTTCGATACCCCCCAGTTCTCCAGATTTGCCACCTCCCCTTCGAGATCGAATTGCTCGGCCAGGCTCCTGTAGCCGTTCCAGGAGTCCGTCCAAAACCTTGCGCTCTTGCCATTTCCTATTCGCCAAGTGATGTGGTCCGTGATAATTGGTCGGCATTTGTTAATGAACTTCCAGATAGCGGAACCCCCCCTAAGAGCCGCGGCTGTTAGAATTCTTGAAGGGGAGCTGTTATCCAAGTATTTGTTCTGTAGTATACGGCACCAAAGCTTTTCTGGGTGTCTGTACATTTTCCAAGTCAATTTTGCGCCCAGGGCAAGGTTTTGCCTTTCTACATTTCTCAGCCCCGCGCCTCCATCGAGTTTAGATTTGCACGCAGTGTCCCATCCGATGAGCGCTATCCTCTTTTCATCTTTCGACCCTTCCCAGAGGAAACGCTTCAGGGCTGACTCTATTCCTGCTACGGTTTTCTTTGGTGCAGCATAACAGGCTAACGTATAGATTGGGATTGCGGAAAGCACAGATTTTATCATGGTCAGCCTGCCTGCCAGGGATAACCAGTTGTTCTTCCACGATAGAGCCTTTGATTTGCATTTGTTTAAAACTTCGGTCCAATGTTTTGATTTGCAATCCCCGTCAAATATTTGTACCCCGAGAAATCTGGCCGGTAATTTGTCGATACTAAAGCCGAGACACTCAGCTATATCCTTCTGGACTTGCGCCTTTGTGTTGAAGAAAAAGATCCTTGACTTTTCTTTATTCATTTTTTGCCCGGATTGAGTTTCATATGTCACCAGAGTTTCTTTGATAGTTTTGGCCTCCCTCAGATTTGCTTCACCAAAAAGGGTTGTGTCATCGGCGAATTGGGTGTGAGTGATGCGATCCACATTCGGGGCGGCCGCAACCCCCCTCCATAATTGCATCTGCCGCCTCTTTTTGATGGCACAGCTCAGAGCCTCGGCCATTATCACGAAAAGAAAAGGGGAGATGGGGTCCCCTTGCCTTAGCCCATTTGTCGCCCCAAAGAAACCATTGAGCTCCCCGTTCACCAAAACCGAAAACCTCACCGATGAGATACAATGTTTGATGAGGGAGCACCAGTGACCATTGAACCCCATGCGTTGCATTACCTTTATCAAGAAATCCCAGGACACCTTGTCATACGCTTTGCAGACGTCAAGTTTTATGACCATTCCCGGTGCTTTGCCCGATTTTATCGAATGCACTGCCTCACTAATTAAAAGGATGCTATCAGATATTTCCCTTCCGGGGATGAACCCATTCTGTTCGGGACCGATGACCTTGCCTAAGATCTTCTTGAGTCTGTTTGCCAGAACTTTCGCTATTAACTTGTAGACGGTATTGCACAGCGAAATTGGCCTATAATCGCTGAATGACCTACATTCTGATTTCTTGGGAATTAGCACTATAACCGAGTTGTTGATATCTTTTACAAACCTCCCCGTTTTCCTGAAATCTTCCAACATTCTCCACACGTCAGAACCTAGAAAGTCCCAGCACCTCTGAAAGAAACTGGCAGGGAAACCGTCCGGCCCCGGCGCCTTGTCGGGATGCAACTGGAATAGTGCTACCTTGACTTCCTCTTTCGAGATTGGCTCTGTTAACATCTGATTATCAGCTTCGTCCACCCTTTTGTCAATAGCCTCCAGCACTTCCCCCTCCCCGGTTGGACCAGGATCCTCACCGAGCAATTTCCTGAAAAAAACCTCGGCCTCCCTTCCCACCTCTTGGGTGCCGCTCTTCAAGGAACCATCGCTTGAGTGTACTGTCACGATTTTGTTAGCCGCGCATCTTGCCAGCACTGAGGCGTGAAAGAATTTGGTATTGGAGTCGCCTTCGTTGAGCCACACTTCTCTAGATTTGTCGTGCCAGTACGTTTCTTCCCTTTTTAATAATTCGGATAATTCTGCCTTCAGCGCCATCTCTTTTCTGTATTCCGCATTACTCATGCCGTTCCTGATGACGAAATCGTTTAGGGCTTGCAGTTCGAGTTCAACTCTTGCCTTTTCTACGAAAATGTTCTGAAATGTTTCCTTGTTCCAGATTTTGAGCTTGGACTTTAAGTATTGCAGCTTTTTGACGAGCTTGAAGCTTTCAGATCCGCCCACTCGGTGCTCTTTCCACCACTCTTTCAACAGATTATGCAGTTTATCATCTCGCCACCACATGCTCAAGAATCTGAAAGGAGATCTAGGGAGGTCCGAGCCATGTTCAAGACTTAGTTCGATCGGGAAGTGATCTGAAACTGAGATTGGCAAGATGCGGGCCTCAATGGAGGGGCACAGATTGCGCCATTCTCCCGAAATCAAAAACCTATCCAAACGCTCCGCGATCTCCGTGAAATCCTTTCTCCTGTTGGTCCAGGTATAGACTCCGTTTGACGTATGGCAGTCTTCCAACTTAGAGTTGGCGACAAAATTCCTGAAATCGACCATTGCCGGAGTTACGGTCCTTAACCCACCGCGTTTTTCAGACAGATCGAGAACTGCGTTGAAGTCTCCTCCCACTACCAAATTTTCTCCTGCAAGCCTGCTGATGAAACACAGAACCTCCGACCAGACCCGCGCTTTCTCCTTTGAGCCCGTGGGGCCGTAGATGTTGATGAGGGTGAAAGGCCGGTTGAGCCTCAGGCTAAAGATGTCGACAGCAAGCCAGTTTGAGGTAGAGCAGAGCATTTTAGCCGATATCGCAGACTCTTTCCAGAGGACCCCGAGACCTCCAGACGCTCCTGTCGAGTCCTGGAAGAAGCCGATCCACGGTCTGATGTACCTTAAGAAGGCAGACGCTTCCAATTGGGATAATTTTGTTTCTTGCAGAAGTATTATGTCGCTAAGGCTATTTTGAAGTTGACGCCTGATCAGGCGTCTTTTGTCAGGGGCCTTTAGGCCCCTGACATTCCAGGAAGAGATCTTCATTGGTTCCCAAGGGAGGTCAATCCTCCCTTGGTACTTAGGAAATTTTTAATACTGGGGTAGTTTTTGGCAGTGGCCTCTTCCTCCCTGATCTGCTTGGACGATTTTCTGCCGCGAGCTTTCCTTTGCTTGCCGAATTTACCCATACCCAGGTGCGAGATTGCCGATTGAGAGATGCTCCTCTCATCAATTATGTCAAGCTCGTCATCCGGTCCCGAGTTTGCTTCGGATTCGGAGGGAGAGAAGTACTTTTCCAACCCATCTTTGTTTGGTTTGGCCATCTCCGATTGGGACGGCAAGAGTCCAGAGGAGTCATCGGGTTTCATATCGTGATCTTTGTTTTTCTTGCCCTCAGATTCCGCGCGTCGTGGGGACGGCACCTCAGCCACAAAAGGGACGAGTTGACGACAGTTATTTGCCCTGTCCGTCCGATTGGAGGTTCTGTCATCTCGCACCCGATTGCAAGACTCCGCTTTGTGGCCTCTTGAGCTACAATTTAGGCAAAACCTTCTGTCCTCTTCTATTTCCACCTCCTGGGTCCAGGTTTCGCCATCTACCAGCAGCTTTAGAGAAAGGGGAATGGTTTTTATCGCCGCTATTTGTAACCTTGCGTATTTGTATAGGTCGCTATCAATGATTTCCATGTCTATGTCCACCAGGGTGCCTAACGACCTTCCGATCTTTTCCAGGCAGCCACCGTTCCAATACTCGAATGGGAGATTGTATAGACGGATCCAGACAAGGTGCTCGTAGGGCTTGAGCCTAGTTGGGTCGAAGTTATTCTCCCAAGGTTGCATGTATAGCGTGAGCTTACCCATCCGCCAGATCCCCGCTTTGGTGACCGCATTCATAGCTTCTTCATTTGCGAAAACTGCCACAAAGAAATTCTTTGGCAGAAACCTAATAAGCGCCTCTGTCCTCCATTCTTGCTTTGCCCAGTCTCTGATTTCGGCCCTGCTAGGGTTTCCACCTATGAAGCGACATATTATTGCATATTCTTTCAGGATTTCCCCGTCATCTCTAACCTCCTGAGAGACATCTATCAGCGGGGTTTCAGGGAGTTCAGAAGGGGGAGGGGAGTGACCCTTCTGTCGCTCGGGGGGCTGCGCAACCTTGCCGTCTTCGTATTTACCCTTTCTCACTTTTTTCCTCCACACAGTTTTATTGCGTTGTTTCTGTTTGTTATTGTTGACCCCGGGCCGCCTTGCCGTTTTCCCTGCTTCCCCTGTAAGGGTTTCCTGTATCGGCTGATGGGGTATCGTGTCTCCTTCGGGCAGAGCCTTGCCCCGCCTGCACTTCACCAGCCTTTCTGCGGCGTGCCGAATTGCTTTGATCGGTCCATTCGCCATTAACGAACACCCACTGGGGGATGTGGTCATCGTCCTTTGCTATCTCCGGTTCCTCGTCGAAAACTTCGTCCGCCCAACTTTTCCTGCCTGCACTCCGAACCAGGAGGAACCGCGCGCCTTGTTTCGCTCCTTTCCTCTGCCAATTTTGCTCTTAAAATTTAAAATATTTATACAAATTATTGTTTGTTAAAGTGTAGGTCTGTTTTGAATTTCTGCAATATTTGTACGAATCCATTTGCAAGAATAAGTCTGTATACATTCTTGTAGAATACTTTCAATTACCAAATTGAATAGTAACATTCTTTGAAACTGTTCGAAAAAGTTTTCTGTTTAAAGCTTTTGCCATATGCCATATGCATCTTATATAATAAGGGTGAAATATAAGACTGTTTTCACCCGACACATCAGATGGAATTTTGGAGAGATTGAACCTTATAATAGTGAGCACTGTTTTGTGGCACTGTAAACCAGATATTTCAATTTTGTAATGACTACCCTTGATTTTTTTTGGAATTGTTTTGCTGAGTGTAATGTGAAGTGCGGCTTTGTTTGCATTCAAGTGTTTGCAACATAACATGACATTCATTCATAACATAGAAATGAAGGCAATCAACCATGAAAAATGCATTATCTTCATAGTGCATCACACATATATTGATGTTGACATCCAATGAAACTAGACTTGTTAAATAATTTGCAGACCTGATAACAGTAGTTTCAGACCTAATAACAGTCCCAAATGAAGCTCTTTCTGACATAAAATGAGCAGCAATACAATCAAAGGATGCACCGAAACCAAGATGTGATGTAGGCTAACCAACCAAAGCTCTCAATCTTCAACGAACAGCTGCATGAATGTTGTAGAAGGCATATTTGTAGGTCTATACAACAACAGATGTGATTATGCACAACTCCCAAGTAACACGGTTCCCTAGGAAGGGCGATTAGCTCCCTAAAATCAGAACACCAAAACTTGCAAATGAATGTTTGAAATGTGGTGCCTAGCTGTGAGGATACCTAAAGTCATAAAATCACCTTTTTGAAGACTTTAGTGAATAATATGCCAAAACATTAGAACTCACCAAACAATTGCCAAATATTGCCCAAACTAGAAACCTTGCACAACAATGTTGCAAGGACTAGTTACTAAATATAGCACTTAATTACTAAAAATAGTGAATGAGTCAAATCACCGAATTGGTCCGAATAAGGAACACCGAAAAAGGGAACATTGCAGTTCTCCCTTTCCAAAGATTGCTTGTCCTCAAGCAATGCCTTCACAACTCTAGAAGCAATAGAGTGGTCCATCTTAAAACCAAGTTAGATCTTACAGTCCCAAGTCAACATAGGAGATTTGTAGTACCATCTACTCAAAGCATTGTCCTGTGAGGTACCAATACAAGAGGCCTCCTGGAAACCTCTTGTAAGAAGAATGATCAAATATTTGTGTAAATTCGATCATCTCTTTAAAGGAATGCTCTTTGAGAGAACCACAATGATAAGCCACATGAGTAAACTCTAGAAAGTTAACATTGGCTCTTTCATCCCAAACGATTGTTGAACTACAAAACAATATTATCTCAGGGTTTCAAGTTAGTCTCAGAAAAGGAACCAACATGCTGACGCTATGCCACTCTAATCATAACTGACAATCCATCGTGCCCATACTACACTTTCTTGTAAGGGTTGAAACCTATAACATGAAACATCTCCCACTGAAGCATCCCAATAATGTCCATAATTACAATCCATGTATTAGCATGATTTTGGGCAATTGGAAGAAATTTCCGTTCAACCCAAAACCATACTCCTCAATATACCTCCTCAAGGTGTCATGCAGAGTCATAATTGCATATGCGAACTCCTTCAATCTTCTTGCAAAAAGGGAAGTAATCCTTTGCAAGAGTTCAACAAACTCACCAACATAACACCATATGGATCTAACATGTCTCCTTTGTACTAATCTGATACAACCATGAAGACTAGCAAAAACACTTATTGTTCCAACTTCGAAGGTCATTGAATGATGAACCAAAGCATGTAGAAGTTTGTTGTTTTGAAACCACAAGGAGGGTAAATTATCAAAGTTTATATCACAAACCTTCATAAGATGAACTCTCTGAATAAGGAAGGTCTAAAGTAAACAATAATGTTTGTTGTTCAAAACTGAAATCAATGAAGTGCAACCTAATTTTAGTGCTCTATGCAAAGGACAACGAAAACACTCAAATAATTTAGAAGTGGTTGGGAAACACCTCCAAGCAATCTCCAACTGAAAACTATTACTTCCTTGACAAAGAAGAAAGTGCCAACTCCCTTGAATGAGAGCAAACCAAAAAGTGAAGTGACTGATTTGCAACCCAAAAGCAAGCTCATCATTGAAATTCCGCTCTATTCTTTGCCAAGTAACGCTCCCAAGAGTAACTATTTATTCATTAGTCCCATCCATACTCAAAATCTCTCTCCAATCCATTTGGGGATAAGCAAATATAATTACCAAATGGTTGGTAAACATCATCAATAATTTTGAGATTTTCATCCTTACCTCCAAAGATCCTCCAATTTGTTCTCATTTTACTTCATCAATCCTTGCTGAGGATCCCAAGCATGGATACCCAACTAAGGATGATCTCCAACATGCCTGGAAAGGCACATCACATCTCCAAATGCCATCTAAAGCATAATGCACATGAAAGGAATTTGGTACTTCTTTGGTAAACCCATGTAGCCCATCCATGAAAGCTCCACAACTTTCCTTGTTCTAAAACTTCCAGCGGGCTCAAAAGCATTATTTGGGAACTTTTCAAATTTAGAAATGAAGAAGTCTCCATGAATCAATTCATCCCATGAAGATATCGCATCTCCTATGGCACAACACTCCTTATGCAATATTCTTTTGTCTATTCCTCCACACATTTCATATCCAGTGGTCTCCCATGACGGTAACTAATCACCACATAATGTGAACTTAAATCCAAACCCGTTTGAAAACCACACTCCAAATCAAGTTCTAAATCTTCTCTCAGATCCCATACCTTGCTACTTTCACCAAATGCAATGCTACAACTAAGAGTAGTCCCACCATCCAACCCAAAAAGTGAATTGTCATACGTCATATCAATACCCATCTCAATCAATGGGTTGTCAACAATCGCCACAAATTGACCCTTCTAATCATGTTCATGCGAAAAAATGAAATGTTACTATGATGAAAACTATAATTAGAACCTTCATACCTATCACTAATGACTCCAAGGTTGTCACAAATCACCTGAGCCCTTCCATTATCATTTTCAGTAGTAAATTGTGAATCCAAATAATCAAAGTAACTAAACCTTTGCTCGAAGTCAACTTCATGCATTGATGAATCATATATGTTTTCAAGAAATGAATCAACACCATCTATGCCATCTTCCATGCATGCATTGTGCTATAAAATCCGAACATCATCACAATCAAAAGGAAATTTATTCCATGTAGGATCCGCATCATACTTTGGTGTCAATACACCCAAATCCCATGTGTTAAAATCCCAACTGCTTTGTTTAGAGAATGTGTTCATTGTGCTCCTCTTGTGGTGCTGTCTCTCTGAATAAGTCACTTTTCGACTCACCAATACTGAAGTCAACATAAGTATGTCTCTCCATAAGTTGGGTCTGGAAGTCAAAACCAAAACTGCCTATGTCACCATCATTGCAATGAGATAAATAATCATCATTGTTAGTTGTTTTGAAAACTTCATCCATTTTGCCTTCAACAAGCCCATCATCTGAAAATGTATTAATGATCTCAACGGTGCCAACCTTGGTACTAGTGTCAATAACTTCACTAGATAGTTCTAAAGGAGTATTCAAGGTTGTAGTTCTATCAATCTCATTGCACACATCCTCAATATGTATAGATGCACGCACTTCCAAGGAATCAATCTGAGGGTTTGTCAAACACTCATCATGAGGTAAGGCATTCTTGTCATCAACTTCCTTTGATTTGAACTCTTTTTGTAAGTCTTTCTTTGGATCAACTGTCATCTTAGCAAATTATGATTTCAACTTATGCCCAGATTGGTCAACCACCTGTTATGTTTATGCTTTCGCACTTGATGTTATCATCCATCCACCTTCGTACACATAATATTGCAAAACTGATAAAAGCGGTTGAGGAATGTTGTCGCTCTCATCTATGATTATTGTCATGATTGTTTGCATTGCATCAACAATATTACTAGAATATGACTTCTTGATGACTAAAAAAGTACTGAAACATCTTCACAATAAGATTATTGCAACCAAGATCCAACATCAAGACAAACAACTTAACCTTGGCAACCCTCTCAAGAATAATAACCCCCTTAGCAAAATAGGGACTATTGATTTCATCTAACTCATGGAAATTTTCTATAATCAATTGAAACACTGTCCTCATGATGTCATCATTGTATGGAATTTTTGGTGCAATTATCCATGTGATTTCATTGGTACATGTGATAACTGACAGTCTAATCTTCTCATCATGGTGTTTCAAAAATTCTAGATTTTCCAACGAGTCAATCAATGGTCTCATCAAAATTTCCATCATGCTAGAGGGAGATTGATTTACCTGGGATAAACATTTCTCTGCTTCGTTTAACGTGCAAAGGAGTGCCCCTTTCAACATACATGGTTCCTTGCGTTTTATACCTAATTGGAAAAGCTAGTATAAATTTGGTTTGCTCATTCTGTCATCAATGATTTGCAATAGCTGAAAGCATGCAACAAAAGTTCATACACCAACAGGTTGACAGGAAAAAATAGATATGATACCACTGTAATGACCACCCCTGTTTTTTTTGGGAATTGTTTTACTGAGTGTAATGCGAAGTGCGGATTTGTTTGGAACATAACATGACATTCATAACATAACAATAAAGGAAATCAACCATGAAAAATGCCTTATCTTCATATTGCATCATAACACATATATTGATGCTAACATTCAATGAAACAATACTTATTAAATAATTTGTAGACCTAATAACAGTAGTTTCATACTTGATAACAGTCTTAAATGAAGCTCTTTCTAACATAAAATGAGCAACAATACATTCAAATAATGCACCCAAACCAAGCTGCAATGTAGGCTAACCAACCAAATCTCTCAATCTTCAATAATAGTTACACAAATGTTGTAGGTGGATTTGATACAACCTTGATTATGCATAACTCCCAAGTGGCACAACTCCCTAGGAGGAGTGATTTACTCCCTAAAATCAGAACTCCACCAAAACTAGCAAATGAATACTTGAAATATGGCGTCCAGATGTGAATTTCTTTGCAAACAATACCCAAAATGAGTCTTCGATCACCCATGGAGCTATTAACAATTTTGCACTTCCAACCACTATAAAAAGTGAGTTTCTAGAATTCTAGAAATGTATATTAGACCTTTGTTAAAGCGTCTTTAACACATCTAATCATCACCCAATGAACTAAATCAACAAGCACATCAAAATCTTCAAACCCACATCAAAACACTAAGAAAATCTTCATACTAGAAACCCTAGAATGATCAATCTTCTGAAAACACTTGTGATTCTTGAGATAGAATCATTCCAACCAACTAGGGTGGGTCTTTCACCACCGAAACCAACAATTGAAGGAGAGGGTTTTCGTCATCAACTAATAATGTATAGGTTTTGGAAACAATCCAATTGAGTCTCCTTATGTTGTCAAATTCTCTTGTAGAGTAGGGGGATTCGTCAACCCCAAGGCTCTAGGTTACGAGAGAGCCTCAAAGAACGAATTGCCCTAAACTACCTTAGATTGATCAATAGGTAAAGAAATAAGAGACAGGCTGAAAAGGAAGGGAAAACATGACCTTGTTTCCCTTCTGTTAATGACAAGGGTTTTTAGAAACCAGGTGAGTAGATTGCGAGGGTCTTAGGTTGCGAATTAGACAACTCTTTGTCTGAGGATGATAGCATAGGAACCAAACTTTAGCGCATCGTGTTGGAGTCTAAGGAATGCATTGGCATCCTGTATGGATAGAGGGTTAGATGACAGTTAGAAACACATAAGGTCTACTTACGACCCAAGTATTGTACTTTTGCAATTAATAGTTTAATAGGAAAATACAGAAATAAGCAGTACATAAAAAAAATACTATAAAGCTATTCTAATGATGAATTGATTAAGAAAGGAAGAGAGAAACAACTCACGTACCGTCCAGTTCTCCAGCTATAGCTCCAAGCAGACGAACCTATACCTACACACAAGAACATGAAAAGTGTTGGGTTATGTTTTGAGGTTTGCCTCAATCAAACCCCTGTTTTGGTGTTCCCACCTCCAGGAACAACCAATATACAACAATATTTAGAAAATCAATGAAAGAGAATATAAATGACACAAGGAGTAGAGGGAAATGACAACATGAATGCTACTCTACAAAACTGATGTACTCTACAAAACTGATGATGAAAGTAAAATAAAAAGATACAATATAACCTTCATTGCTATAAGCGCTCAAGGACGATAGGGGAAGGAGAAAGATAATACCACGATGCCAAGGAGGTAGAGCTTCATAAACCTACAACAACGATGGTGTTGAAGCAAGGAGCCACTCTATAGACCAAGTAGAAAGCTAGTAGCAACAAGATTAGAGCAATGGAGAAGCAAGAATGATCAAGAAGTGTTAAAATGAGAGAATGAGTTAGAGAATGAAGTAGCATGAGAGAGTGAAGGAATGAAGTTTGAATGGATAAAATGGAGGCAAAGAGTCATTTTTCGTTGGTAAGAGACGTTACCTCTGTAGGCAATCATGAAGCATAACATTTATGTAAATTTTAGAGGTAGGAAAATGTTAGGATGGCAACACGACGCACGAATGTCCGTGCGATGCACACATGTTCTTGACAAAAATTCCTCCACCTACACAAAACGACAAGGACACGTGGGAAGATTAGGATGAAGGCAGTGTGTTTTTACATCATCGACTTTGTAAGGATAAAGTGAAGGTAAATTAATGGGAAATTTGCCTAAGTGCAAATTTACACCATTACATTTTTCCCCCACTTTAGCAAGCATACATGTCAATGCATATGTGAGCTAAAGTAGAAAGAGATTGAAGAGAATATACTGATATCGTCAAGGAAGCATATATTTGATCTAGTGTACCTAGACGTGAAAGAGGGAGCTCCACCAAGATGCAAAGATGACATGGGTCTTTGATCCTATAAAGCTAGTTGTGATCTCACCACAAAACAAGTTAGGCTGCAGATGAAACATGTTAGGAAAAAAAGATAATCACAATAGACACACATTCATAAGACAGAAGAAGACACAAGCATACATGTTAAGACACAACCTAATCAGATAAGGAACAAGACACAATCTGATCAGAAAGATAGGCATGTGGCAGCTGCAAACTGCATTGTAGGACAACAAAAAGAATGGGTCTAGTCAAGCGGCCCCTAAGCTAGATGTGAAGATATAAGATGTTTGGCACCACGAGACATTGACATCGAATATTAGATAGAAGACACAATTTGCAAGACACCACATAATTCATTTGAGAGAAAAGCTTTCAAAGGGGGTTCCTTTGGTAGGGAACCCTTCAAGACACCAAGGGGCCTATTTGAAGGAACGCTCCAATTGAAAGACACAACATTTTTTGCAAGTGATTCTGTCATCAAGGAATCTTTTTGAAAGATCTTTCATCAAGGAATCCAGTGGAAAAATGCTTTTTCTTTCAAAGGAAAGTTTTCACTCTTTCGCTATAAAATCATTTTCAAAAAAAAATTCAATAGGGAGTCCCTTTTGAGAGAATGCATCATTTTAGAAAATGAGAGATCTTCAATAAGGGATTCTTTGTCCAAGGAATTCACCTTATTTAAAATTAGAGAAGCATGGTAGCCCCCCCTTAGGATGGTGTGTGTTATGCAAAGGAGCACATGGCATCCTAAGGAGAGAAAAGAGAGGCAAAGATGTTGTGGCGCATGACACATAACAAGATGTATTTGTGGTATGTTGTCACACACATGAAGGATGAATAAATCAAGAGACAGGGGGATCTGAGAATTCGAGGTCAAAACTGCTCATAGATACAAATAGATAAATATGATATAATATACATATAAATTGTTATCAATCTCCAAAGTTCTCAAAATGTGAAGAAAAGAACATGAAGACAAAATGAGAAATAAAAATTGGGTCAACATGGAAGAAGGCCTAAATTCCCTCAACACTTTGCATCATCCTCAATATCGAAAAGTAATATTACGACACTTAGAAGAATGATGACACAAATAGAAGAAGTGCATGATAGATTTTTTGCGCCTATATCCAAGCACCTACAAGGGTAGCGAGGGTCCTCCAGGTAGGATCACAAACATAAAAAGAAAAGCAAGGGGGAACATAAACACACAAACAAATCTATGCTACAGATGAAGAAGAGGTACTACCCTAGTCCTCATCGACCAGCAGGTCATCCTGCTCCCAATATAGATCATTGTAAGGGGAGGGCAGACGTTCCTGCAAGGGAAAGATAGCAAGGGCAGTACCCTCTAACTCGCTTGCAACAAGGGCCAAGGAAGAAGGCCCCTCAATGTATTCTTCACCGAGCTCTTGTGAAGCAAAATTCATTGATCTTGCAAAGATTGAGGACATAGTGGGGATGTCATCCACCAAATTGAACATGCACTTTTTTGGAGTGCCATGCATCAATCGAGTGGGAGAAGGGCGAGGCATCCAAGAGCCACTACCAACCTCAAGGAGAGGGGCGGTTACTAGCTTTGGGGAAGAGGGAGCCGCCTCTATCACGAGGATGATGCAAGCCAAGACAAAACTGGCTTTCAAAGAAGGAAAACCCTTCTTCCAACCTCCACTCATAGCGAGGTCGTCCTCCAATTTGTGCTTCAACGAAGGATGCATAATCCCCATAGAAGAAGTAGAGGCAAAGAAGAAAGAAGACAAAGCCACAACATACATCGTCATTGTATTCAACATGTCGACAGGCCTCGCGAAATGAGGGATGTTCAGGAGGGACATCAAGAGAGGGGGCTCCATAGAGGGAGTAATGAAAACTTTCACTCTTTTAGGGTGAGCATTATTGGGACCCACCGAGGGAGCCGAAAGTAAGACAAAGATGATGGGAATTGAGGTAGAAAGAACAAAAGAAAGTGAAACAACATCATAGGATGTAGAGACAAATGGCACTGGCTCCCCCTTCGTCTTTTGCAAGGAAACGTGCTCCATAGCTAGAGCCTTTCTCCTGCACTTGTGCTCACACAAGCTGGTTTCGTTGGTTGTGGGAACTTGAGGACGTGGTTTGAGAAGAGATTGAAGTCTACTGCTTAACCGCAGGAGTATCCTTCACAACTATTTGTGATGGAAGGAAATTATCTTGGGTAGGAGTAGGAGCATGAAGCACATGAGAAAAATAAACAACAGGAGGAGAAATAGGCATAGGTGCCTCGATGGCGGGCCTCTTCCCATTCGCTGCCCTAGGGGCAGGTGGAAGAATAGTAGGAGGCTACCGAAGGTTGAGAAGTAGAAACAACCCCACGAGAAGACTTCCTCTTGCCATAGATAGTGGGTTAGGGAACCGTGGGTAGAACAAGAAGCTCAAAAACTTAAAGTTTCGCTTTTCGCCATGCGGGAACCATCACACTTCCCATGCAAGACATGAGAGTCAAAGATGTTGCAACAAGATGAGAAACAAAAGCAGATAGAACTGCAAACATAGAAGGAAAAGGCTTTAGAGTGCGAGCAAGCTTCCCCTTTCCCTTTGGCGGGGAAAAAGAGACAGCTTGCTACTGCACTATCATATAGGATTTTATAGAGATAACATAAGGAGACATTGGATAGCTAAATTTTGGTGTCGTGCCCCCAGTCTTATATCTAACATAAGCTTGATATAATAGATCTCCCCTAGGAGGGAGAGGTTCTATTGGAGTAGGCCGAATGTGATCTAGGGAGAAGCCCCCATGCGACACTAGTGGTTTGTAGCCAATGTCATGCACTATGTCCACAACACATTCATGGGGGAACTTTAAGCATTTGTGGATTACAGAGGCAACATCATTCACAGAGGCTAGCCATGAGATGCCTAGCCTTACTTTGAACAAGTCAGATTCTAGGATCATGACAAATGGCACATCAACAAATTTGGGTCCAACTAAGACTAATAAAGAAATAGTGCCCATAGAGGCAATAGAGAGTCCATTATGGGCATGAAAAGTGGTCTGCGACTCTTCATATATCTTCTTGTGTAAACTACTTATAAACAAGGGTTCCTTCATTGTAACATTTACCTGACTTGTCGGATTAACTAAGATGCTAGTTACAGTGTTTCCATTAATCCGGGCAAGAAGTATGAGGAAGGATCCTTGTTAAGAGGTACATCATGCGAGGTGAAAGTTATATTAGGCATTGCACTCACATTTTCAAAAGGAGGGATATACATGAACGAGACCATGTTCACGTACTCAGATGAAACTAGCTTAGAAGACGCAGAAGATTAAATTAGTAGACAATGACCTACCTAGATTCTGCTTTCAAATATCTAAGAGTTCTTCTAACTTTGTATCTAGGGGTCATAGATTGGGTCGCAAAGATGCACGCCTTGCGACAAAAGAATCTACACCACACCTAGGACACGAGAGAAAGATTCTCGATATTAGGAAATGGAAAGGAGGATGTTCATGTCGAGTTCACCAAAAATGTAGAGTAGGGGGATTTGTCACCCCCAAGGCTCCAGGTCACAAGAGAGCCTCAAGGAACGAACTGCCCTAAAATAACTCAAATTAATCAATAGGTAAAGAAATAAGTGACAAGTTGAAAAGGAAGGGAAAATAAGACCCTATTTCCCTTCTGCTAATGACAAGTGTTTTCGAAAACCAAGTGAGCAGACTATGAGGGTCTCAAACTGCAAATCAGACAACTCTTTGTCTGAGGACAACAATGCGGGAATTGGAATTCAACGCACCATGTTGGAGTTTCAAGGATGTGCTGGCATCCTATACAGATAGAGGGTTGAATGGTAGTTAGAAATGTACAAGATCTACTTATGACCCGAATATTGGAGTTTTGCGGTTTAATAGGAAAATGCAGAAATAAGCAGTACAACAAAGAGAATACTATAAAGCTATTCTAATGATGAATTGAAAAAGACAGTAAGAGAGAGATCCAACTCACGTATGGTCTAGTTCTCCAACTATAGCTCCTAGTGGACGAACCTTTACCTACATACACAAGAATATAAAAAGTGTTGGGTTGTGTTTTGAGGTCTTCCTCAGTCAAACCTCCATTTTGGTGTTCCTACCTCCATGGAAATCCAATATACAATGATATGGAGAAAAGAAATGAAAGAGAGAATAGAAATGACACAAGGAGAAGAGAGAAATGACAACTTGAATGCCACTCTACAAAATTGATGATGCAAGTAAAATGAAAAGATACAATATCACCTTCATTGCTATAATTGCTCAAGGTCAATAGAGGAAGGATAAAGATGATACCACCACGCCAAGGAGGTAGAGCTTCGTAAACCTACAACAATGATGGTGATGAAGCAAGAAGACACTATAGAGACCGAGTAGAAAGTTGGTAACAACAAGATAGAGCAATGGAGAAGCAAGAATGATCAAGAAGTGTTAGAGAATGAAGTAGCATGAGAGAGTGAAGGAATGGAGTTTGAATGGATAAAATGAAGGCGGAGAGCCATTTTTCGCCCGCAAGAGACATTACCTCTACAGGAGGCAATTAGGAAGCGTGGCGTTTCTGTAGATTCCAGAGGTAGGAATCTGTCAAGACAACAACTTGGTGCACAAACGTTCACGTGTCCTTGACAAAAAATCCTCCACCGACACAAGACAACAGGGACATGTGGGAAGATCAAGATGAAGGTGACGAGTTTTTACATCATTAGCTTTGTAAGGCTAATTAAGTGAAGGTAAATTAATGGGAAATTTTTCTAGGTGTAAATTTACACCATTACACCTCCATATGCAAATGAGAGCTCAAACTCATGTTTATAAAGTGAGGGAAGAATTAGGGCAACTTGCATTTGGATTTGAATATATTTTCCCTCTCATTTTATTTTATGAAATGACATGAAATTACAAGAGGGGCATCTAAATTTTTACCTTCAAAATTCCACTTTTGATTTTTTATTTAAAGTTGACATTAAACCCAAATTAGGCATCCCACCTTATGAGGCATAACATTAGCCTTAAAAAAATGATAAATAAACCTCTTTTCTAGGCGTCCACTTGAAATACATTGTCTCCTTTTTTAAAACAACGTTGCTCAACTAGGCCAAGGGGGAGGGGTCTTTTATAATGTTAAAAGTCATAAAATCACCTTTTGAAGACTTTAGTGGATGATATGCCAAAACATTAGAACTCACCAAGCAACTGCCAAGCATTGCCCAAACTGGAAACCCTGCATGACATTGCTGCTAGGACCAATTACTAAATATAGCACTTGCTAAAAATTGTGAGTGAGTCAAATCAATGAACTGGCCTAAATAAGGAACACTAAAAAATGGGACATTGCAAATTTCAATTTTCATTTCATAGATGGAATGTAGTAGAGATTTTTTATAAAAGGTTGTGGATACCGAGTTGTGGTTGGTTAGGGGTAAATGTGGAATGATAATATCATTACAAGAATAATTTTGTACTAACATAGAGCTTCATGAAAATCAAGGTTCACATATCCCCATCTAAATTATTCACATCATTTGCAAGATATAAGTCATTTTTATTATTCACGTGAAATAGTTTGTATTACAAATTGGATCATTAAACTATTTTTTAAACTCTAGGTCTATTTTGAACTTCTGCAGTATTTTAATTTATCCCAAGATTAAGTCTCTTGTAAACATCTGTAGAATAGTTTCAATTGTGAAGTTGAATAACATTCTTTGAATTTTTTTTCAAAGTTTTGTTTGGAGCTCTTGCCATATACATGTAATATAATGAGAGTGTTGAATACATATTTTTGTTCCAAGTGAACCATATTTTTATATATTATCTTTTGTAACTTTTAGGCTTGCTATAATCCTCGTGAATAAATATGCTATTTTAAATTACTTTCTATATTGTAGACGTTAGGAGTTCATGTTAATGTATAATTCTTAGTTAACAAGTGCATCTATTTACAGGCCAATGGTCATTGGATAAACATCCAATCCTAAACACATCACTATAACATTGATGAAGTGCATTAAGTATCAAAATATGTAGATTGTCCACTCTTGTATCTTTATCTATGACGGGTCACTATCTTATGACACTCATCTTTACTACATCATATTGTTGCAAGGATACAAATAATTGATTGTTGGAGCATGATTACCAATAGTGGTTGACAAGCTGCATTAGTTTGATGGCGCCTTAAAAGTGTGAGGTGTACAAAAAAAGGTGATAAGGATGTTAAAATTGATATACATTGTTGAGGGCCTTTCATGAATAAATTTCTTCTAACATGTAATATTGAAAACTTGTTTTCAAGGTAGTGCCCATTTTGTAGTTGCATGATTAGTGGCAGTCTTTCCCAAATGTTAATCGATGCAATGCTTTTTTTGGATGCAATGATCTTGTTATTTTAGGGACACAAATGTTCAAACCATTTATTTTTCAACTACAGATTTGTGGTCATGAGCCTCGCTATATTACTTGTAATCCATAAGCCTAAATGTTTATATGTATGTCTTCACAAGTCACAATCTAATATGAATCCTAGGAGGTTTGTGGGACACTTGTATTGTAGTAAAAAACAAGAATAAATAATATGCAAAGGAAAATATAAAGCATACTTAACCATTACACATTAAGATGTGTGGAAGGTATTCAACAATAATGTGTTATTTATGTTCAATGAAAAATGAATAGTTTACAATGAATGTTATAGGTTGCAAGGTCGAGAATGAGTGTTAGAGTTAGCATAAAATGGGTTATATCATACAAGATTTGGCTATGGAGATAGCTGCCTGAGATCTAGGAGCTTCAAGGAAAGTATATTGAAATGAAGAAAAATGGGAGAATGATGTGAAAGATGGGGTTCAATGAAATAACCTAATGTACTCCCTTTTTTCCCTAATTTCATTAGAAAAAGAGATCTCCCAAGGTTAGTGTTGACTTTCAACCTTGAGGCGAGTCAACCCTATGAGGAAGGTCTGTTGTTTCCTTATGACATAAAATGAAAAAAATGACTGATTGGATAGTTTGGGAGATAAATTTAAATGCATTAATAAACTCAATTAAATGACCTAAGACTTGAAATGTAGAGTATTATGATAACAAATATGGAAAAAGTAACTTTTAGGCAGATCTAAGAAGGGTAGGATAGTGTGCACTTGGCCTAAAAATTGGGTTTTGCACTCTGTAGCATGACTCATTCACTCAAGGGTGAATGGGTCCCTGTAGCCTTTTATGAAACTTCAAAAGATGAATTTGTAGTCCTCTGTTTGCACTTCACTACTGTGCCTACAAATATTGACTTCCAGATTTATCCTTGTAGCAAATCTACAAAAGAAAATGTTGTTTTGTGTGTATGGGGGTTTGCCTCGGTCAAACCCCAAGTTTGGTAATTGAACCTTGATGAAATGATGAAAATATGATAAATGATAGTAAGTGAAATCCCTAACCTTAAGTGTATCTAAGGTTTTTATGAGCTAACATGTAAATAAACCTTACTCAATTACATTAGGGCATGATTCCTATATGATACTGATAAATGAAAAAGATCCAATTAGGGAGAACTCAAAACACCCTAATAGATCTGAAATATGATAATACCTTGTTGAAGGTTGCTAGTAGAATGAAGATAGAATATGAGATCACTTAGGAAACAAGTCATTAGGTTAAGGAGGATGGCTAAATGCATCTCCCAAATCTAGAATCCATCATGATCCTCTATATGCATCAATCTTCAATCATGGACAATGCTTGATCAAATATTTGACAAAATGAGCTTGAAGACCTAAAAATACACACAAAATGTTGCTCCAAGACTTCAAATTTTCTTTCTTGAATGTTATCCAAAAGTTCTCCTTTTCTCCTTGATTATCAAACTTTCTATCTTGCTTCTTCTAGTTTGAAATGGTGAAAAGACTAGGTTTTATAGGTTTCTTCTCTAATTTCCAATTATTAAATCCGATAGCCAACATTTGAAACTTGAAACTGAGACTTTAAAACAATACCAAAAACATATTTAAATTTTGATTTTGGATCTTAAAGGGAACCCATTCGCCCAAGGGCGAATGGGTCCTGACCTAAAAATCCAGGATCAATGTGTTTCGAGGTCTTTAATAATTAAATGTATTTATTCAATGCATGTTGCAATATCGGAAAATGATAAAGATATGCCTTGGCATGTATAATAAAGGGGATTAGGGGTTTATTTATGAAGGGTAAAAATGCATAAATGTAAGGTCACTAAAATAGGTCCAAATTAAGTGTGAAATTGTACTACACATAGAAAGGAGTATAATTTTCTACACTACATTTTGTTGAAGTGAGCAACCAAGATATTCAATCGATAACACCAAATAACCTCCACATGCAATAGAGAGAAACAAAAATAAAAAAATGCTATTCCACCAAACAAGAATTACAATATGATACAATATGATCGAGATGCAAAATATGCATGAGATGCCTTGCTTATAAAGGTAAGGTGAGAGATGGGATTAGACAAGATCATGACAAGTGTCTTATTCCTATCACATGAGACAAATAACTCATAACTACTTAGGATAATGTAAAATATAGATAAGACAACAAACTTCTAGAAGAAAGCTTATATCCTATAAAATTAACATGTGAATAAGTCCCCTACGTCCCTAGTAAAGAATTAACTAGGTACAAGACTTTAATCACACCAACACCCCCAATTAAGTGCAAATTAGAGAGGAACAAACCAATGCAAGGATGAAAAATATGGGTCTCGAAAACAAGGCCTGATGAGGTACTCATGTACAAAATAAACTCTCATAAGTAGAGAAAAGGAGAAAAACCTTGTGGGAGAAAAATCCTCTCCAAAAGAGAGAAAAATCAACAAAAAAATAAAGGGGCTCATCAAGAGCCCCCAAGGACAACTTCCTTGACCCCAAGTATCATTCACAACTAAAGATAGCTAGGCGAAGCCAAAGGTTTAGTGAAGATTTCTGCAACTTATTGATCTGTAGGCAAATACTCCAAGTTGAGAACACCATCCTAAATGAGTTGTTTGATGAAGTGCATGCGATCTCAATATGCTTAGTACATTGATACTCCACTAGGTTGAAAGAGATATGGATGGCACTCTGGTTGTCACACCAAAGAGTAGTGGGCTGAGTGGAAGGAAATCCAAACTCAGTCATCAATTGACAAAGCCGCAAAACCTCCTGACTAGCAAGAACTGCATCTTGATACTTAGCCTCTGTTGATGATAATGCAATAATAGTTTGCTTCTTGCATGACCATGCAATCGAACAAGAACCAAGGAAAAGACAAATCCAAAAGTAGACTTCCGATCATTGACATCACCAACCCAAATATGATTCAGCGTAGCCCACAATATGAGAAGCTCCTGATGTGTAATGAATTCTAAAATGAGTAGTGCCCTGAATGTATCTCAAGATACATTTTTCGGCCTTCCAATGACTCTCATGAGGCTCCTGTGAGAAGTGAGAGACAAGGCCAACCACAAAGGAAATATCAAGAAAAGTATGTGTCAAGTACAAAAGACTACCAACCAATTGTCGCTACAAGGTAGGATCAACTGTAGGAGTAGTGCAATTGGTAGAAAGTACAACACCTGACTGAAAAGGAGTGGGGATAGGCTTGCAATCAACCATACCAAATCTCTGAAGAAAATAAAGAGAATACTTCTGTTGCAAAATGAAGATCCCCTCAAAAGTTTGATGAACCTGAAGACCAAGGAAATAATGCAAAATACCAAGGTTGGTCATATCAAATAAATCCATCAATGCTCGCTGAGTACTCTAAATCATGGAAGTGAAACTCCCTGTGAGAATCAAATCATTCACACAGAGCACAAGAATGAGAAAATCCTCTCCATGTCTCTGAGTATAAATTGAAGGATCGAAATGGCAACAAGTGTACCCAAAAGCAATCAAGAAACTATCCATATTCTCATACCAATCCCGAGGGACTTGTTTGAGACAATACAATGAATGTCGAAGCCTATAAAAAAGTGAAGAGTCCTACACAAAACTTGGTGGCTAATCCATATAGATCTCATGAAGATTCCCATGCAAGAAAACACTCTTCACATCCATCTATTACACTGACCATCCTTGTGATGTAGCTATAACAAGGACAAGACAAATAGAATCCATCTCGGCAATAGGAGAAACGGTCTCAGAATAGTCAATTCCCTCAACCTGAGAAAACCAATTTGCAACAAGACAAGCCTTGTACTTGTCAATGAAACCATCTACTGCATATTTGGTATGATATACCCACTTGCATAAAACCAACTTTCTTCGCTTAGGAAGAGGTACAAGATCCCAAGTATGATACTTCATCAGAGAAAAATACTCATTAGCCATAACACTATCCCACTCAAGAATACCTGAAGCATCTGAAACCTTCTAAGGATCATTTGAAATGGCATGATTCAAAAGACTAATTCATGAAATCTAAGAATGAGTGCAGTAAGTGTCCACAGGATCACCAACAAGAGGACCAACCTCCTCAAGAGTAACACAATACCATCATGGCCTAGTGGGTGGATTAGGAGGTAATGGATCAAGAACATCATTAGAATATTCCTTAAGGAGCAAAATATCCTCAATTGAAGAAGATTGAGTAGGTTGTGATGAAGAAGTCGAAGGAGGATCTGTTTGTTTGAAAGAATCAACAAACTGAACATCACAACTAAAATGAACCTCTCATGTGCCAGGATCAAATAATTTGTATGCCTTCACATCCTCACAATAACCAACAAAAATGAATTGCTGAATCTTATTCTCCATTGATTTATGCCGACCATCCGAAATGAATGCCCAAGCCTCACTACTGAATAATCTGAAGAAGGATACATTGAGCTTGTGATGGGACCAAGCCTCCTCATGAGGCATATTTCACACTACCTTGTGAGGCATATTGTTCTAAATGTAATTTTCACAATTGCTAGCTTCAGTCCAAAATGCTAAAGCCATAGACATAGATTGAATCATACAATTGGCCATCTCCCTTAGAGTCCTGTTCTTTCTCTCTGCCACACCATTCTGGTGAGGAGTGTAAGGAACCATGTGCTGATGAAGAATACCACGCTCACTACAAAAATCCTAAAATGATTGATTGACATACTCCCCCCATTATTTGTGTGTATCCATTGAAGAGAAAAACTTGATTGCTTCACAAATGTTTTAAAGGTCTTGAAGATGGTGAGAAACTCACTATTGAGCTTTAGAAATGTGCATCAAGAAAAATCATCAATGAAAGTGAGCACATACTTAGCCCTTGAAAAAGGAGTTGGGAATGACATGAGATCACTATGGACCAACTCAAGGTGTGTGGTTGCATGTTTAACTTGACCCTTAGGAAAAAGGATCTTGATGTTATTTACCAAAAAAAATGGACAAACACCATCTATGCAAGAGATCTTAGGAAGACCAACCACTGAGTTATATACGTGTATCTATTGAAGATATATATAGTTCAAGTGCCCAAAGATTTCATGCCAAAGTTTTCTCATTGAATCAAAATGAGCAATAAAACATGAACCCGCTAAAGACTCAAAGCCATCAAATTGATACAAATGGTTCTCATGATCAACTATCCTTGTAGCAACAACCTTCTCAATATCCTACAACTATCTAATAGTCACATTTTATGGAGTAAACTCAACAATATTTCTATCTCCAGAATGAAAAATCTAATATATGGAAAGTAGATTCACTGAAATATCAGGAACAAGAAGAACATCCTCAATGAACCCATCTAGCATCTGAATGGAGCCTGTCCCCAAAACTGGAATCTATGAAGATTTCCCAACTACAATCTAAGAAGTAGAAGTATGAGCAATGGAATCAAGAAGATCACATGAATTGGTCATGTGATGTGAAACACTTGAATCAAGAATCCAACTATCAGAAGATGAATGAATGACACGTGATGAAAGAGTTTTCCCTTTTCCCATAAAAGAAGACTTAGGTACTGAAATATTATGTTTCCTCATAGCTTCCTCCAAGGCCTCTAGTCTCTTGAAACAATGAGACTCATCATGCCTAGTTTTTCCACAAAATGAACAAGGTTCTCTTTTCTTTTTCTTGGACATGGAAGAAGAAACCCTAGAGGTAGAAGAAGAAGGAGATGGAGGGGACTTCTGATTGTTCTTTTGCTTCAATTTTGAGGGAGAATCACTACTTGAAGATTATTTTTTCTTGGGTTTCTTCTTATTCTTTCCTTTACCCTTGGATGAGTGAGCCATTAGAGCTTGATTTTTGGAACTAGGTAGTGCATCCAACTAAACCAACTTTTCTTGCTCCTTAGTAAGACGCTCACAAAACAACTCAAAAGAAGGCATTTTATAATCTTTCCCCATGGCATCCATAGTAGAATATAAAGTGGAAGAGAACACTTGATAAAGGCCTCTTAACTTAGAAAAAATCAAGAAGATACATTCATCATCAGATTTATCATGCCCACACCCTTTTAATTATGACGAAATCAGTTTGAACTATGCAAGAAAATATTGAATAGAAGGACATACATATGGAGAGAGTGATTGTAGATCTACTTGAAGTTGCAAGATTCTAAACTGATTGAATTTACCATACAATTCTTCAAGTTTGTCCCAATTATTCTTAGGTGTTTTACACTCCACAATATGAAACAACAAGTTATTAGATACATGTAAGCCAATGATCCGTTTTGCTTCATCCATTTTACATCTATGGGGAAATTTTTCATATTCACTTGTGAAATCAGGTTGTTGTTCTTCTAACATTTTCCATAGACCCTTAGATTGTAACAATTGAGTCATTTTTAGCTTCCATGTATGATAGTTGTGTGGAGTGAGTGGTTCAATTTTCCTTAGATCTGTCATGTTGGACAAAAGAACACCAAGAGAAAGAAGACAATGTGGCACTTAAATTGTGCCTTTCACCCCTCATAATGTATTGAAACTAAATTCGTAACCCCCCAACAAATTAAAATGAAGAAATTTTGCAATTTCTACAAGTGACAAGCTCAAACCAACCATTTATATCACATGGTGATGTTGCAAGTATGAGCAAGTTTGGTGGTGTTGTCATGAATGTTGTCATTGATGTAAACACAATAAAAGATGTTGCAAATTGTGCATGTATAGTTGAGATGCTATTGAGATGTTGTGAGTACATGGAGCTATCTTTTATGGTGCTGCAGATATGCTAAAATGATAGGTTACCAAGTGATTTTGAGAAAATTAATAAAGAGTGAAGTCAGAGTTATGTATGTGTTCATAATGTGCTCCGGTATGTACTTCACATTTCTTCTATGTTGATCCTATGCTTGTATGGATCTGAAGGGTTGTTTATGGGAATTTTTTGGTGACATCTCTTGGTTTTTAGCTTCTGGTTTGATGGAGTGTGAAAGTTGTGTTCACCGATGTGTGAATTGGTTTGACAAAGTTGTTTGTCTGTGGATTGGGAGAAATGTTTTCTGCTCTGCAGTCCTCCACTGATTTGTTTTAGGTCTTGCAGATATGAAACATGTCTTGTGATGGTGGTCTCTGTGTTTTGGCGAAGGTGTTTGTGGTTTGGTGCTTTGGAAGACGAGTTCCAAAGCTTCTGTGTGTATCTGTGTAGTCTGGATGGATTGTTAGAAGGTGTTTAGTGTTCAAAGGTTGTTGCACTTGATGCAGATGTATTTGAAGGTATTTGAGATGTGTTCTTGTGCATATTGAAGTGTGTTACATCATCTGCATGTTATCTTCTTAATGGGAAGCATGTACTTCAATGTTCATTTGTGTTTTCATTAGGTTTGGCCGACTTGGTGTTTGCACTTCATATGAAGGATTAAAAATTTAATTAAGGAAGCATGTGTTTCATCCAAGACGTTGTTTTGGGTCATAGTTAAGTATTGGTGTGGTCCACTCCCATTCCTTTGCACCATGGGAATGTTGAGTTGCCAACCTAATTTGAATTTATGAAATGAAGCCTATGTAGCTAACCTTGGAGAAAGATTCTAAGGTTGAAGAGGGTATAAATGCAAATCAAGATGTTGTGAATATGTGTATCAAATCAAGAAGAAAAGAAGAGTTGTACGAAAGTGAATTGAGGTAGCATTACTTTAATGTGTTAGATTCTTGAAAGCAGTGAGCTAGCAGTGTCTACAATTCTTCTGATCAAGGCTGTGGATGTGTGTAATCTATTGTCATGGATCTTTACCGTAATCTTTTGTATTTGTAGGTAGTGAGCCTCCCTGTTGGATGGTGAGTCCTTTCTGTAGGCAGTGAGCCTTTGTTTCTGGGTAGTGAACCCTTGACAGTGAGCCTCTCGTATTCGGTTTGATATTACTTTATATTGTGAGTTAATCCTCATTGTGGTTTTTCCCTTATTGGGTTTTCCACGTAAAATCTGGTGTTCACTGTGTTGATTTTTCTTTCTTTTATCTGCATTTCATGTTCATACTTAATAACAAAATTGTGTGGCTCTGAAGTTGATAAGTGTTTGAAGTTTGAATTTGAATTTGGTGACAACTGATTCACCCCCCCTCTTAGTTGTCTTGCACCTTTTAACAAGTCATTTTACAATTTTTGAAAAAAAGACTTGTCAAAACTAAAAATAGAGGTTACAAACAGATTCCTTACAATTTTTTGAGCAATTTCAATTTTTTTCTAAATTTTGACTTCATATGCAAAAGTTATGCCAGTTACAAGTAATAAATGCACATGTACCTTCAAGCTTAAAGAGGTAGAAAAAATGGAAAAATCTAAAAAAATCATAGCACTATGAAGTTCGACAAACCTCCTTTCTGATGATATCTCATTTGTGAAAATATGATATCCTAGTGCAAAGTTATGCAAAATTGGAAAAAGTCCTATTTTAGGCACTTTAAAGGCTAAATAGGGGCAAAAATATAGTCCTCAAGGGCTGGCTCTTGGTCACCTATGTGACCCTATCAATAGTTGAGGCAAAATAAAATTTGGGCAGTGAACTAATTAGTAGCAGTCTACGTTGTCCTGGTCACATGTACAGTTACTTTAGCGGTTTAAGAGCCACCCACCTGGTGGTTTAAAGCCGTAGTTTCTCCCACCTCTAGGATTTAGCAGTTATTAACCACTAGGGTTGGCGGTTAAAACTTAAAAAACCTGATGCTTTGTTTAAAATCCGTGGGTTGTAGAGTGGGCTTTGTAGACTTTAACAGTAGACCCCTCTATATGCAACACTAAAAGTGCTTAAGGATAAAGCACTTAAGTGCTTAGAAATATAAGTTTTTTATTTTTATTATTAATTTTTTTCTAATAAACTGCCAAAATATATATATTTTTATAATAATGATGTCGTACTTGCGCCAGTTGGTGGGCCGTACGACCTTCCAGCCAAAATTTTTTCCCCAAATTTTTTTTTTACTAAATATAGGAAGATTAGATATCAAAATTCATGGAATCGACCACCTAGATGCAATGACAAGGTCATTTTTTGCCAAAATACTCCTACAAAAAGTTGTTTTTCAGATATGAGCTTCAAACTCTTGTTTGCCAAAGTTACAAATAGTGACCAAATTGAGTGAAATGAAAGCCAAATCTAACTTTCTTGAGCCGCCTAGATGTAATGGGACAACCAAAATATTGCCACTATAGCCAAAAGTGCTACAATCACTAGATCTCACCAAAAATCATACATGCAATAAAGGATTAATAGATCTTTGCAAACCCTTTCTGATTCTCAAGATTGTATTGAAATGCAAGAGAAGAGTATACAAAAATTTACAAGATCATAAAATAAATTAAAATCACAATAAAAAACTTGATGGTAGAAAATATCTAAGAAAAAAGGAAGGGGCTTGCCAGATTAAAAGCTATGATACCATGTTGAAGTGAGCAACCAAGATCTTCAATCTGCAACACCAAGTAACCTCCACATGCAATATAGAGAAGCAACAATGAAATATGATATTCCACCAAACAAGAATTACAATATGATACAATATGATCAAGATGCGATCAATATACTATCAAGATGAAAAATATGCATGAGATGCCTTGCTTATAAAGGCAAGGTGAGAGATAGGATTATACAAGATCATGACAACTGCCTTAATCCTATCACCTCAGACAATTAACTCATAACTACCTAGGATATTGTAAAATATAGATAAGACAACTAATACTTCTAAAAGAAAGCTTATATCCTAAGTAAACTTAACATGTGAATAAGTCCTGGGTGATCCCACAATAGTGGGTTACAATTTTTTGAACAAAGAAAATCACATGTTTGTTGGAAAAAAACATTAGGAACATCCTTCACTCAAAGGGGGGGTTCTAATGAAGGGGGTTCAGTCGAACATCTACCCCTTCGGTCAAAGAGGGTGTTCGAACGAACCCCCTCTAAGTCTGTGACTTTTGAAAAACTTTGCAAGGATGTTTGAGTAGGGCTTCGTTTGAAGCCATCTTTTGATCAAACCCTAATTTTTCCCTACTCTAAAGTTAGCGACAAGGTTTGGTGAACATCATTTTTTCGTGTGAGGTCATTTTCATTGGTAGTGTCATTTTCATCTTTTCATTGACAGTGTCATTTTCATCTTTTCATCGACAGTGTCATTTTCATCTTTTTAATCGGCAATGCCATTTTCATCAACAACAACAGAGGTGATTTCTAGTGAAACTGAGGAAAATGGTAGCAAATGAACAAAAACTAGGTGCATGGAAATGATTTTAACTCACAACCAATATTTTTCTTTAAAAGCATTCAATAATATTCTCTAGAATGAATCTAGTAGCCCTAAAACATCACTATTGTCAGTTGCTTAATTAATAGTAGGGGCACATTGACATGTGGTATCCCTCTGGTTTTAGCGTTTGATATTGTTAGGGTTTATTTTTTAAGATAAGCTACGTTTACAGATCCCTCAGTCTCCTCAATCTACCAAGATCCCTCTGTCTCCCTATTGCTCTTAGGGTAACCATGATAGTAAGTAATGCCTTTCCACCTCTAATAGTCATGCATAGCTCTAATTTGGCGGTTCATGCTTTGGTAGCATCGAGGTTCAGCTGTTCAATAGTTTGTTAGCATTCTCTTTTTGGGATTTGTTATATATGTATCCATCTATTCACACACACACACGTGTGTGTGTTTGGATAGGTAGATACATAAATATCTTTGTGTTAAGTCATAACAGACATGTTTGTCTATTTTTTCTGTAGCTTTAGATTTGGACCTGATTCTAATACCTATAGTTTTTTCTCTTGGTTACAAACCCCTATATAACCCATAATTTAACTTTTGAAAGAAAATAGATATGCCATACTTTGTGTGGACAAAGATTTTGGCACCCAAGGACTCTCTTACACTTCTAGTGTTTTTCACCTAAAAGGAGAGAGGTGGGCCAAAATGGCCAGTGTCCCCACTCAAAAATAATGTAAACATGAATGAAATATGCCTAGATGCAATGTCTAAATGCAATAAACTGATAAAGGAAATGAATTATTAATGCAAAATCTAAGAAATGTAAGTTGTTTGAAAACACATTATGATATGCAGGATGATAGATTAAATGCAATAAAGAACAAGATAATGATGCTAAACTGAGATTGTGCACCTAGAAATTGATGAAGGATAGAATGAAGACTGTAAATGTCTCTGAAATTCTAAAAAAAATGGTTTTCTAGCCAACTGGGACACTTATGCCAAGCTGGGCGACTTAGTCCCAGATCAAGGAAATTGCTTTGAAACCCGTTTCAGCCAAATGGGTATCCAAATCTGCAAAAAATTTGAAAAAAAGTGCAGTGGGACTAAGTCGCCATTGTTGGCGACTTAGTCCACTTTGGTTTTTTTGCAAATCCGAAAGTGGAAACGAAAGCCCTCGGTTTGCACTTTGTTTTCTGATGGAAACCTGGATCCAAATATGTGGAAACACCTACAAAATAGAGTATAATTTGGTTTCTAGTGGGGGGTTTTCCTTGGTCAAACCCCTAGTTGGTATTTAAACCTTGCAAGAAATAATAAAATCTGCATAAAACCCTATCCCTAAGTGTGCCTAAGACTAGGAAATCTGAAAATAAGATGCAACCCTATTCTAACATGCAAGAATGAGATACATAAATGAAACTAGAAAGATACAAGAATCATTCCAAGAGACCCTAAATCACATTAGAAATGAATCTTAAGGATATGCAAACCTTCCTTAGGTTGAAAATAGAGAGAAAATGGAAGATGGAATCACTTTGAAAATAAGCCCTTAGGCTTGATTTGGTGGCTAGTTGCATCTCCTCAACCTAGATTTCTCCATGATTCTCCATAGGAATCCATGATCAACCCTTGAAAATACAATATATTGGACAAAAAGTGAGCTTGAAGACCTGAAAAAACCCTAGCTTGCTGCCCTAAAGCTTCAACTTTGCTATAGATAGACTAATAAATCTTCTTGTGGAAGATATTCAACACTTGACTTTTAATTTTTTTTGTTAAAAATGACTTAATGCTGTGAAAAATGACCTAAAAACACATATTTATAGGCACCAATACCTAATTATTCATTATTTTGACATCATAGGCCAACATCCATAAAAAATTTGAATTGAGTAAATGATTTTCTCGCTCAAAATTGAAAAATCCCCCAAAAGGGACTAGTCGCCACCCTGGGCGACTTAGTCGCACCAAGGGTTTTTGAGGTGGGTTTTGTAGAATTTGAATGATTTGAATGTTGTTTGTCAGGATTTGTATGATTTGTAAGTGGAATAGGCCTTAAAGTCCAAAATAATGGGTCTTAGGGGCCTATAATTGCTATTTTTAAAGGGTGATTAATGCAAGGGTGTCTAAAATAGGACCTAATTAGACTAGAGATTGTACTATCTCCAAGGGAGTACAATTTATGTGTCCTCAGTTAGTCCCCACTTTAGCACCCATATGACTACATGCATATGTGAGCTAAAGGAATCTAAACAGTGCATTTTACTTCATAAAAGGATACTTATTCAAAGGATAGGAGAATAAAGCCCCCAGTGTAGTCATCTGCAAAACCACAACATTAGGAACTACATCCTACAACACAAATTTGTTATTTACCCAAAAATCCTTTTATCTAACTTCTAGAAATAAAATTCGAGGGTAGATGTATACCCTCCCTTGATTCGCTTGCTTTATAGAGGTGGAATCAAGGTAGCAAACTAGCCACATCGAATAAGGAACGTCATATCATAGGAAATATCCAAGTACCATGCCACATAACGATAGACAATTGATGATGTTGGGTGTGGAAGCATGATTCCAACACATCAAATGATGTCGAAATAGAGCTCACTAGCACCCATTATGTTGTTTTGAATAAAAGGTACTTTATTAACTTTGAAGATAGTAAAAACCCTAATTTCATACGTAACAGTGAAAAGAGTTAAAAGTGAAGTAATTTGTGACTTACCTTTTCATTTTACCTTCTTGTAGTGTGAGATTGACGAGAGAATACAAAAAGATGCTGAGTAGATGAGACTACAGGCCTACGAGATTGGACATGCTACAGGACCAGGTGGCACATGACAAGCGTCATCACGAGGTGAGTCAATTCTGCTACCTATGATTTTTGATTATACAATTATTTAATGATTTTTTATGCATTTCTAAGTTAATTGAGGATCTTGGAAAAAAGTTTGCAAAGTGTCCCATTTGTTCGTGAAGTGTCCCACTTTTTCGCAAAGTGTCCCAAAAGGGTTCTAAAGTGTCTACGACTGTTAGGAAAGCACACTAGAGCGACTTTAGTACACTTGCATGATGAATAAAGTAAAAATTAAATATATTAGATGATTTTTAGAGCATATTTTTGTGTTTTTGATAGGTACCCACCTGTTCGTGGCAGCATCTAGGGGGTAGGAAGTTGAGTTTTCTGAGAGATTTAGCCCTAGTACTTATAGTAGAGGACATAGAGTACCTACAGGCTATGGGTATCTACTGGGCATACCTCATTCCCCCATGAGGTACCATAATGTTATGTTGATGGCACTATGTGAGCGTTGGGATGCAGAAACGTGCACATTCCACCTTCCTACAGGTGAGATGATGATTACCTTGGAGGAAATACACCGCATTCTCCGAGTTCCTATTTGAGGAGAGCATGTACTCTTTCAGAGAGATCACTCCTATGAGCACAAGGACAATATGTAGTATTGTCTGGATGGACTAGTGCTTGATGAGAGAGTGAGGGAGTAGATTGAATTGGTAATGTTGTTGTATTCATGAGCCCCAATTGTGAGACTGATCATGATGCATACAATGGAACTAGTACTCGTCCTAGATGGGCAGGCAGTGCACCTTGAGGGAGGACTAGTCCACTTGATACGCGAGATGGCAGAGCACCAGACAATATACGCCTGGGGGCGCTGTATCCTGACACATTTATATTATGATCTTGGTTGGTTTATTTTCTGGGAGGTAGACAACATGGTACACTACACGCTTCTACAGGTTTGGTGCCTAGAACATATCACGTGTAACAGACTAGTCGAGCTTCTTGTGTGCTACAGTAGTGGGGTATCCTCGGGCCTTCGGCTATCCTCTACGACAATTATGGTAGTACGACGATTTACATTTTTGAAGAGTGAGATTTGACTGACTCGAGGAGGATGAGATCTTGTGGAGACCTTATCAGCTAATGCTACAGTGGCCAAATCATATGAGATAGTTGAGGAGACTACAGTTAGACATATTTTTGGTTGGCTAACATGATCACATAGTACATCCCTTCTACTACGATCGAGTCATGCGACAGTTTAGACAGATTTAGAGACCACCTAGGGCATGATCCTTTTTTAGGAGGTTAGTGTAGAGTGCCCAGAGACCAGGTGATACAGTGCAACTCACTCTAGACCATGTTTTTGAGAGTGATTTTTATTTCTTAGATCATGATTAGCCTCCAGTCTCTGATGCAGATGATGTCGGTGCCACATGGGATTATGAGGAGTGGTGGATAGTATCATGACCAACTCTTGTATATCTGATTGATGAGCCTGTAGGAGATGTAGGAATATTTCCATATGAGGGAGATGAAAGAGAGGATAGGGCCGACAGACATGATATAGAGCTACAGACATATTTACCAATGTTATTGATGATGAGTACGATGAGGATGCAAATCCTGAATATGATGGCCAGGAGGGAGAGGATGAGGATGAGGACAAGGAGGACCAGGAGGAGGAGCCACCCCTAAGTGAGAGTGATGAGGCAACAGATGAGGATCGACATGAGTGGGGAGAGCCCTCTCCCATTCGTATGACTAGATCACGAGCAACGGTTGCAACAAGCATCAGTACCCATTGTCATGGAGAGGCTAGCACATCCTCCATGTCCCGTGCACAGGATGATGTCGATATTTCTCAGCCTACTAGATATAGGTGATGATATTTGATTTGATGTATGTACTTTAGTGCTTATGCTCTTTATATATATATATCATGATGATGTGTACTGATTGTGTATTGTGTCTACCTTGCAGTAGCGACGAGAGATTGGTGGGAGCTCTACCGTCAGGAAGCTACAAAGATAGTGCCGACATCCATCAAGGAGGAGGAGATAGAATTAGATTATGTGCCCCCACGTATTGTGGAGCAAGGATCTAGAGTCACTCAGGCCATTCATGAGATTACGAGCAACATATGAGAGTCTGAGGAGACGACACCCTCGAGCCGAGACTGTAGGATAGTCATCCTGGACTCCAACAAAGGTTGAGAGACTAGAGGTAAAGGTAGCACGACTATAGGTGGAGAGGGATAAAATAGTAGGGGAGCAACAAGTGGCCCTTGGACGGATACATGGCTTAGAGTTTGCACTCAGATTTAGCAGATCGAGGTCACGATTGTATACGACCATCTCCTGACGTCCTGCTACTAGATCACGAGTACCAGATCTCGAGGGGTCGGGTACCTACAAACCTCAATGATATTGTATATTTTGATGACATGTACATAATTTTTTTTGATATATATATAAGCATTTGATGTTCTATGACTTGTATTAATGTGGTTGAATGTTAAATAGCAATGTGATTAATTAAATAAACTTTGCAAGATTACTTATGTGATCAATGTCTTCATCATTTAACAAAGTGTATGTGATCTAATTAAAACTTATTGTAGTTTCTTTTAGATACAACATTCTGATTAAGTATGTTATGCTAAATTAAATTTATTAATGATCTAACTTATCATAACACACAAGATGAATTTGAATTATATGAAACCTAAAGTAATTATAAAAATAAATTAAATAATCACTTTAGTGCTCAAGACATACGCATAATTTTTTTATCAAGAACAGAGCAATGTGAAAGCATATATGATATGACCCAATAGCTTTAACAACTCCGCTTTATCATTCATACTATTCAAAGGGATTAGACATAATACGACACAGATGCATGACATTGATAGGTTTCTTAAGGGGTGTGCCATCTATTTTTGTTAACATGTATGCACCAAACCCAAAAGTTTTGTCAATGATGTATGGTCCTAACTGATTAGAACTAAATTTACCTCTTTCATTTGGGTCAACACTGAATTTGTGCTGATTTGCAGATAGAACCAAGTCACCCTTGTGGAATTTTAAAGGGATAACAGTGAGATTGTAATGATGATGTTCCTTTTGCAATAATCTTGAAGATGTTCAAGAGCATTAATGCATTATTCATTGAGCATGTCAAGTTGGTGTAATCTTTGCTTTCTATAGTGTGTATCATCAACAAGTCCTTGAAGAGAAATTCTTAGTGTGGGAATCTTTAACTCCAAGGGCATTATTGCTTCACTGCCATAGACAAGATTATAAGGTGTGGTCCCTGTGGAAGATCAAACACTTGTGTGATAAGCCCAAAGTGCATAGTGTAATTGTGTGTGCCAATCCTTATGATGTTTATTAACAGTTTTGTTCAATATTTGTTCAAGGAATTTATTAGTTGATTTAGCTTGACCATTAGATTGTGGGTAATAAGGTGTCAAAAAATGATGTTGGATATTAAAGGTCTCCAAGAATTTCTTCAAATCATTATTCTTAAATGGTGTACCATTATTAGAGACTAATATGGAAGGGAGTCTAAAGTGAGCAATAATGTGTTCTAGGATGAAATGACATATTACCTCAGCCATTGTAGATCGAAGAGGGATGGCCTCTACCCATTTTGTGAAATAATCAGTTGCAGTGATGATAAAGGTATGTCCAACGGAGGAAGGGGGTGAAATTTTTCCTATAATGTCTAATCCACGAACCGCAAAGGGCCATATTAGGATTTGAGTTTGAATTTCACTAGTAGGAGCATGATTCAAATTTCTATGTTCCTAACATTTATGACATTTTCGAACATAATCGAAGCAATCACGTTCCATGTTGCCCCAATAATACCCGATACAGATAAGTTTTTGAACCAATATTTTCCCTCCAAAATGTCCACCACAAGCACCTTCATGGGCTTGGTGAAGTGTGAGAGGTATCTCAGATTTGTTTAAGCATCTAAGTAAGAGACCATTGAACGACCTTCGATACAACACACCGGCGAGAATTATATATTTAGATGCAAGCTTTTGTAAATGAGCACTGAGGTTTTTAGTTGTTGGACCGGGAAAGGTGCCACTTTTCAAATAGTTGAATATTGTATCATACCATTCACTCGAGTTTTCCTCATTTATCATTAAATTTTTTTCTGTTCTTTCTTCAATCGAAGTTTTCATGATAGGGTGAATAGTGAATGTGAATTTTTTTTGAAGGATCTTGAGAGGATATAGGAGAGGCAACACTTTCCATTGCATCTGCAATCCAATTATCTTTTCATGGGATGTTATCAATGGTAAATTTCTGAAACTTCTCTAACAAGTGCATGATAAAATCCTTGTATTTAGATAGTTTGTTATGCTTTGCTTGATATGTTCCATTGATTTGCTTAATTACTAACTGTGAGTCACCAAAGATCTTAATATCTTTGACACCCATGATTAAAGTAGCACACAACCCAACAATTGATGCCTCATACTCAGCTGTGTTATTCATACATAGGAAAATCAGTCGATACAACAAGGGAATAGGCTTTCCTATGGGTGGGATTAATATAACCCCAACACTAGAGCCTGTTCTACACTTGGATCTGTCAAAATATAATTCCCATGTAGGAGTGTCTATTGTCAACACACTATCATTAGGAAAAGAGTCATTGCTAGGTAATGCTAGAGGAGAAGGAGCATCAGCTAAGTGGTCGGTCAAGGCTTGGCCTTTGATAGCTTTTTGTGAAACAAACTTAAGGTCAAACTACGTCAACAACATTACCTATTTAGCTAAACGTCCTAATAAGTCTGCTTTATTAAAAAGATGTTTGAGAGCATCAAATTTTGTGATGACTTGTATTTCTGCATTTAGTAAATAGTGTCGCAACTTACTAGTAGCAAATACAAGAGCCAAACATTGTTTTTCGATTGGTGTGTATCGCATTTCATAATTGATTAAAGTTAAACTAATGTAATAAACATGATGTTCTTTTCCATTATCATCTTGTTGAGCCAACAATGCTGCTAGAGCATGGGCAGATGCAGCTATATAAATGATGAACGGTTTGTTTGGTATAGAAAGTTGTAGAATGGGTGGAGTGGCAAGGTATTCCTTCAAACTCTTAGAGGCCTATTTACAATCCTCATTCCAATAAAAATGCACATCCTTTTTGAGGAGATGTGTGAAAGGTAATGTTCGTTCAACTAAGGAGGTGACAAAATGACGGATGGCTTGAATTCTTCCTTCTAACGTGCACAATTAAGAAATGTTTTTAGGAGGTGGCATGTTTATGATAGCATAAAATTTCTTTGTGTCAACCTCAATGCCTTTGTGAGATATGATAAAACCTAAGAGTTTTCCACTATCTACTCTAAAGACACACTTTTTTGGATTTAGTCGCATGTTGTATTTACACATCCGTTCAAAGATTTTTCGAAGGACATTCACATTGTCTTGTCTTGTTAAGGATTTGGCGAGGATGTTATCAACATAATCTTCCAAGATTTTATGTATGTAATCATGAAATATCAATTTCATTGCTCGTTGATAAGTTGCGCAGACATTCTTTAATTAGAAAGGCATCATAACCCAACAAAATGTTCCCCAAACGAATGTAAATTCTGTCTTATATTGATCTTGTGGGTTAATAAAGATTTGATTATAACCAGAAAATGCATCCATGAATGACAACAAAGCATACCAAGAAGTTGAATCCATGATCATGTCAATATTAGGGAGGGGAAAATCATCTTTTAAGGAGGCTTTATTCAAATCACAAAAATCTGTACACATCCTAATACGATTATCAGGTTTAGCAACTACGACAATGTTTGAGATCCAAGGAGAATAATCAATTAGTTGAATGAAACTTGCGTCAAGGAGTTTTTCAAGCTCTCCTTTAACAAGCAAGGCTATCTTAGGGTTCATTTTTTGTATCTTTTGTCGAACACGCTTAGAATTTTTAGCAAGGACAATGTTGTGTGTTACTATCTTCAGATCTATTCCTGGTATATCTGAATATGTCCAAGAATTTTTTTTTAGGAAAATCATGAAGCAAGGTCATAGTATCCTCTTATTATTCATCATCAAGACACTTCCCAATATTAATGACCTTTTCATTATCATCTATGTCCATTGGTATATCAATTGTATCTCCTAAGGGGAGTGCATTTTACTTAGGAAATTCAGGATCATATGGTTCCATGCTTGTGTTTGTCTTATTGGTATCAATATCTTTTTGCTTGGTACTTATCACAACACAGGTAAATTTTCTCTTGGAAGAGGATGTCTTATCAGAAGCACCTAACATTTGTTTCAGAGCTTCATCATTTTCAAAGTATTCCCATGATGGTGGTAAATCCATATCAAGGAATTCAAGATGCTTTAGTGTGAGATTGATTCTAGGTTTACATGTGATGGTATTGATATTTAGCGATGGTGGTTGAGTTGCTTTTGTTGTCTTATAAAAAGAATATCCCAAACCAGTCTTTGTTTCTTGTGTATTAGGTTCTATAGGATCTCAAATGCCTTGTTCGTTCTTTCCACATCCTTTACCATTGTATCCCAATTGTTTCACTAGCTCATAACCTTTTCCATAGAGTCTTTCCATTTCCTTTGGGTTAGGTGGATGTTGATAATCTATCTCATCAAAATTTGTTGTGTACGCTGTATTTTCTTCCAAAGTAGATGAGGTAGAGGCCTGGGAAGATTATTTTGAATTCCGAGTGGACATAATTGTGGGATGTTCTTGTTTTTCATCTTCTTGTCGTGTGATTATGTATTCACCCATAAATGAAGGTGTGAATTGTAATGTACCCCAATCATCACCTAAAAATTTAGACACAGGTTCTTCTTCTTGTTTGTTGGTATCAAGGGGTTCTATGTGAGATGTTGGAATCAACGCACGTACAAAGAAATTGTTGTTCCTTTTTCAAGTTGTAAGCAATTGTCAGGCTTGGGGTCTATTTCAACTTGATAAAATTTGTTGTTATAGACATATTTCATTATTTGATGAAGGGATGAAGGCATCACATGCATCTCATGAATCCATGGTCTTCCCAAAAGATTGTACGAAAGATCATAGGGCATGGCATGAATAGGAGTTTGCAAAGTAGCCATTCTGACTATAATAGGTAAAGTAATTACACCGAGTGATTTCTTTGTGATATTGTCAAATCCTCTAATATATAAGGAATTAGGTGTGATTTGTGATTTATCCACACGTAATTGATCTAGGAGCTTTACATTGCACACATTAAGGGCAGAGCCATTGTCAGCAAGGGTCATTTTGATGCCTATTCTATTGAATTGATCAATTATCATAAAAGGCCTCATTTTGTTTCCTTAATTCTAATGAAGGGAGCTCATGTTGATGGAAGGTAATGTCTAAATTAACAAAATTCATTCCTTGTATAAGAGCTGCCACATCATTTGCATTTGCACCAGGTGGAACCACTTTTTGTTGCAATGTTGTTTGGAGAATAGAGTGATAGTTTGGTGAATTTTGAAGGTACCAAAGGGATATCTTTGCAGGAGTGCTCTTAAGTTTCTCAACAAGATCATACTCCCTTAATCGAGGAGCATTAGGTAGTATAGAATGAGGAAAAGGTAAGGAAGTTGGGGTTGGTTGTAGATTATTTCTAGTGTAATGTGTGTGAGCAACATCATCATGCTTAGGTGGGTAAAGGGTAAACTTAGATTTAGGTGGAGGTTGAGGTTTATGTGAAGGTGGGTAAAGGACAAGTTGAGGTTGAATTACATTGACATCTTTTGTTTTAGGTTGCTCACAACAAATCTTAGTGGGTGGATTTTGTGAGATGAAGTCCTCAAGGGCTTCATCTAACATGTCAAAGTCATCATTACTAAAAGGTTTGGGAGCTAGGGTATCGTTGGTTGGTTTGGGTTTGTCATCACAAGCCTTAGTGGATGAACTTAGAGAGAGAAATCCCTATAGAGCTTCATCTAACTTATCCAAGTCATTACTACTAAAAGGTTTGGATGATATAGTTTTTCTAAAGTGGAGCATAGTTTGTATTGTTTCATTTGATGTTTTGAGGTTTTTGTTTGCATTTTCTGATGAATTTGATCTAAATGAACTAGGAACTAATGCTAAAAAATGAACATTATAAAAATATAATGCTATCCATAATTGCCATTAAAGTGAATGATGCTAATACGCATGATTTGACTATAAAAAAAAAAAACTGAATGGAAACAAAAAAGTAATGGACACAAACAATAACTTAAGAAACTAGAAACTGAATTTGAAAATGCTGATGCAAAATGTGTACTGGGACTAAGTCACCCAAGGTGGCGAATTAGTCCTAGTAGGGGCATTTTTTAAGATTTTCTAAATTTTCTAATGGATGTTGATATGTTTTGTACTGAACAATGCAAATCTAAATTGCAGATGCAAAATTTCACTACTGGTTAAGGAAATAAGATGCAATAATGCAAGCTTAAATGAGCTTTTCACTAATACAAATTTGAAAACCCTAGAATGCAAAACAATGCAAATCCTAATGCAATGTTGATGCAAGCTATTCGTAGGATGTAAATTCACTTGAAATCAAAAGTAAAATGTTCTAAAGTTAGGTTCACCAAAATGTGGACAAAGATTTTGGCACCCACGGACTCTATTGCACTTCTAGGGTTTTTCACCTAAAAGGAGAGAGGTGGGCCAAAATGAGCAATGTCCCCACTCAAAAATAGTGTAAATATGAATGAAATATGCCTAGATGCAATGTCCAAATGCAATAAACTAATAAAGGAAATGAATTATTAATGCAAAATCTAAGAAATGCAAGTTATTTGAAAACACATTGTGATATGTAGAATGATAGCTTAAATGCAATAAAGAATAAGATAATGATGCTAAACAAAAATTGTGCACTTGTAAACTGATGCACAAAATGAAGACTACAAATATCTCTGAAATTTTGAAAAATCTAGTTTTCTGGCCAACTTGGACACTTACGCCAAGTTGGGCAACTTAGTCCCAGATCAAGGAAACTGCTCTGAAACTTGTTTCAGTCAAATGGGTATCCAGATCCGCAAAAAATTCTGACAAACAAGTGTAGTGGGACTTAGTCACCACTATTGGTGACTTAGTCCATTTTAGCCTTTCTACAAATCTGAAAGTGAAAATGGAAGCCCTCGGTCTGCACTCTATTTTTTGATGGAAACCCAGATCCAAATCTGTGGAAACACCTACAAAAAAGAGTATAATTTGGTTTCTAATGGGGGGTTTTCCTTGGTCAAACCCCTAGTTGGTATTTAAACCTTGAAAAAAATAATAAAATATGCATAAAACCCTATCCCTAAGTGTGCCTAAGACTAGGAAATCTGAAAATAAGATGCAACCCTATTATAACATGCATAAATGAAACTAGAAAGATACAAGACTCATTCCAAGATACCATAAATCACATTAGAAATGAATCTTAAGGATATGCAAACCTCCTTAGGTTGAAAATAGAGAGAAAATGGAAGATGGAATCACTTTGAAAACAAGTCCTTAGGCTTGATTTGATGGCTAGTTGCATCTCCTCAGCCTAGATTTCTCCATGATTCTCCATAGGAATCCATGATCAACACTTGACAATGCAATGGGTGATCCCATAAAGCTGGTTTACAATTTCTGGAAGATTCTAATTTTTGTTGAAATCACATATTTTTAGAAAATATAATGATTTAAGCCTTAAAAATTTCCATTTAAAGCATTACAATTGAAGAGAGTTTGATCAAACTACCTTAGATCAAACCCACTTGGATAGAACCCCGCTATTTTTAAACCATACCTATAACGAAGTCTCCTTTACACCTATCAAAATGCTGATAAAAAACCACTTTTGATTTACCCTTTGGGGGATCAAATGAATTCATTTAAAATTTATTTTTTGTAAGTATGTAGTCCTTATTATAAGCTTCCCAAAAAGTATAATTTTAAATAAATTTAATATTATTATTATATTTATTTATTTTATTTCTTGTGAATGTAGGTTTTTCACTGAAAATCAAGCTCTCTTTTGCACATGTGGAAAAATAGAAGATTATCATTTTTTTAAAAAATTTGAGTGCACCAGATATTGAAGTCCTTGATCCAATGAAAAAAATAAAATTGAATTTTGATACATACAAAAAAAGTTATGTGCTATACGGTTTGCCTATGTCTAAATTGTAATTGGTTTAACTTCAAAACTTGATTAAGGAAAAACTATTCAATAAAACACTATGAAACCAATTGGAAACACTAGATATTGTAGTTACAAATCTAAATTCGAAAAATTAGAATTTTATCCTTCATGGAAAAAAAGTTGTGTTATACGGTGAGCGTCACTCCTTAAAAATGGTGTTTATTGAAAATAACTAGTTTTTGAAGGAGATGGAAAAATAAGTGCAATATGATTCCAATTTTTTTGAAAAAAATATGTTTAGAATCTACAGACAAAATGCCATAAATTACTAGTTTGCATCATCTTCAAGTTCCTCACGGTTTAGCCGCTATAGGTGCCCAAAAGTGAAGATTTAGTTAGAAAAAATTAGTCCAATGCCCAGTTTGGCCAAAAATTGTAAACCAGTATTGTGGGATCACCCCAATATCTTGGACAAAAAGTAAGCTTGAAGACCTGCAAAAACCCTAGCTTGCTGCCCTAAAGCTTCAATTTTTCTATAGATAGACTAATAAATCTTCTTGTGGAAGATATTCAACACTTGACTTTTAAATTTGTTTGTTAAAAATGACTTAATGTTGTGAAAAATGACCTAAAAACACATATTTATAGGCATCAATACCTAATTATTCATTGTTTTGACATTACAGGCCGACATCCATTAGAAATTTGAATTAAGTCGTTGATTTTCACACTCAAAATTGAAAAACCCCCAAAAGGGACTAAGTCGCCACCCTGGGTGACTTAGTCCCACCAAAGGTTTTTGAGGTGGGTTTGTAGAATTTGAATGTTTTTCGGGATTTGTATGATTTGTAAGTGGAATAGGCCTTAAAGTCCAAAATAATGGGTCTTAGGGGCCTATAAATGCCATTTTTAAAGGGTGATTAATGCAAGGGTGTCTAAAATAGGACCAAATTAGGTGACAAATTGTACTATCTCCAAGGGAGTACAATTTTCGTGTCCATAGTTTGCTTCTTTCTTCAATCCACCAATTTCATTTCCTATTTCAAGTTTCTAGAAATATTGCTTATGACAAGGTTTATGGTTTATACTTACCATTTAAAAATTATTATTGTAAATTTTGAGATTTTCTGTAACTAAGTCACACTAATTAATGTTCTCCCTTGATAACATTAATTATTAGAAACAAATTAAATTAATCATGATTTATGCATCACTTTTTCCTGTAATGGAAGACATACCATTCTTCAAAATACCAAGGATTTCAAGGTAGAACATAACTTCTAATAATACCTCTAGCAATGATTTAAAAACATGCATCCTATTGTTATAGATTCTTGAGACATTTCTTCTAACCCCAAATAAATAAAATGGATCAAAATTTATTTTTGTCCATCAATAATATTTTCATGTTAAAATCTCTCTGAGTAATATGCATTTTTAGCTCAAGACTTCTGTGCATAAAAGGGAATATTTAATTCACATTGAGCAAATAAAACTTCTATAACTGATTGCTAACAAAAAATTTAGGCTACAAATTACAAGACCTTTGACACCATTGGCAAAGGTAAAGACTTTCAAAAAGGAAAAAATTAGTATGACTAGGCCTAATATAGTAAAAACACAAGAATCATAGCTTAATTTAGTACAACTAAGCTACTGTCATGATGTATTGCTCTAGATATTAGTGTTATGCTAAACCTCAAGATCATCTCTATCCCTTTTGACTACTTGATATGTATCCTAACTGGACTTTGATTGAATTTCATTGTAGATATATGTCTTTACAATCATATAAATTGTAACTACAACAATGCTCCTTGAGGCCATATTGCTTGATGAAGCATTTTTATACATCAATGGTTGTAGCTGCTCACCCATATGTGCTTTGTGACTATGATAGAGATTCCTTTGCCACTATCTTTCTTATGTTTTCCTTATGAAGTGTAACTATTGTCAATATTCCTTTGCTACCCACTCTTTGGCTTGAAGAACATGGACCACCCCTTTAAAATATATGTCCTTGTTTCCCATGTAGTACATTTGGGTTGTTCAACATAAAACTTCAATTTTTCCATATCCATTTGAAATAAATGATCTAAATTTCTAGAAAAACAATTTCTCCTCACCTCTTTAGCCAAATTCATATGCTCTTCCATGATGGTATTCAGAAGTGATCCTGACCCCTCTGCAACATCCATTCCTTGCACTTGGACCTTCTCCCCAACATCAACTAGTAGTACATTTGGGTTGTTCAACATAAAACTTCAATTTTTCCATATCCATTTGAAATAAATGATCTAAATTTCTAGAAGAATTTTTTCTCCTCAACTCTAGCTAGATTCATATGCTCTTCTATGATGGTATCGGGAAGCGATCCCGACCCCTCTCCAACATCAATTCCTTGCACCTGGGCCTCCTCCCCATAGTAGTACGTCTAGGTTGTTCAACATAAAACTTCAATTTTTCCATATCCATTTGAAATAAATGATCTAAATTTCTAGAAGAAATTTTTCTCCTCACCTCTTTAGCTAGATTCCTATGCTTTTCCATGATGGTATCTGGAAGCGATCCCAACCCCTCCCCAACATCCATTCCTTGCACCTGGGCCTCCTCCCCAACATCAACTATGTGTTCTTTAGCTTCATTTGCTCCAGGATCTAAATTTGGCTCAACTTCTACTTCAGTTTTTGTATGTTGAGCCCCTACACAAAAACATGCCAAATAACATAGGATTCACTAAATACACTAAATCCACTAAATACAAATACAAACCCTTCCTAGTTAGGATTCACTAAATACAAATATGTGCAATATATTGATATGCCCTTGTATTCAAATAAATTCAATGCATTCATTCTAATCTCTCCTACTAATTAGCAATATTCACATATTCTTTATATTACACACTTTGATTTGTGTTTTAAAAGGATATTAGCTCTACATGAACATTTAAGGATCATTTGCATGAGTGAAGATTACAATATAAAATGGAATGTTAAAGGGAAACAAAAGGAATAATATTGAGAGAGGCTCAAGTTTGACATACTTTGTTTACGTTTATAAGAACTTTGCAAGATTTTTTCGCGTATTCTCTGTTTTTCTTCTATTGGATACTTTCGTGCAGTCTTACTTTTTCTTTTCTTTTTGTTCTCCTTCTCCTTCTTTGTAAAATACCGCTTAACATTTTTTCCGAATCTTCTCCTCCAAAACTTTCTTTGTAGAACAAAAATATCTTTCACAATTTTTCTATTTCTCTTCTCCAAAACTTGTCTTCTAAAACCTAAATATCCTTCACAATTCCTCTAAGTTTCTCTTACTTATATAATGATTTAAAAAAAAACCCTATAATTTCAATCCTAAAATTAAAAACTGATTAACATGCATTTTAAAAAACTTAGAAAACACAAGCTAAAACTAAAATTAATTGCTAATATTAAAAAAAAAAGAGAATTGATTAACGTGCATTACATGCATTTGATAAATTTAGAAAAAAAATCTAAAACTAAACTTAACTGCTAATATTAGAAAAAAATTTAAAAATTGATTAACATGTACATGTATTCTAAAAAAATTAGAAAAAAAAGGTTAAAACTACACTTAACTATTAATATTAATATTAAAATCATTACATGCATTATGAATAACTTAGAAAAAAAGAAGTTAAAACTACACTTCACTGTTAATATTAAAATCCAAAAAAAAACTATTAGGAAAAAAGAAGTTAAAACTACACTTAATTATTAATATTAATATTAAAATCATTACATGCATTCTAAAAAACTTAGAAAAAAAGAAGTTAAATCTATTCTTAACTACTAATATTAAAATAAAAAAAACTATTACTATTAAAATTAAAAAAAGAGGAGGAAAAGCTAAAAAGTTGTTGATATAACATTTTTTTTAAGGGTTGCATGAAAAAAAAAACCAAAAATGGCTAATGGCTAATTTGGGTTAGATTTTAGTGGCCTTTTAAGGGTTCGATTGAACCCCCCTTCACTAGAAGGGGGTTCTAATGAACCCCCTCTTTTTTTTTACTTTGCTTCTTTAATTATGAAATTAATGCATTTTTGACTTTCAAAGCTCGATTTGGAGGTGCAAATGGAGTCAAATAGATGAATCAAGTTGGAGAACTGTAGTCCTCGAAACAAGCTTCCTAACAACTATAAATTTGATATATTTTGTTTTTAATTTGTATTATATTTTTTTGCTTTACTAAACATATTTTTTTCACCGAGCATTAAGTTCGGTGAAAACTATTGTGGAAAAATAGTAAATTAGTGAATTTTTTTTTGGAAAAATATGTACACACCAATATTTATGTCCTCATTAAAAAAAAAAAGAATTTCAATAAATACAAAAAAAGTTATGCGATTGAAAGTGCACCTATGTCTAAATTGTAATTAGTTTGACTTTAAAATTTAATTAAAAGAAAAATATTCAACAAAACGTTATGGAACAAAATGGAAGCCCTAAATATCAGTGTTACCAACCTAAATTCAAAAGAATTATAATTTAATCCTTTGTAAAAAAAAATTATGTGATTGAAAGTACACATCACTTTTTTAAAATGTTGTTTACTATTAAAAACTAGGTATCAAAGGAGATGCAAAAAAAAATACAATTTAATTTATTATTTTTTAAATACATTTAAAATCTACAAAGAAAATCTCACAAATCACTATTTTGGATCATCTTTAAATTCCTAACAATTTACCTACTATAGGTGTCAGAGAGTACAAATTTTGCTCAAAATGTTGCTTTCAATGCCAAGTTTAGCAAAAAAGTGTAACCCACTATTGTGGGATCACCCTCCCCTAAGTCCTTAGTAAAGAATTAACTAGGTACAAGACTTTAATCACACCAACACATTTATCCCCCACTTTAGTGGCAATATGACACTATGTGCATATGCAAGCTAAAGTACCAAAAGTAAATTGTGCTTCGTAAAAGGATACTCATATGGATATTGTAATTCATTTATGAACAGAGAGAATGAAGCTCCCAATGTCTAAGTCATCTGCAAAGCCACAATGTTAGGAACCACATCCTACAAAATCGATTTGTTAGCCATTCAAAATCATCTTAAAGCATGTCAAATTTCTACGGAGAATCGAATTCAAGGGTAGATGTATGCCCCCTAATTTCGCTTGCTTTATGGAGGTGGAATCAGGGTAGCAATATAGCCTCGTCAAATTGACTTACTTGGTGATGTGAATGTTTACAATAGGGAATTAAGATGATAACACCACATATCGATAAACATAAAATAAGACTAGAGACGAAACCACAAATCCAATGTAACAAACGACATCGAAATTAGAGTTCACTAGCCCCAATTATAATGTTTTGAATGAAATGTGCTATTAAAAGTCTTTACTATATGTTAGTGAAAAATTATGCTTTTGACCATCATTTTGATATTTACCATTTGAAATTTCCTTGTTGCAAAGTGTGTAAAGATGTCGAGATGACGAGCATAAAGGCCCCCTAGACTAGACATTCTGCAAAACAAGGTGACATGTGGTGAGCTCTGACACATAGTGAGTCCATTGTACCTTGCTTTATGTTTATATTTTTGATTTTATAGCATTTTTAAAAGGTTATAGGACCCCATTCAAAAGTGGTGCACCTGTCCCATTTTGGCTCATGTGTCCCATAATGGCTAAAGTGTCCAGGATCCCCCCGTCCAAAAATGGCCCAAGTGTCCTAGAGAATTTTTTTTTCAATTTTAATTGATTGGTTAATATTTTTAAGCACGTATTGATGATTTAATTCGTCTCTTTCAGGTTCTACCACATAGTCGACAACGTTTGGGAGAATATTGTTCACCCTTCTTCGGGAGTAGGTTACCCGACTTTTCGAGGAGGAGGTTGACATTTTATGCGAGACTAGTTTATTCTGGATCTACATCATGCCACCCATGAGGTATCAAGATGCTATGTTGATGGAATTAGTAGAGAGATGGAGTGCAAGCACATGCACATTCCATCTTCCTTAAGGATAGATGACGATGACTCTAGAGGATGTACACCCTATTTTGAGATTATTCATTCGGGGTGAGATCATCCATATAGAGGATCACATGCATAGTCAGATGATATGGGATATCGAGTATTGCATGGGTCACCCTATTTCACTAGAGGACATTGGGGCTCGCATTGACCTATAGTGGATACTATATGTGTGCTCACCATTTCTTCGAATGATCATGGTTGTTACTATGGCTCTAGTTATTGTACCAGATGGATGAGCCGCACACCTAGATGGAGGTCTCATTCACAATATCCGCTAGATGGATCAACATCAGACCATCTATTCCTGGGGTCACAATATGCTGGCTCATCTCTATTATGATCTTGGGAACTTTGTATATAGAGATCTAGACAACATAGTACATTATGCGCGTTTACAAGTTTGGGTTGTTAAGCATATCACATGTACTAGGCTTACAGGTTATCTAACGATAGTGGCCATGGGTTATCCATGAGCATTCAACTACACACTAAGATGGGTTTGGTAGTTCCAGAATATGTTATATTGGAGGGTTCAATTTTATTATCTAGAGGAGGATGAGATAGTATGGAGACCTTAACACGCCATACCCCAATGGCTAGATCTCACATGACAACTTGTCAAGATGTAGTAGGATAGGTTCTTGCTTGGACGACATGACTATATAGTTATGCCCTTTTATTATGAGACATGCAAAATTTTGGAAAGGTTTGACTATCTCCTAGGCCACAACCTACATACTCGAGATTTGCATGGAGTGGCTCCAAACCAAGAGACATCCAGCATCCCATGGTTGATGATATTAATTTCAATGATGTAGATGATGAGGACCAAGATGTGCCCCCAACATCATACTTGGATGATGTAGGTACCATGATATACTATGAGTGTTTTTGGATGAGAGCACAACCTACACATGTCTTCCTTATACATCACCTTGTAGGCGATGCTGGACCTCTTCTAGGTCGTGGAGATGAGGGAGAGGATGGAGTCATAGATGGGGATACAAATGATGATGATAGAGCAGAGGGATTAGAGGAGGAGGAGGATCCATAACCTATGAGTGATGATCTTGATGAGCTAGATGAGGCCACATATGCCCCTGAGGAGAGACCTTCATCTCACCTACAAGTCACTTGAGCATGATCATCAACTGCAATAGGCATGACCCTGTATGAGTGTGGGGAAGGTAGTGGTACTACACCTTCCAAATTCATGCTCATGAGAGACCTATTATCCCACATCGAGATCTTGATTGGTGAGCTTGAGATCCAGGTAATAATGTGATTATTATAGCTTTATTACTTTTATAGTTAGTTACACTTAACATATCATGTTTTTTTCTAACATTCTTTATGATTACCATCTTGCAGTCTATATGAGAGATTGGTGAGACCTCTTTCATTGAGTCACTATGGAGATGGCCCCCTCCTTGCCACCACATAAGGCCACATGAGTGGAGCACATGCCACCACCTTGTGCGAGGAGTCATGTGAAACTTTTTGAGCCCTTAGCTAGATGGAGGATGGTGTATGAGGTGACAATGAGGATCATTGATCTATCCATAACTAGAGAGGAGCAAGTGAGAACTGAACTTGCACAACTTCAAATTGAATATGAGGAGCTTTGACCCACCCAGGTTCCAGTCAAGAGAGAGTCACGAGATTTCATGTGGTTGGAACTTGACAGGTTGCAAGGAGAGCTCACTAGAGTTCTAGAAGATCTAGCTAGAGTGCAGGCCGACATGGACCACATAGATCAGGAGTGCGTCACAATACTCATACAGGAGGGGATGGATTTAGGTGAGGTATGAGGCCTACAATATCGGATGAGCTCCATGATCAGATCACGATCGACTGTCTATGTTGTATTACAACTCATGTGATGATTATGTGCATAAACTTTCATGATATATGTATATATATATATATATATATATATATATGATAATTTGTGTTTGTTTCTATGAGTTTTTATTTGAATTAAATGTTGATGTGATCTATTAAACAATATTAGTAAGATTATCTAATAAATGTCTCCATGATCTAATTTTATGTGATCTAACCTAAACACCTATGTTTACATTAGATACTACATTTTGATTAAGTGTTTTGTGTTAAAATAAATGCACTTATGATCTAATAAAATTAAATACATGTAATGATCTAATTTAACACAACACACACATGAGTTTGAATAGCATGCAAAGGAAAGTAATAATTCAACATAATGAACAATTAATTTACATAATTCATGACACACCAAGAATGTTTGTCAAGAATGAAACAATGCAAGATAAAATAGACAACTATCTACTTAATCTAGCAACATGCTTTAATATACATACTATTTAAAATATATGTTAAGTGTAATATCTATGCAAATGCACAACGTTGATAGGTTCTTTGAGAAGTATTCCATCTATTTTTGTAAATGTATATGCTCCAGACACATAGATTTCATCAATTACATAGGGTCCTAACCGACTCAGACTAAATTTTCCTTTTTCACCTGTGGCGGCATTGGAATTACGTTGATTTTCATATAACACTAAATCAACTTTATTAAATGAATGAGGGATGACAATATCATTGTAAATTTTTTGCATTCTTTTGGAATAGGCTTGAAGATGCTTGAGAGAATTGATGCGTTGTTCATCAATAATTTCAAGTTGTAATTGTTTCTCTTTATAAGTGGTGTCGTCAATAAGCCCTCTAAGAGAAATTCTCAATGAAGGAATTTCTAACTCTAAAGGAATTATTGAGTCAACACCATAAACAAGGTTATAAGGTGTATTTTCTGTGGATGTTTAGATACTTATATGATAGGCCCACAATGTGTAAGATAACTTAGTGCACCAATACTTATTATGTTTTCTTACTATTTTTCACAAAATTTGCTCAAGGGTTTTATTAGTTGCTTCCTCTTGACCATTAGATTGTGGGTAGTAAGGTTTTGAAAAACGATGTTGAATGTGAAATGTTTCCAAAAAAATATTTACATCATTGTTCTTAAATGGTGTACCATTGTTTGAAACTAATGTGGAAGGAAGACCAAAGCAAGCAATAATGTGTTCCAATATGAAATGAAAAATTGCATCAACAATTGTGGAACAAAGAGGAATGGCCTCTACCCATTTTGTGAAATAATCTATTGCGGTAATTATAAACGTATGTCAAGAAGAAGGTGGGGATATTTTTCCAATGAGATCCAAACCCCAAACTGTGAATGACCAAATAGGAATTTGAGCACAAAGTTTGAAAGCAGGAGCATGGATCAAATTGTTATGTTCTTGACATTTATGACATCTCTTAACATGATCAAAATAGTCTTGTTCCATATGCCGCCAAAAATATCCCATGCAGATTAACTTTTGAACTAACAATCTTCCCTCAAAATTCCCCCCACAAGTACCAACATGAGCTTCCTCAAGGGATATAGGGATTTCTAATTGTTTAAGGCATCTAAGCAAGAGACCATCAAAGGATCGTATATACAAGACATCAACTAAGATTATGTATCTAGTTGTAAGTTTTGAATACGATCTCTAGTGTTTTTAGTGGTTGGTTTAGGAAAAGTACCTTCCTTTAAGTAATTGAATATCGGTGCATACCATCCACTAGAGACTTCAATATTGGTTACTAACACTTATTTTATCTTTTCATCTATGTAAGAGAGGGGGACCACCGCGTGCAAGACCCTCGGTCATGGAGGGTCAAGATGTGAGAGGCTTCCCTAACTTACCTCAGCTAAGTGTATTGTTTGGAACTGTGAGGCGAGAGTAATGAGGACCTTGAGGCCTCTCAGTTACTTTGCAGATTCGAAACATAGGAAAGAGCTAGGCGAGCCGGTTTTTAGGTCTAACACTACACCTCAGGAAGCTCTCTGTCTGAGGACAAAAGTGCGATCTCTAGACATCAGCATGGCGTGCTGGTGTCTCAAAAGTGCGTTGGCATCCATACAGTCAAACCATAGTGAAGATGAGGTCAAAAAAATAAAACTAGCTAAGGACCCAACTGATTAACTAAAGGGCTAGAATGATGTGATTAAATAAATGGAATACTCTCTAATATTATAAAGCAAATATGCAAGAGTGAAGAGAATAAGGAGAGTATCACCAAGGAATTTGTTTGCTAGTTGATCCCTTGAGAAGAACATACTCCTACACACATAAAGATAGGAGAATGTTGGGTGGCTATATAGGGGCCTACCTCAGTTAGACCCCTGTTTGGGTGTTTCCACCTCCATGGACAACCAAGGAAATGATATAAAGGAAATAATGTAGTAAAGAGTAAAGAAGCACTACAAAACAGTGTTATGATACTTAACCAAGTGATAGAGGAGAGGAGAGGGAAGCTTACCACCTCCACCAAGAGCACTCAAGGCTACTTGGGGGAGAATATGAGAGTACTCGAGCCTCTGTTGCAATGGTGTGGTCCCAAACTTGCTCTACCGAAGTGATGGAGTGTTTCTTTGGCTATAATGGAATGCTTGAAATGCTTGGAGTGAGTGAAAGTGAGCTTGAGAGTGAAGTGAAGGAGCTTGTGAATCCATTCAAGAGGTTAGAATGCATGTTGAAAGGATGAAATTGAAGGAGGAATGGAGAAAAATGGCCATATTCGGGTTGGTCGGTCGAAGGGGGTGTTACAACTTCGGCTCCAATGAGAAGAGTAATGCCTCTGTAGGTTCAGCTGTAGGAATCTGCCAGGGACATAAGCATGCCACAAGGATGTCTGTGCGCCTCATGGGAATGCTGATAGAAATGCCTCCATTAACACTTAAAACAGGCACCACGTGGGATGCAAGCAGCAGGCTTAGGTGGAATTAAGCCTCTGAACTTGGTTTTATAAGGTGGATAAAGGTAAAAAGGGGATTTACACATGGGGTGCAAATTCACTCTTATACAATCTATGAATGGTCTCACGATTGTATGCACTACAAATGTAAAATCGATAGAGGGATTCTTTGGGAGACACAAGGGAAGTGACACTTGCTATGGCATCTGCATGTCGATTATCCTTTCACAAAATATTATCAATAGTATATGATTCAAAGAGTTCTAGAAACAACATTGTAATATCTTTATATTTGGATAACTTTTCATGTTTCACTTGATAAGATCCATTTATTTGTTTAATGAATAATTGAGAATCACCAAATATATGAATGTGTTGAAAACCTAAGGATAAGGTTGCACATATTCCAACAATTAGGGCATCATACTTTACAGTGTTATTTGTGCAAAGAAATTTTAAATGGTAGGATAAGGGAATAGGTTGTCCTAATGATGGTATTAATATAACCCCTACTACAAAGCCAATTTGACACTTAGAACCATCAAAATATAATTCCCATGTATCTTTTACAGTTTTCAACACACTTTCATCAAGGAGTGAGTAATGATTAGGTGATGCTAATGGCAAAGGAGCATCAACTAAATGGTTGGTCAAGGCTTTTCCTTTTATTTCCTTTTGAGGAACAAATTTAAGATCAAACTCAATCAACAACATAATCAATTTAGCTAAACATCTTAACAAATCTATTTTAGCAAAAAGGTGTTTTAAAGGATCAAACTTTATAACAATATGCACTTCTACATTCAATAAATAGTTTCTCAATCTACTAGTAGTAAAAACAAGAGCTAAACATTATTTTCTATTGTTGTGTATTGAGTTTAATAATCAATTAGAGTTTGGATAATGTAATAAACATGATGCTCTTTGCCACTTTCATCTTGTTGAGCCAATAATGCTGCTAAAGCATGAGTGGATATGGATATATAAAGAATGAATGAATTTCCTTGAATAACAGGTTGCAAGATAGGAGGATTAGCTAGATACTCTTTCAAAATTTCAAAATCTTGTTTATATTCCTCATTCCATTTAAATTTTGATGTCTTCTTAAGAAGTTGGGTAAAGGGGAGAGTCTGATCTACCAATGATGCCACAAAATGATAGATTGCTTGAATATTTCCTTGTAAACTATGTACTTGAGAAATATTTCTAGGAGGTGGCATGCTTATGATAGCATAGATCTTCTTTGTATCCACCTCAATACCTCTATGTGACACTATAAAACCCAATAGTTTTCCACTGTCCACACCAAAGACATATTTCTTTGGATTTAACCTCATGTTGTACTTACAAATTCTTTCAAATATCTTACGAAGAGTTGTGATGTGATCTCGACGAGTTAAAGATTTAGCCAAAATATCATCAACATAATATTCCAAAATGTTGTGGATGAAATCATGAAATATTAGTTTCATAGCTTAGTTGCTCCAACATTCTTTAATCTGAAAGGCATAACAACCCAAAAAAATGTTTCCCAAGGTGTAATAAAATTTGTCTTGTATTGATCTTGAGGGTTGATGAAAATTTGATTATATCATGAAAATCCATCCATGAATGATAATAAGCATGGACCACGATTGAATTCACTATCATGCCAATATTAGAAAGTGGAAAATCATCTTTTAAGGATGCTTTATTCAAATCATGAGAATCCATACACATCCTAATACAATTATCAATTTTTTCCACAGCCACAATATTAGATATCCATGGTGAATAATCAATAGAATGAATGAAACCAACATCCAAGAGCTTCTCAATTTCAGCTTTCACCAATAAAGCTATCTTAGGATTCATCTTTTGTATCTTTTGTCTTACTAGTTTAGCCTCTTTTTCAAGAAGATTGTTATGCATAACTATCTTAGCATCAATACTTGGCATATCTGAATAAGTCCAAGCAAATATTTCAGGAAATTCATGTAATAATGTTGTACAATATTCTTGTTCTTCATCATCAAGACATTTTCCTATTTGAATCAATTCCTCTTCATTAGATGTATCCATTGGTATGTTAGTCGTATCTCCCACAAGTAATGTACTTTTATTTGGAATTTTGGGAATTTGTTCATTGTCTTATTGTTCAATATCACTTGTTTTCTTTTCTTCACCAAAGTATCCCTTATTTCTTAAGGTACAAGTGAATCTTCATTTGTGGTGATGAGTTGCTACATTATCATAAACTCCCAAAATTTATGCTAAAGCTTCATCATATTGAAAATAATCCAATGGTTCATCATCACTTATGGTATCTATTAAATTAGGATGCTTCAATGTAAGAGTTGTCTTAGGAGAATCTTTCATGATAGTGTTGATATTGAGTGTAGGCTTTTTTTATGCTTTCGAATGAAAATATCCAAGACCAATTTTTGTTTCTTGTATATTAGGCTCTATAGGGACACAAATACCTTGTTCATTCACACCACATCCTTTTCCATTATAACCAAATTGTTTCAAAATTTGATATCCTCTTCCATAAAGAGATTCCATTGCTTTCGAGGGTGGTGTTTGTTCATGATCAAGTTCATCATAATTTTTCGTTTAGTTTGTGTCTTCTTCGTTGTTAAAATTTTCCAAAGTGGATCCTTGTAATGATTCTTCTTCATGTTGTGTTGACATTACTGTTGTTTCTTTATGCTTTTTTGATTCTTTCATTGTGATCTTATACTCTCCCATGAATGTAGGTGTAAAATCCAATGAACCCCAATCATCATCCAATAGTTATGTTATTGATGAAAACACTTCTCTTTTTCTTCCTCTTGCACAAGTTCAAATTTTGAAGTTGGTATCAACGTTCTTAAGGGACTTTTCATGCATTTTTATTTTGCAAACAAGTTTCGGATTGAGGATGAAATTTGGATTTTTATACTTTTTTTATAGGTATATTTCTTTAATTGGTGAAGATTTCAAGGGACTCATATCATGAATCCAAGGTCTTGCTAAGAGAATATTATATGAGAGGTCTTGAGGTATGACATGAATAGGAGTTTGCAATGTTACCTTACCTACTCTAACATGTAATGTTATCACACCAAGCGATTGTTTTCCCACATTATCAAATCCATGGATACATAGGGAATCTAGTTTATTTTCACTCTTATCCACTCCAATCTTATCAAGAAGGCTTACACTACAAACATTAAGAACCAAACCATTATCAATGAGAGTATGTCTTATGCCAATCTTGTTAATAATAGCTAGTATCATCAAAGCCTCATTTTTTTTCACTTATAATGGAGGTAATTCATCTTGATCAAAGGCAATGTCTATGCTAACCAAATTTATTCCTTGAATTTGGGTTGCCACATCATTTGGTTGTGCACTAGGAGGGACCAAAACTTGTAAAGCACTTTGAAGAATACTATGATAATTAGGTGATGCTTGAATGAGATACCATAAAGAAATTGTAGCAAGAGTGTTTCTAAGTTGTTCCACAAGATCATACTCCTTTCCATTATGCAAATGAAAATGAGTAGCACTAGGAAAATTTGGTTGGGGTAGTGGTAATGAAGTAGGTATGGTTTTTGGTTGCCTATTGTTACATATATTGTAGTGTGAGCAACAGTATTGTAATTTAGTGTTGGAATCAAGGAACACTGAGAGGGGGGGTGAATCAATGTTCTGTAAATTTTAACTTTATTAATCTAATCTTTAAAGCACTTATACCAATCAACCAAAAGAAAGATGCATGAACATAAAAAAAGCAACCAAAACACCATAACACAAGGATTTTTTTATGTGGAAACCTTGTTAGGGGAAAAACCACGATGGAGGTCAATCCACAATATGATCTGAGTATACTCAAAAAGTGTTTACAAAAGGGGAATGCACATGCATTTAGGAACACTGCCTAGAGCTCACTGCTCAAATACAAAAGAAGACTCACTGTCTTACAAAGGTATTTGGATTACATCCAGAAGATTTGAACCGACAAAATAGTGTATGCTAATGCTTGATTACAGTTTCGGTTAAGCACATTAATCACTTTCTAGACCTTCTGTCTGATTCTTCTCTTTTGCTCTGTCTGCTTTAATTCAAATCATAAATCCTTTTATGCACAAGTGAAACTATACATAATTGCTCTACAATCCTTCTAATTTCACATCACACATCAACACACTTTTTACGCACAGATATAGATGATCACTTATATATATCCATAACTAAAGATTTAATCAACCACATGTCGGCTTCAATAAAACATAAAATATTTACAAACTGTCGGCTCAATCCACAAATAATTTTCAATGCGCACCAACCAAAGTAAAAAAAAACATAGTGAGAACCCAAATCATCATGCTCAAACAAAAAACACTTCAAATAATTACTTCTCGAGGATCCACAACACGCTACATTCACTTAGTCGGCCTTTTGCACTGATAAACAAAAAATTAATCAACCAGATCTTCTAACTTGCACAACAATCAATACAAGGCTATATGATTCAAGGAAAACATAGATCATACATCTAACAACCTTCCTTGAGATCCACAACTCAAAATGATAACAAAAAATTGCATATGAATCGATGAACACAATTTTGTCAGATGCTCTATTCTAGCTTGACAATTAATCACTTAGCTTCAATCTGACTTACGTTATGAGAAAATGATGACATGAAGATCAAATAATTGACTAGGGTTGCCATCAATGAAAACACCAAATGACATGTGTAGTGTCTCTTGCCAACACTCAGTTGCTACAAAAAATTGTTACTAGTGAGTTTCCTTGAAAAATTCAAAATAGCTCTTAGAGGTAATGGTTTTCTTTTAGGTGGTCCTATGATAAGCACATGTTTGTTTTGGACTTGTGTTTTTTGTGAAGGTGGGTAGATGAAAAGTTGACATGTGATTGCATTCACTTCCCTTTATTTTGGTTTGTTATGACAAGCCTTAGTGGATGAACCTTGTGATATGAAATCCTCAAGGGCTTCATCTAACATGTCAAAGTCATCACTACTAAAGGTATTGAAGGATATATTAACTTATAGAAAGAGATCTAATATGATCAGATAACTATGCTTTCTCTAATGTGTATCATTTTGTGTATGATTATTTGTTTAAAGTTTATGGTTTCCAATGTTTGCAAAATGAAAACTAATTTATCTAAGCTATGCAATGATAAAAAAATTAAAGCCAATAACCACATATCTGAAATAGTCTAATACTGAAATAGAAAACACTTTTGCAATTTTCCTCAATATTTCATCAAAAGAACAACTTTCTTTAATGTTCAGAATATAGACTGTTTCAAAATTTCAAATTGTAGTTTAAAAAAAAAAAATAGAAAGCAAAAACAAAGACAAAAATGCACCTAGAAACCTAATAGTCTACACCTTTATAGGGATAGATTTTCCCAAGGGCGAATGGGTCCTTGCATAGAGGTTTTAAAAATTGAAATTTGAACTTTTAGTTTGTTGTTTATGTTCTTTGTTACTAATTTTCCAGATTTTTCTATCTAAATGTAAATGCAAGAAATGAAAAAAGTGAACAAAGATGACAAATTTTTGAATGCAATTTTGACTTAACTTTTTGATGTAAAAGGTTTGAAAGACACTAATATTCAACCACTATGCAAAATCAATGTAATATGTATGCAATGTTTTTGAATTTTTGAGATTTTAAGGGATGAAAAATACAATTTTAAACCTTAAATGAAATTCAAGCTAATGCAATTGTGAAACCCTAAATGAGATGCAATGCAAACTAATGCAAATCCTATATTTAGGGTTTTAAAGACTTTCAAATCAGAATTTATGATGTACAATGTCAGGTTCACCAAAATGAAATGAAGAAAAATGGGGGAATGATGTGAAAGATGTGGTTTAATGAAATAACCTAACACACTCCCTCTTTTCCCTAATTTCATTAGAAAAAGAGATCTCCCAAGGATAGCATTGAATTTCAACCTTGAGGTGAGTCAACCCTACGAGGAAGGTTTGTTGTTTCCTTATGACAAAAAATGAAAAAAATGATTGATTGACTATTTTGGGAGATAAATTTAAATGCATTAACAAACTCAATTATATGACCTAAAACTTGAAATGCAAAGTATTATGATAGCAAAGATGGAAACAATAAATTTTAGGTAGATCTGAGAAGGGCAAGATTGTGTGCACTTGGCCTAAAAACTGGGTTTTTCACTCTATAAAAGGAGTCATTCGCCCAAGGGCGGATGGGTCCTTCAAGCCTTTTCTGAAACTTCAAAAGATGAATCTTTAGTCCTCTATCTGCACTTCACTCATGTACCTACAAATCTTGACTTTTGAATCTGAACCTGTAGCAAATCCGCAAAAGAAAATGTTGTTTTGTGTGTATGGGGTTTTCCTTAATCAAACCTTTGAAATGGTGAAAATGACTAGGTTTTATAGGCTTCTTCTCTAATTTCTCGATTATTAAATCCTGATAGTTGACATTTGAAACTTGAATTCGAGACTTAAAATACCTCCAAAAATATATTTAAATTTTGATTTTGGATCTTAAAGGGGACACATTTTCCCAAGGGCGAATGGGTCTTGGCCTAAAAATCTAGGATCAATGTGTTTTGTGGTCTTTAATTAATTAAATGCTTTTGTTCAATGCATGTTGCCATGTTGGAAAATGATAAAAATCGGCCTTGGAATGCATAATAAAGGGGATTATAGGCCTATCTATGAAGGGTAAAAATGCATAAATGTAAGGTCACTAAAATAGGTCCAAATTAAGTGTGAAATTATACTATCACAGAAAAAGGAGTACACTTTTCTACACTACACATACACAATATCCAACATGAAAGAATACTTTTTTTCTATCAAACAATTAAAATGCACAATAATAGTATATTATTATGATTACAAAAAGAATACCATGTTTATATAGGTCAAGGTGAGACATGACAATATAAGAATTTAACATGTATCTTAATTTTATCACTTGACATAGAGTGAGAATTCCCTATAAATGTCCTTAGTAAACTTAAGTAAAATAGTGTGGATAGTACTTAGGAGGTAAATTGATTAGGAAATATATCTCATTCACACCAATAAGGAGAATAATTATTTCTATAAAGGGATACTACATCCAATTGGATTTTTAAAACTAAATTTGTTATTTAATTCACAATGTGAAGAATCAAATGACTATAATTACAATACATTACAAAATAGTAGAAAACAATTCAAATCCTATGGTATGGCTTAACCTTCCAATTATTGACAATAGTGTGGTTACAATATGGTTATAAAACAGTTCAAATATGTATGAAAACTATAGCAGTATGTTGTACAAGTAATGAGCTATTGGTTTATAGATTATAGAAATATTTCAAGTTTTAATTCTTTGTGGAGACTATGATTTATGAGGTCCACTATTGTATGTAGATGATACATTATTTTTTGGTATCAATATTTTGATATGATTAGGGATTTCTATGTAGTTTGATATGAAATAATTAGAAGTTACTAAGTTCATCTTAAGGATGGAGATCAAAAGAGAGCATATGGAAAGCTTTGGTTGGGACAAAGAAAATATATTGATTCTATGTTGCAACAATTTAACATGTAGAAAACATAGTAATGTATGTGTAGACACGTAAAATATATTGATTGACATCGTGCATCTAATCCTGACTTACTAACATCGTTTCTTCCTGAATCATCCCTCAGTCTAACCATTTAATCAAATTCCCCCTATCTGATTAAATTCATCAACTTTCATCCCTTAATTAAATAAATCATTTTGTCTAATTAAGTCAATCTCTTTTGTTAATTAAATCAATCCATCTGATCTAATTATCCCTATTTAATTAAATAATCAATTTATTTGATTAAATCTCTAAAGTCTATCCATTAAATTAAATAAATTAAAACCTTATTTGATTTAATCTAACACCATCTCTTTTAATTAAATAAATCAAAATCCTTATTTAATTAGCCTCTTATTATATTCCTCTCTTATTTGATTTAAATAAATCCATAAATCTAAGTCAAATAAGTCACATCATCAAATCTCCTGTTAAATTAATTAACCCTTGATTAATTTAATCTCATCTCATATCACATCCTCTAGATAATGCAAGTTGCACATGAAAATAGATTTAATTCATTTATTAAATCCCTATTTTCCTCACAAGGCATCTTTTGGAATATTCTCTCAATTTGAATTCAAAAATTCCAAGTCAACATGTACATCCAACAAGGCAATAAATTCATCTTACATGTCCTTTGCCTTGAGCCAAGTGGCATTTATTGCATTTTCCCTTCCCTCTTGCATGTCATTTCAACAAATTTGAATTTCAAATATTTGCATTTATTGGAACAAACCCCAAATCTTGCACATCCTTCATCCATTCATAGCTTGACAAGTGGCATCATATCATTGGATGAATGTTAGTCCCACATTGCTCAAATTTGGACATTCATCCATCTTGGAATTCTATAAATGAAGAGCTCATATCCTCATTTCATCATCCACAATTTGAGTAAAGTTACCATGCTCAAATATCTATCAAGCTTCATCCATCACCATTGAGTTCTTAGCTAGGCTTTTTGCAGATTTTGGCTTGGAGCTATCATCCTTCATCAACAAAGTGGATCAATCTCTTCAAAATTCGAAGCTTGCATCTTAGGAATTGGGAAAGGGCCAATTTTCACATCAAATTGGCACCAATTCCCCCATGGGATCATGAGTTTGCATATTTAAATTAGGATTCAATCTAGTTTGTCATTTATATTGTGTTCTTCATTGTTTTCTCTCCTATTTTGAATTTGTAAATGGATTTCATGGGGAATCCTTGTTTTGACTTGCAATATCTTACTTGAGGTGTTTATTCTCTTTGTCTTGCAGATACCAAGGTTGGGGTTCGCACATTTGGCGCTAGAAGGAGGGTTGGATATCATTATTTCTAATATTTTCTTGAAATTTCTGCATTTTCATTCACACACAGAAAATTCCAATGCTGGGAGCTCAGCGTCACTGTTTTGGCACCGTGGGCTCTTCAGTGTCGCTCTACGGCACCACTTAAAACACAAACTTCGACGCTGGACTGGTCCCGCCAAAATATTTGAATTTCAAAGTCCGCCGTTGGACTCGCCGACCTGCATAAACTTTCAAAAAATATTAAACTCCGATGCTGGGCGAAAACTGCGACACAGTTGAGCTCTCTATCCCGACACAGAGCACCGCTGACTGGTAAGCAGTGCTGTGAGGGCACCGCTCAAAAACCAAACTGCGATGCCATTGCGAGTTGCGACACTGGGAGACAGTAAAAAGGGAAACTTTTATTTTAGCACGTGCTTTTGATTTATGATTAATTTATCTTTTGTTTTCTGGTTCTTAACTTCTGTATTTTCTAGAATCTGACTGGTTTTTCTCACTTGTAGGTTGGAAATTGAAAACAAAGGAAGGAGGAGCATGAGGATATTTTGTGCAATCAAAGTGTTTTTAAACACTTTAGTGTTTGTTTAACACTTCTTCATGGAATTATTAGCACTTCTTTCTTAGGACACTAATCTTCCTTTGGGTTTAAAAATAATTCTTTTTGTTTATTTCTTGCAAAGGGTTAAAACGAATTTTAGGATCACAACTTACTAGATTTTGTTTCTTGGATTAACAATTGAACAAAATGTCTTTCACTTGTGATTTGGTGCTCTAAAACAAACTCACATTTTTTTCTTTGGAGATTTAAAAAGAACAAGTGCAAATTTTTTTTTTTGTGAGGGCTTACTTAAACTAAAGCCATTGAAAAAGGACGTATGCGCTTCTCTCGCGCTTTATAGACATCTTGAGAATCAAAATGCCTTTTTCATGACTTTAGGGTGAGACAAAGAAATCACCTCCACACTTCGATTTGGGTTTAAAATTGAACATCTTGTGCAAGTGTGAGTGGGGGTATTGTTGCGTATATTCTCTCTCCTTGTGGCCAACAAGGATTGATCGAGTTACAAATAGTGTTCTTCATTCACTTTTGTTTATCCTAGAGGGCCTGCCTTGGGGAAAAAGTACTCACCCAAGGGAATGACTCAACTGGTAACACTCTAAAGCCAAGAGTATTTCCAACCGGGATATAAATGTGGATATTGGAAGAAGTGCCAATATCACACGGTTGATTCTGACAAGATGGATCCGAAAGGGGACTCTTACCATATGGGTCAATCTCCACGAACGGAAAGTCCTTACTAAAACCCATGTGCTAGAATTTTCAAAAATCCTTTAATCTATTTGTTGGTGCAAGAATGGTCGTTCTCAAGCCATCCCACACTTTTACGGTCTTCTAGTAGAAATGGAAAACATGCCATGGGAGTTTTATGGGTGTTGATGCTTGGTTGCCCCGTATAAGTCAGTGTCATGGAGGGGAGCCAGTGGGGTCAAGCATCTAACCATTCGCTAGAGATAAGCGTAGTTGGACTTGTCCAAGTGGGAATCCAATAAATATTGTCTTACACATCCATATGATTGTACTTATTCTTGGGTTACAAAATGCATTGCTTGATCGAAAACATCATGAAAACAAACACTTGAATCTCATCCAAATTTCAAACCCTTTTGAGGACAAATACAATTGACTCAATCCATATGTTATTGCTTGCCCTTGGGATTCACGTCCTTAGAGGTTTCTAAACATTGGATTATATCTTGATTTGTCTCCTTAAAGTAAACAATAGGAAAACCCTTGCCTTAAGTTCATTGAATTTCCACATAACATATCTTGTGGGGTTTGAAGAAATTAAGACATTGGACATCTTAGTTTGAAAAACTAATTGAAGAAAGTGTTTTTGGTAAAATAAAGACATTAAGCAAAGCTAAGCAAAATGAACTTTCATATGTGTTGAAGACTCACAATCCCAAAGCAAAAATCATTGGTTGGAAATCCGAAAATGAATGTTCAAATGAAATCATTTCTTGGTTACAAAGGTTTTTAGGAAGCATTTGCATGCTCTTCAATACCTAGGTCTAGGCAAACAAAGTGTACCTTTTAGGTTCACCTTAGGATCAAAACATATCAAAATATTTTTTTCATCCATCCTCCAAAATATCAAAACAACATCATCTCACCATCACCTTTTGGAAAATCTTGAAATCATCCTTAATACTAGGCTTTGTGGCAAAAATCAAAATCATCAAAATCATTGAGACCAAATCCTTGAAAACATTATCAAAAATACCTTTGGCTAGGCATGTGTAGATGCATCCTTTTGCATATGCTTAGTCAAAGTTATCAAAATCATCTTGTCTAGCTTAGTATATGTAGATGAATCCTTCTTCATATGCTTAGTGAAACGATCATCTTGTTTGAATAGGTGTGGGTAGATACATCCTTCTCCTCACACATATTCAAATCATCATCCTTTGAACAAAGCTATCCCTTATATCATCATCCAAACATCTTAGGGTCTTTTTGTTCAAAATCAAAATCAAAATCAAAATTTGAAAGTCCCAAAAGCCTAATATCTCACTCAAGATTTATCAAAAGCCAAAAACATCCACATCACCCATCCCTAACATCATCATATCATCACCTTTGATCCTCAAGGCATCCTAAAACTTTCTACTTTGGGGCATAAAATAACGATCGATCCAAAGAATCAAGAGATTCATCTCCCATATTCTTGAAGATTGATCATTGTTTTATGGTTCTAACTAGATCTCAATACAAGAAGAGTATGGAAGCCAACAAAGAAACACCCGCTTCAAGCGATCTTATCTAAACAAACACAAAAATGAATCCCACCGAATCAAGTAATCCGTTGACCCTCTCATCATCGCAAAACCCACAAGAAGAAAACCAAGAAGAGAACCTTACCTTTGGAATGTCTCACAAAAAAATGATTGAAATGCTCCAAAATTTGGACAACCATAGAATCATCAACATCATGATGAGACTTAACCCTTCGTTATACATGCTTGAGCTAGCGAAACAAGGGGCCAAGTTACGTTCAAATTTTGATATGATTACTATAGTGGAGACATCATTTCCCCCAATCTCATCCACCATCCCCATCTCATCTACACCCCCATCTCAAAAAATCATGCAAAACATTCCACAAATCACAACATCATTTGCTCCAACCCAAACCAATGTTAATAAGGGAAGTGCATTTCTCAATGCACTTCAAACACACCCCCTTGTTAATAATCAAAATTTGGATGCAAACACCACCTTGGAACAAAGAATACCCCAAAACCCATTACACAAAAATGTTCCTCTCACATTCCATTACGATCCATCATCATCATTTTTTCACGCAACACCTCAAACACCTCTTCTCACAAATTCACAAGAAGAGGGAGATATGTTCGGACCAGGGGGCGTATTCGACACCACGACATTTTCACAACAACTAACACCCCTTACATTTCCACCTCTCCCACCATTTCCAATATCATCCGCACCACTCCTTGGTTTAGGGCTTCCTCCCCTACCAAGTATCAATCAAACCTATATCCCAACCATCAATCAAAACATTGCACCAAATGCTCAAAATTCATCGTTGATATTGCAACAACAAACGACGAATGCACAAGTGATTGCAACCTCATCAAACACCCCCTTAACATCACAAAGCATGGTCCCCCAAGGACCAACCATATCAACAACACCATCCATCACGCAAAACATCAACACTACCTTCACTAACACCATTCCAAATCCACCACCACCTCCACCACCACCAACTTCCACCACATCAAGCCAATACGACACGACATTGCAAGCTTCTTTCCAAAGAGGATACCAACAAGTTCAGAAACAAAAAGCTGAACAATTAGCTGCTCAGCAAGCTACTTAAGCCGCATAGGCTGCCCAAGCTGCACAAGCCACATTACAAGTGCAACAAGCCCAAGCGTTATTGCAACAACAACAACAACAAGCCGCACAAGCATTGCAAGCACAAAGGGCCGCTCAAGAACAATTGTTATTACAACAACAAGCAGCACAGGCACAAGCAGCACAAACACAAACATCACAAGCGCAAGATCAATATCAGGCACAACAAGCTCAATATCAAGCACAACTTCTTGTACAAAGACAAGCAGCGCAAATTCAAGCATACCAACAAGCATTAAAGCAATACCAAGAGTAGTAAGAAGTAGCAAAATTGGCAGCCCAACAACAAGTGTTGTTGGAACAATAACAAGCACAACAACAAGCGCAATAACAAGCACAAATCTTAGCACAACAACAACAAGATCAACAACAAGCGTTGTTCATACAAAAGCAGGTAGAAGCCTACCTCGCTCACCAAAACATATAGATACCATCAAACAATGCACTGACCAACCCATGATTGAAACACCCCAAAACACTTTCATACCACCCCCTGATCCCCAAAATGATGTAACAACACAACTCAGGTTGCTCTCGCAACAAGTGCTTGACCTTCAATCAGGGCGAACAACCAAAACGCTAAGCAACTTGTGTCCCTATCCATTTGATAGGAGCTTGATAATGAAACCATTCCCCAAGGGATTTGAAATCCCCAAATTTGACAAATATCAAGGGATGGGAAACCCTGAAGATCACATCAGGGAATTCCAGGTTCATTGCATGGAGGTCGCATATGATGATACTTATCTAAAGTGGCTATTTCCTAGGATATTGGTAGGCCATGCTATAGAATGGTTCTCTCGCTTACCTTCAGGCATTAGAACATTCCAAGAAATTAGGGACGCATTCATTAAAAATTACACATGCAACATTGCAATGGATGTTAGTCTCGAAGAACTCTCCGCTCTAAAATAAGGAAAGGGTGAATCATTCACCTTATTCCTACAACGATGGCGATCCAAGGCCAATCAGAGCAAGTGGACCATGCCGCCTCATGACTTAATCTGCGGAATCAACATCATACCACAGACATCAAAACAACCGCCCACCATCCAATTACAATGATAAATCTCGTACGTGGGAAAGGAACAAAAACATTACTAATGATGGTGTCGTCGATTCTAAGGTGGTCATTAGTGCCCCACGCCAACATACACCCGCATCACAAATCCAAATTCAACACCAAAACCACCATCACACAGCACACCAACCCAACAACAATCCAACCATCAATAATCTCAATGACCAAAGAGGACCACCCCAATGCAAAAGTTATCCCAAACGAAAAGACACCATTTTGGGGGAACCACTAGAGGACATAATGAAAAAGTTGATCGAGGAAAAACTCATCAAGCCTCCTACATTCGAGAATTACCAAGAACCCGATGTCAAACCTCCTTGGTATAATGAGAATCAACTTTGCAAATTTCATAAAATCAAAGGTCATACCACAAATAGCTGCATGAGACTCAAAAACATCATCCAAGATCTCATCGATAAAAAAATCATAAACATGGAACAACCTACAGGAAATCAAGATCTTAAGATATATACGAATCTGATGTCGAATCATGGCAACAAAGGGAATAAAAATGATAAAGGGAAGGGCAGTGTAAATCATGTGTATGAAACAATCGATGCCTCCATAAATAAAGACTGCATGGTCATCACCATCAAGGGCGCCCATGCCGAAGATTGTGGAGTCACCACAAGAGGTAGCAAAGTAACCATCGCAGGATCATCCCAACCAAATAGAGTCCCTTCATCTAGATATGTTCTGCATGGCTACAATGTCCTAGATCAACTTAAGAGAACACCAACACACATCTCCATCATGGAGTTGTTAAAAATATCATCAACTCATAAAAATATCCTTGAGGAAGCATTAGCCTCATCCATTATCCCCGCAGATCTTGATGCGGAGAAATTCCAAGCTATGGTCAGAAATATCATAATGCCTAATCTCCTTACATTTTCTTACCAAGATTTCCCCGCCCAACCATCTCACAACCATGCACTTCACTTGGAATCCATTGTACACAAGAGAAAAATCAAAAGGGTCTTGGTGGATGGAGGTGCAGGTTTGAACATCTGTTCTCTCAGCCTTATTAAGCAGTTGAAAATATCATAAGATTCCATCGACAAAGGAAAGGGCATCACGATAAGAGCATATGATGACCAAGAAAGAGTGTCTCAAGGAACGATTAAACTCCCTATTCAAGTAGGGCCAACTCTCATGGAAACCACTTGTCAAGTCTTGGATCTTGACTTGTATAATATCCTCCTGGGACACCCATGGATCCATGTGATGAAAGTCATAGCATCAACCTTCCACCAATGTGTGAAATTTACACATAATGGACAAGAGGTTACTGTCCATGGAGATCCCCAACCGTTTTCATATTGCAAAAATCTTGAAGCAAAGTATTACAAAATCCCCCAGGTGCCAAAAAATGATGAGGGCCCATCCACACCATACATCGACCCCGACACTCTCGCGTCCACTTTTGCGACAGAGACACCCACCATTCCCACCATTCCCACTATCTCCGACATCAAGCTCATCATCCAAGAGGATGGTTGTGGAAGCTACAAGCTCCCTAACAATTCTTTTGTGATAGGAGAGTTACCACAATCTCTTAGATCACGGGGACATCCACAAGAAAATCAAGCTTCCACATTGCAAACCTATCCTGAAGACTATCCTGAACTCACAAGATGGGGAGACCTTGGCCAGGAGGTTATTGAAGCAGATCCATCTCACATGTTGTATCAAGATGAAAGACCAACAACTAATTTACCAATGGATGAGACAAGCAAGGGCCTACAAATGATGCTTGCAATGGGCTACAACATAAATCAAAGACAGGGACAAAATGACAATGGGCTCATAATACCTATCATGCCAGAGACGTGACCCATAACAAATCTTGGCCTTGGATGTACCCCTCTAAGTATAACCATACGTGGCTGAAGTCCTCTGATTAGAACGGTTAATATTTATCCTCAGCCAATACTAGCATAGGTACGCTCACCAATATCCACAGGTAGAGACATACATAACTTTATAACTGAGGCCTATATTAGTAGCGATGACATGGATACCATGACCAATCTAGCTAGGTTATTCGAGGACACCACCCTGTGTATGATTAGCACCCTCTCCTTTGAAACAAACCATCAAAATCATGAGATCCATTTAGTGTACCCCCAACTGATTGACTATGACCAACGAGGACCACCGGTTCTCGATACATTCAAAAATGATGAGGCGCTCTCAGAATTCATGGGATTGAGGGACAACATTTCGGAAGGGGATCACAAAGCAGGGTTTATAATGGAGTTGGACACATAGGCCTATTACAGGGAAATGATTGAATCCTTCATTCGCAAAAGTGAGAAACTAAGAATCATATCTAAGTCTTTGAGTGAAAACCACACTGTGGCACTCTCTGACAAGAAAATAGTAAAAAGAAAGGACGTATCCAATGGTGAAAACCTCTATGAGGCGCCCGAGGATGAAGGATTCAATCTTCCTCTAAGAGCTATTCATCAAGAGAAGTCAACAGTCTTGGCCAAAAAATGCAATCCTGTCAACTTAGGAACAAAGGAGACCCCGCATATCACATTCTATGCAGAATCACTATTATTAGAAGAGCAAGAACTCCTAGCAGCATTCCTAAGGGAAAGGAAAATAAACTTCGCATGGAGTTATGTTGACATGCCAGGGCTTGATCCAGAGACTATGGTTCATCACTTAGCAGTGTATCTAGAAGTAAAGCCGGTCAAACAAAAGCTTCAAAAAATGCATCCTCAAATTGCCTTATTGGTCAAAATGGAGCTCAAAAAGTTGTTAGATGAAGGATTTATCTGACCAATCGATTATCCAGAATGGGTGTCAAATTTGGTACCTATTTCAAAGCCTGACGGAGCCATCAAAATCTGTACAGACTTCAGAGGTTTGAACAAAGCATGTCCCAAGGATGATTTACCACTTCCCAACATTGACATGATAGTAGACATGACAACAGGACATGAGATGCTATCACTAATGGACGGATTTTTAGGATACAACCAGATCATGATAACAAAAGAAGATCAACATAAGATGACTTTCACTTGTCCATGGGGGACCTACTGTTGGAACATGATGCCATTCGGCCTAAAGAACACAAGAGCAACCTATCAATGGGCCATGACATTGATATTCCATGACATGATTCATAAAACAGTCAAAGACTACGTTGACGAAATTCTAGCTAAGTCAAGAAAAAGACAAGATCATATAGCAACCCTAAGTGCTATCTTTGATAGACTGGAGGAATACAAAGTCAAACTAAATCCCAAGAAGTGTGTCTTCAATGTACAATAAGGTAAATTGCTAGGATACATAGTGTCCATGAGGGGTATCGAGGTGGATCCGGCGAAGGTGAAAGCAATCCTCGAGATGGAAGCACCAAGGACATTAAAACAATTGAGAAGCCTCCAGGGCAGACTCCAATCCATTCAACGATTCATAACACAACTAGCAGATAAGAAGAATCCATATTCTCACCTACTCCACAAGGGGGTAACGTACAAATGGGATACAAAATGCGAAGAAGCATTCAAAAAAATCAAGGAATACCTACTGACACCACCAGTCTTAATGCCACCCATCCCAAAGAAACCATTGATCTTATATGTATTAGCAACAGTAGCAACCCTTGGAGCTCTCCTAGCGCAGCATGATGAAAATGGAACAGAGAGGGCTATCTACTATATTAGTAGAACAATGGTCAGTCATGAGCTAAACTACTCATTCATAAAAAATGCATGCCTCACAGTAGTGTTTGCATCACAAAAATTTAGACATTACATGTTGGCACACAATATAAAGCTCATCACCAAAATTGATCCCTTCAAATATTTACTATCAAAGGCAATGCTCACGGGAAGAATGGAAAAATGGGTAATGATATTGTTAGAGTATGACATCGAGTATGTAGAGCAGAAAGCCATTAAGGGTCAGGTTATTGCAGATCAACTAGTAGAAGCACCTATTTATTCTGAGAATCCTCTTGTCTCAAAGTTTCCAGATGAATCTATTTTTAACCTCAACGTAGCTGACCACTGGAAACTATACTTTGATGGCTCATACATGCAACACGAATCAGGAGCCGGTGTCTTCTTCATCACCCCACAGGGGGACTGCATACCAAGGTCATACAAACTAGAATTTCCTTGCACTAACAACATCGCAGAATATGCGGCTTTGACTATAGGTCTCAGGATAGCAGTACAATGGAACATCATAGCTCTCAAAGTCTACGGAGACTCTCAGTTGATCATAAATCAAGTCAATAATGAATATCAGACCAAGGATGATAAGCTCACTCCATACAAGAAATTGGTGGAGACTCTCAAAGAATATTTCATTGAAATAACATTTGAACAGATTCCTAGAACCAACAAGCGGTAGGATGCCATGGAAACAATTGGATCCCTATTAAACATCCCTCACAAGGTTCCAAAATATGAATTCTTGATTGAGCAGCTTCTCATTCCCGCATTCGAGGCACCAGAATTAGAATTTGTGTGTGAAATCGTTGGTCCCGATGATCCTTGGTACCATGACATCTACACATATCTTGGCATAGGAGTCATACCCACTAACCTCCCATCAAACCTTAAACGAACCTTTATCAAAAAGGCATCCAAATTTGTGATCCTAGGTGATACCTTATACTGTAGAAGCATAGAAGGTACCTTGCTATGCTATCTAAACGCTGAGGAGGCATTAACCCTCTAAGCTGAGGTACACAATGGTATTTGTGGTTCACACTCAAGTGGAATGACCATAGCCAAGAAACTGTCGAGGATGGGGTATTATTAGCCCATAATGGAAAGAGAAGCACATGATCATGCTAGAAGGTGTCTACAATGTCAGCAGCATGGATACCTCATCCATGCACCAGCTCAAAAGCTTCATCCTATTATCACACCATGGCCCTTTTTAGCGATTGGGGACTACCGATCTCGTGGAAAATCACTTTGACCTCATCCAATAGCCACAAATTCATTATAACCGTGACCGAATACTTTACTAAGTGGGTAGAGGCCATACCCATGATGTATATAACTAGAAAGTAGATCTCAAAATTTATCCTGAACTATCTCATATGTCATTACGGGGTCCCACAAGCCATTATCTCGGATAATGGGACACCATTCAAGAACCAGGAGGTTCACGAATTGTGCGAGAAATTCAAAATCCAACATCGCTTCTCCACCCCGTACTATCCCCAAGGCAATGGCCAGCCGAAGCCACAAACAAAACCATCCTCAAAATCCTTAAGAAAAGCGATTGTTAGCGCCAGTGTGATTAGCATCTACGGCGCCCTACGGGCCTATACTCCAGACAACATCGCACACCACTGCGCCACCCCTTCTCCTTGGTCTCGGATGCAGTTGTACTCCCCATTGGGGTCGAGCTCCCCATCCCTCGGGATATCCTTTGCAAAACCTCATCACGGATGAAAGAGTACCGATTATCAAAGACTAAGCGAGGCTGGAGCTCGCGGGCGAAGAGACACATGGATGCTTTAGATCATTTTACAAGTCTATCATAATAGACTCAAAAGCGAACTACAATAAGAAAATTAGAAGCCGGGACTTTCCAATCCCGGAGAACTAGTCTTAAAAGAAATCGGAAGAATGTCCAAAATTGGCGACCAAGAAGGATTCAGACCTAATTGGTTAGGACCTTTTGTCATCACATCAAGTTATAAGTTAGGGGCATATCAGTTATCAACACCCGAAGGGGAACCTCTGCAGGAGCCCATGAATAGCTCCCATCTCAAAAAGTTTTATACCTAATTCTTTCAAGGTATAGAACCAAAAAATCCAAAAAAATCAGAAAAAGTCCTGAAAAAATGGATTTACTTGATGAGAAACACATGAAAGCCGAGGTCTTGGTGACAACAAAAAAATCAAAAAAAGCAAAAAATCCAAAAAAAATCAAAAAATGGATACAAAAAAATTGTCCTATAGTGAAAACCACTTTGGTGGCATTTTGGGCAAGTACCTTGGTGAAAACCTGGCAAACAGGTGCCTTGTGTAAATAAGCACTTTTCATCCACCAGGATTTGTACGGCTTGTTCTACATCATCCATCCATTTCGCTTCCATTATCCATCGCATTCAGGTCTCTATTCATCACTCATCCACTTGCATCTGCACCATAGCTTGGTCCTGTTTTCATATCGTGATCCCTCCTAGTACTACTCGGCCCATCCTTAAGGTCATTTTGTCCTGCCTTCATCGGAGTAGTCTATTGCATCACGCTGGGGGCATATTCTCATCGGATCAGATTCGTGTATGATCTTAAAATCCTTAAATCAGAAAATCCAAAAACATCAGAAAATTGAAAAATCCAAAAACATCAAAACATATCAAAATCCAAAAACAGGTCAAAAATTCATATCAAAAAGTCAAAAACAGAGTCGTCAGTCGAACTACGTTGTCTCTGAGCTTGAACGCAGGCAAGGTTGATCTTTGATCATCCCTCGAGACACTTAGGTCAGTCCTATGGGAGTCCATCACAATAAATTGACACCTCATCATGTATATCATCATCTGTAAATTGGTCAAGTCGTCAGTCGAACTATGTGGTCTCTACATGTATAACGTAGGCAAGGCTAATCTATTGATCAGCCCTCAAGACCCCTAGGATAGGTCTTCAGGTTAGTCTTTTGGTCAAAATCTCAGAAAATCCCAAAAACATTCAAAAAATCAAAAAATCAAAACATTTGAAAATCTTGAAAAATACCAAAAACAGCCTCAAAACATTGCAAAACATCAAAAACATCCAAATATTTGAAAAAATCCATCCATCTCATCTCGCTTGCACCCGCAATAACACCACTCATAATAAATTGATCGTCATCATCAACCTTTGGTGAAATAGTTAGAAACAAGTCTAGCAAATTTAAAAGTAAAACTCCAAATGTCAAGTCTTAGGTCTAAGTCAGTGCATAAGCAAATTGGTCATCTCTTTATATCGGTAACACATCATCTGAATTGGTCCCATATCAATCATCCCTTAGAACACTTTGGATAAATGAAATGGCGTGCACCATCTAACATGTCCTAGGATGAATCAACCTAATGGGCATTATCTTTTGGCAATAAGTTTGATTATCATCCTTAGAAAACACATCCTCTTTGTTAAGATGTATTGAAAGGCATCGGTTTGTTTGTTTGCGGGTAACATCTTTTTGACTTATCTTATTTACACTCATTTCAAAAGGGCTGATCTACGATGATATCCAAAGCAGAGGGATTTAGAAGGAATGGGGCGTAATCATTATCTTTTAATGCGGTATTGCTTGTTATAGACGTTCTTGTAATAACTAACAAGCGAATACTTGCTGTTAGGTATATGGAGAAGTCTAGAAACTTATTGACTATTGCATGGATAGAGTTTACCTTTTACCATTTTAGTCGAAGGTGCCGAAATTTTCTGAAGTGCACATCAGACATCAGTGTGAGCAGGGCCTATCTCAAACATCAGGAATGAGGATATGCAGACCTACAAGCATAAAATCACTGGGACTGTGTGCATAGACAGCTATCATTTAAGAATTGGCAGAAGTTTTACCAGCCATTTGGGAGATGTTAATGTTTGGGTGCCATCTGTCCCGGGCGTTGTCCCTTTGCCGTCGGCACGCGTGGTTTGGGAGAATTGGCTGGCGCAACACATCATATAGAACATGCGCGTTGCATTTTTAATCATCATATAAATAGGTTGGCTTATTCTTCATGAATGGGATTGCATCCACATGTCATTGAATTTCACCCATTACATTGCACCTCATGCCATTATATTAATCATTGCATAAACATTCATTTGCATTTCATAACCATTTCATATTACCATCTATCATATAAATCATCACATAACATCTACAGAAGCATTCCATAATCATTTTTGCATAATCATAAATCAATAGATATATAAGCATTTAATTCATTAGGCATACATGTTTGCATAACATCATGACATCATCTCACCACTTTACGCATTAACATATCATTGCATCTCATAAAACCATTTCATTTGCATCATCTCACGACCATCGCATTCATATTACATCCATCCATAAATCATCTCATATATAAGCATATCCCACATGTTATTGCATATACCATAGATCATATCATTTTACATATTAAAATCCATATCATATATCACAATGGCATAAAATAAATCATCACATAGATAACATCATTGCACATCATAGGTTAGCATAATATAGATCTGTTAGTCATAATCATAACGCATACATCATTAGAAATAAATGCATCCATAAGACATTACTGCAAAGCATATAGAAACAGACCATCCATGCATAAAGGAAAACATAGTACATCGCATCAAAATTGGCTCATATATATCATCAATATCACTGTCATAGTACAAAGAATAAATCAGATCACTATACATATATGTCAATTGGTACAAAATGCCCATTGGGCTATCAAAAATGAGCCCATAAGGTACAAAAAGTGTATCATCTTGATCAAGCTCGATCCCTGTGAATGCTGCCCTCACCCCTGTCACTGTGACCCTCTGGTGGTCTCTGGCTGGCCCGCTTGAGTACTCTGGGACCCAATCAGCTCTGGGTACGGTATCATGATAAGCCCGTCGGTAGTACTCTATCTCTCGGATAGCATCCCTATAAGATCGCACTGGCACTGTACCCTGGGAGGAGGAGGCTATCATACTCTCGATCTGATGCTTGCGGCCTAGCTCAGTGGCTGCCTGTAGCTCTACAGCCTGTCTCTACTGCACAACCTGATCTCTCTCTACTCTGAGTTGCTCTCTCTTAGTCCTCGCCTGATCTCTCTCAGTTGTCATAGCCTGAACCTGGGCTTGCAGCTACGCAATCAGCGCATCTCGATCGTCTGCCTGTCCCTGTGGCTGCACCTAAGGATGATCCTCATCCCGTGGTGGCTCCTGCTGCTGATCCTGCATGTGTACATCTCTGTGACCTGGTGGGACTAGGGGAACACCTGGTGGATCTTTTCAAATCTCAATCCTCAGTCCTCGCCCACGTCCTCTCCCTTTACCTCTGACCCTACGCACATCTGGATCCTCGCCTGGAATGGTCAACCAAAGTGGAGGTCAGAACCAGTCCTTGTAGGCCTGAGTAGTGTCTGGATCTGCCAAGCCTTGATCATAAGCCCACGGTCGGGCTACCAAGTGCCTAAAGCTGTCAATTGCCTCTGAGGCAGGAATACCATGTCCCCATGACACTTGTGTCATGCTGTGAGCAAAAATGGCTACATAGTCGTCATCAGGCCGATCCTGCGGCTCTCTGAACTGACGCTATACGCGCCCAGGCAGGTACCTCTCTATCATCGTGTGCTCCCACCCTGCATATATCGGTCCTGGTGGCAATAAAAGAGCTGATCAGCATCGTCGACCCATCCGGGCCGACCAAGGTATGGACGCCAAGTGAAAACTAGCATCTCGTCTAGGACCCGCCTCTAGTAGGGGATCCCGTGCTCACTAGTGTGTGTAAAGGACACATCGCCTCTGTATCGTGCCATGAGGGCATCCTCTGCCCCCATCAGAACTGGAACGACACGTGGCTGTAGCACAGAAATGTGCTCCCATGCCCAGACGTGAAGTAAAGTCACTCCAGTCCCTAGTGCTCTGTCGTCCATGTATACATACTCGTGTAGGTCCCTGTAAAGTGAAGCCAGAAGGACAGGCCCCCATGCGAAGCGAACCGGCCTGTCTCGGACCATCCGCTCCCAGTAATACCCCCAATCAGAACTGAAATATTGCCCTCATCTATCTGGAGCAACGAGACCCGAAATGATGGCTGCAACTGCCCAGCGAAAGGGAGGTGCTATAATCTTGTATCTCTCTAGCTCAATCTGTCCCTCGCAGTAGATGATGTCCCATGTGGCAAGGACTCTGATGCAGGACTCACGTCCCTCATCCATATCAAAGATCGCCCATCGACCGTGAATAGGAAATATTAAAATGCACCAAACGTCCTCCAAAGTGACGGTGGCCTCGCCAGTGGGGAAATGAAACGACGACGTCTCGTTGTGCCACCTCTCAGCCAGCGCTGACAACATCCCTAGGTGAGTGTGCACGGGCGTCGCATACGCAATGTGCCATAATCCCGCAACTCCCAGTTGATCCTGGTCCTGGTCGCTCAAGTCTCATAGGACACTAGCTAAATCTCGTGACCGATGCTCCCGAGAGTAGAGCTCCCTCACCGCATCCTGCATCAAGGAAGGTCAGCGTGTTAAAAAATTTGAAAATTTCCTAGTCGAATTCTCCAGAAAGTCCCCAGCGGCATAGTTTGTGATGGCATCGCAGTTTGATTTTACTCAAACTCCGACGCTTGAGCCCAAAAAGAGCCAAATGGTGCCGCCGCGGCGCACTTTCTCCTCTAGCATCGCAGTTTGAGTGAAAGGGGTGCCGCGGCGGCGCACTTTACCCAAACCTACCCGTCGAGCCTAAGCCCAGCATCAGAGTTTGTAAACTCCGAACTGCATCGCTGTGGAACAAAACAACACTGCTGCGGCGCAAAATGGAACAACGTGGTGCAGTTTAAATGCCGAGCGGTGCTATATAGCACTGCTGGAGACGAGCTCCCCTAATTACATCATTAAATGAAAAAACTAAGCTAAGGTAAGGGTCACATACTGGTGCCCCAATGCCAGGTGGCCACTGGTATGTCCGAACTCGATCGGTGATGTGCAGGGGAAGCTATCGTTGCGCCATATCGCCGGAGAGTCAGAGCTCAAATCTCAAGTTTGCTAGCGGAGGTGTGTGAAAATGACTTGAAAGTGACCCCTCGGGCCCCTTTTAAGCCTGAAAATTAGGGTTTTTTAATCCTAAATAGCTGTCCTACTAGTGTTTGGGACCCCCGAACCTGTTTTTGTCTGATTGAGGCTTGTTTTTCATTGTTTTATTGCGTTTAGACACATTTTTAGCCTCCTTGACCCCTTTCAGACCTGTCGGGAACTTTGTCACCTTTTTTTCGCGAGATCACCCAAAAATTAAAATTTTTTAAGTCCCCTAATCTCTCGAGGGCATTATAATGGCATCTTTTTCTCATATGCGGCCCAATTGCAGGGCAAGTTTTTAAAATATCAAAAAATTGGCTTTTGGTCGAGATGGAACATAATTTGAACCAATGCAACAAGTGCATTGCTTCAAGGTGGGGAAAAATGTAGACACGTAAAATGTACTAATTGACATTGTGCATCAGATCCTATCCACTAACATCATTTCATCATGAATCATCCTTCGGTCTAGCCATTTAATCAAATAACCTTATCTGATTAAATTCATCAACTTTCATCCTTAATTAAATAAATCATTTTGATACAATTAAATTGATCTCTTTTGTTAATTAAATTAAATCATAGATCTAATTATCCCTATTTGTTAAATAATCAATTTTATTTGATTCTAAATCTCTAAAGAATCTATCATTAAATTAAATAAATTAAAACATGGATTGCGTACTTCAGCGATAGATGAAAATTTCCAACGGTGGCCTTGTCTTATTCCTCTCTTATTTGGTTTAAATAAATCCATAAATCTAAGTCAAATAAGTCACATCATCAAATCTCCTGTTAAATTAATTAACCCTTGATTAATTTAATCTAATCTCATGTCGCATCCTCTAGATAATGCAAGTTGCACATGAAAATAGATTTAATTCATTTATTAAATCTCTATTTTCCTCACAAGGCATCTTTTGGAATATTCTCTCAATTTGAATTCAAAAATTCCAAGTCAACATGTACATCCAACAAGGCAATAAATTCATCTTACATGTCCTTTGCCTTGAGCCAAGTGGCATTTATTGCATTTTCCCTTCCCTCTTGCATGTCATTTCAACAAATTTGAATTTCAAATATTTGCATTTATTGGAACAAACCCCAAATCTTGCACATCCTTCATCCATTCATAGCTTGACAAGTGGCATCATATCATTGGATGAATGTTAGTCCCACATTGCTCAAATTTGGACATTCATTCATCTTGTAATTCTATAAATGAAGAGCTCATATCTATATTTCATCATCCACAATTTGAGTAAAGTTACCATGCTCAAATATCTATCAAGCTTCATCCATCACCATTGAGTTCTTAGCTAGGCTTTTTGTAGATTTTGGCTTGGAGCTATCATCCTTCATCAACAAAGTGGATCAATCTCTTCAACATTTGAAGCTTGCATATTAGGAATTGGGAAAGGGCCAATTTTCACATCAAATTGGCACCAATTCCCCCATGGGATCATGAGTTTGCATATTTAAATTAGGATTCAATCTAGTTTGTCATTTATATTGTGTTCTTCATTGTTTTCTCTCCTATTTTGAATTTGTAAATGGATTTCATGGGGAATCCTTGTTTTGGCTTGCAATATCTTACTTGAGGTGTTTATTCTCTTTGTCTTGCAGGTACCAAGGTTGGGATTCGCATAGTATGTTCTATTTTAGTTGTGACAATTGTAACTTGAATAGTGTTCATCCACACTTAAGATGGAGCATGTATTTTCCATCCCTTATGCTACTGTAGTTGGTAGTTTGATGTATCCTATGAATTGCACTAGAGACTAGACATTACCCAAGTAGTGGGAGTCTTGATCCCTTTCATGGCTAATCTTGGAAGGGATCATTGGGTTGTAGTGAATAGTGTTTTCATTTATCTATAAGGTACTATAATTTTTTGTTAAGCATCTTCATTAGCCCCATATTCAACAACACAAATTTTGTTAGGATTGTCACTTCAACAACCACTAGGCCAAACTTAATTAGCTGATTATAGGGGGTTGCAACATCAAGGATCTTCAATAGCAAAGGGAAATTATAATTTAGTTGTGGATATCCAAGGATTTTTAGACTCGTTGGGTAGGATATGTAGTAGGAGATGTGCTAGTGGTTATGTATTTAAATTTTTTGGTAGTGTGATCAATTGGATGGGCAAGTAATAGATTCTTCTTTGTCCACTATAGAGATAGAGTATTGAAGAGCACACATTAATACTAAGAGGGGGGGTGAGTCAGTATTAGGAAAAAATTTAGCACTTATTTCAAATTTGTAAATCTAAGTTCAAAACCATTAAGTAAATAACACATGCAAGAACACAAAAATTACGTAGAAAACCCCTAAGGAAAAAAACCATAACAAAATATTACTTTTATTAACTTTTACAAAATGTACGAAACAACCCACATAAGACACCGATTTTACAAATGTGAGCTCCAACTCACTGGAAGCACCAACTCCCTCTGAGCACCAACTTAGTATGAGGCACCAACCTCCAATAAACTCTACTTAAAAAAATTCTTTGTAATCTACTCAATCTCTCTTCATAAATATACAATTTTTATTTTCTCATCACACTCTATCTTTGATCTTCAATCATTGAAAAAACATCATCTCGAAAACTATATACTCTATTCATGCCTTCATAAAAGAAATCCCATTGCCTTAGACAAAGAAAAACCTTTTGTTTACGTAGTAAAAAAGAAAACTACATGCAACCGTACCTTTTTTCTTTTTCTTTCTAGAAACTAATTAAACAACAACAAAAGACTTCTCATGAGTTGTTGTTTGAATTCTCAAAATAGAAGATTTCCAAAATAACTTGGCGCCCAAATCTGATTATGAACCTTATCAAATTTGCTTCTAAATCTGCATTAAATCTTTCTTTTTATGTCACATTAAATCTTTCTTTTTATGTCATATTAAATATTTCTTTTTATGAAATAAATCATATTTTGTTTTTCCTCTCATATCCTCAAACATTATTTTCTTGTTTCCTTCTATTCTCATCTATAAATCTGTTTTTCCTCTTTCCTCTTATTTTTTCATTCTCATCTATTTATTTTCTTGTCTTGTACAACTGCTTTTAAAAAATTAACTTATTTCCTTCTAAAAGTGGCGGCCAAATTTATGTGATTTACTTTCCTTTCTCAAACCTTATTAAATCTTATCAAAAGAACTATTTTCATGGTGGCACCCAACTGCTCTTTTATCTACTTTAACCATGCTTTTGTCTTCTTTTACATGTGAATTATTTCTAACACATCAACATTCTAACTCTAGGTTCTTATATCTTTTTGCATGCATTAAGCTTTGACATGATCAATGATAATTATCTAACAATCTCCCCCTTTTTCATTGATGGGAACATAAAGCTTACAAACTGAAACTGCAAACTGAAACCACAATGCTTGAAATTGTTCCACTTGTCTTTGATTCTCCCCCTTTGACATCAATGACAAAGGAGATAATAAATCTAAAACTTCTTCACATGAAGCTAAATAATATGAAAATTATAAGCTCCCCCTTAATCAATACTCCACCTAATTGACAAGATGAGTGTGAAATCACTCCCAACTTCTTCTTCAGGTACTCAAAAGTTTCCTTTGGAAGTGGCTTGGTGAAGATATTTACAACCCGTTCTTTGGTGACAACATATTTTAACTTCACTTGATTTTTAGCAACTTTCTCTCTTAAAAAATGATACTTAATTGGAATATGTTTATTCTTGGAGTGCACAATTGGATTCTTGGATATATTAATTACACTTGTATTGCCACAAAAAATAGAGATGGGATGATCAAAATCTACCTTGATGTCCTTTAGTTTCTGCTTCATCCATAGAAGCTATGTGCAACAAGAAACTGTTGCAATGTATTCAATTTCAGTTGTAGACAAATAAATTGACTCTTGTTTCTTACTCAACCACAAAACAAGATAATTTCCTTGAAAGAATGCACCTCCACTCATGCTCTTTCTATTGTCAACGCTACCAACCCAATCTGCATCTGTGTATGCTATGAGGGTAAAATATTCACCTCTTGGATACTATAAACCATAGTACCTTTCAAATATTTGAATATCTTCTTTACTACACTTACATGAGTCTCCTTTGGTGCAGCCTGAAATCGAGCCACATTACTAATACCTTGCATAATATCTGGGCATGTAGCTGTGACATACAATAAACTCCCAATCATTGACCTATACAAAGTTTGATTAGCTTCGGGATATTCATCATCCTTTCTCAACTTGCATCCTATAACCATGGGGGTACCCATAGGATTACAATATTCTACCTTGAAATTCTTCAACATTTTCTTAATATACTTGGTTTGAGAAAGAAATATTCCATTAGTTGGTTGTAATATTTGCAAACCAAGAAAATAAGACAACTCACCAAGCATTGACATTTCAAACTCATTATGCATGGTAGTAGCAAATTCCCTGTACATATTTATACTATTTCCTCCAAAGATGATATCATCTACATAAACAATAACAATTAACATGTTATTACCTTCATTTTTGACATAGAGGTTGTTATCCACAAATCCTCTTTTATAGCCTTGCTGCTGCAAGTATTTGTCTAATCTTGCATACCAAGCTCTGGGGGCTTATTTCAACCCATACAAATCCTTCTTCAATTTGCAAACATAGTCTTGATTTTCTGAAATAATAAATCCATCAAGCTATTCCATGTATACTTCTTCCTCCAAACTACCATTCAGAAAGGGAAATTTTATATTTATTTGAAAGACTTTAAAATTATTAAATCTTGAGAAATCTAGAAACATTCTTATTGCTTCTAACCGAGCAATAGGTGCAAATGTTTCTTCAAAGTCAACACCCTCAACTTGTGCATATCTTTTTCACACAAGTATTTCCTTAGTTCTAACAATTTATCCAACTTTATTTAATTTATTCTTGAAGACCCATTTAGTTCCAATGACATTCTTATATTTGGGTCTTGGAACAAGTTCCCAAGTTCTGTTCTTCTCAATTTGATTGAGCTCTTTGTCCATTGCTTCTATCCAATTTTTGTCTTTACTTGCTTCTTGAACACTCTCTGGTTCAATTTTGGACAACAAAGACGTATTTTCATTTTTTGAATAATCTATCAATCTTCTTGTTGCTCTTGGCATATCACCTCTTATTATCAGATCTTTTGGATGATTTCTTTTTATAAATTTAGATGGTGTCTTTGTGGAAGCTTTTTATGATGTCTCAGTAGGTGTCTTTGATGGTGTCTTTTGTGTAACTATTTCAACTGCACCTCCTACAATTTCTTCATCTTCCTTGAACTCCTTTGAATCTAGATCATCTACCTCTTGTATTTGTTTTGGAAGACTTCTATCTTCATCAAATTTAATGTTTTCATTCTCAACAATTTTGTGCAAGTCCTTATTGTAGCATTTGTATGCTTTACTCTTGGAATAACATCCAACAAAAATTCACTCATCTTCTCTCAAGTCAAATTTACCTAGATTGCCTTCATCTTTTATAATACAACATGGATTTCCAAACACTCTGAAGTACTTCACAATTGTTGGCCTACCTTCCCATAACTCATAAGGATTCTTGTTGCTATTGACTTAGATTAATCCATGATTTTGAATATAAATAGTAGTATGAACTACTTCTTTCCAAAAAGAATCAGGGACTTTGGACTCATTCAACATGCTCCAAACCATCCCTTGAACCATCCTATTTTTCCTTTCCACAACACCATTTTGTTGTGGTGTTCTTGCATCTAAAAATTATCTTTTTATTCCATGATTTTCATTGAAATCATGGAATTCACTTGAAGTGAATTCTCCTCCTTTTTCTGATCGAAGACATTTGATCTTCTTTCTAGTCTCATTCTCCACTAAGGCTTCAAATGCATTAAATTTTTCGAGAGCTTCTGATTTTTCCTTTAAAAAAGTAATCCAAGTCATTCTTGTAAAATCATCAATTAAAAGAATAAAATATCTTTCACCTTGCTTGCTCCTTGTTCTCGTTGACCCACATAGATTTGTATGAATTAGATGTATAGGATTTGTAGTAGAACACTCCTTAGATTTTAAGCTTCCTCTAGTTTTCTTTCTCAAATAACATTCTTTACAGATTATGTTTGAAGGTTTTGAGAGTTTTGGAATATCTCTAACTACTTCCTTATGACTGATTTTGACAAGATTGTCAAAATTTAGGTCCCCCAATCTCTTATACCTTAACCAACTTTTATTTTCTTGTGACATGCAACACTTTTCACTTTTGGTTTTATTAAGAATATAAAGATTGTTTCTTGCTCTACTAGCCTCAACAATAGATTTGCCTTCTTTGCTTATTTCACACCCTTTAGAATTGAAAGTAAGAGTGTGTCCTTGGTCACACATCTAACTCTAACTCAAGAGATTGTGTTTCAAACCTTCAACAAATAATACATTTTCTATTTTTATTCTTCCATATTCAAGAACAAGAGTGCCTTTACCTAAAATTTTGGCTGAGGCATTATCACTAAATCTTACTCTACCACCATTTATTTTCTTCAAAGTAAGAAACTTACTTTTGTCACCTGTTAGATGTCTCGAGCAACCACTATCAATATACCGAGTATCGCCTTCATTTCGTGCATGCAAGGCTATTTGAACAATCATAGAGTTTTCTTTTTCTTATAATTTCATCTTTCTCCGGACCTTTTTCTCTTCTTGCTCATTTTATCTAGGGGGTTCTGCAAAATTACTTCTACAAACATTTGTAGTATGACCAAAATTATTGCACTTGTAGCACATGATATTAAAATTCATTAAAGGAGAAAAATAATTTATACTCATCAAACCTTGACTTTAGTTAATATTCCATGCATGATTATTTCTAGGATATGATCCATAATTCCAAGCTCTATGACTAAAATTATTTCTTGCATGTACTTTGCAATCCATGGCCCTATGACCAAATTGACTGCATGAAAAACAATAACCATAAAAGGAGTTATTAAACCTGGTTATTTGTGCTTGTATAGATGAAAGAGGTTTTTTGAAGCCATAATTTCTAACTCCAAAATATGTACTTGTATTTTGGCTATCTTTTAACTTATTTTCACCATTTTTAAGACTTTCAGCATAGCTTGTTTATTTTTCTTCATTTTATTTTTTGAACATTCTAGGTACTTTATAATTTTGACCTTCTACAAATCCAAGACCACTTTTATCAAAAGTAGGCTTTTTTGCATTAATGATTCCACTCAAATTTTCAAAACGCATTTCACCCTTTAAATTAATATTTTCTTATACCACTACTTTATCTAATTGCTTTCTCAAGGAAATAATTTCAGCTTCTATTTTTTCACAATTTTCTTCTTTTATTTTCAAGTGATTTCTCACTTCTTCAATTTTCTTAGCTTCTTCAATTTGAATTTTCAAATCTATAATTTTATCTTCAACTTCATCAAAATCTTGTGATATTTTATCTGATGATTTCTTGTTTTCTTGAAGTTGCACCTTCAATTTATAATTTATCCTCTTAAGCTTTTCAATCTCCTCATAGGCAAAGGAAAGCTCTTCTTCGATATCTGCTCCATCTTCTTCATTGGTCTTATTTCCAAAATCTTCTTTCTAATCACTATTTTCTTCTATACCCATGAAAAGTATTTATTCTCTTTCACTAGAAGAACCTCCATCACTGTCTTTTAACGATCTGATGTATTCTTTAGAATAAAGCATCTTTTTAGATTTTTAAAACTTCCTCTTCATCTCTTGAAAACCGTTTTTATTGTACTTTGGTTTTTCTTCATTCTCGCTACCCTTTTTCTTTACAAAAGGATATTTGGATGAAAAATTTCCTACCTTTCCACAACTGAAACACTTGAAGGGTAGCTTCCCTTTGTACTTTCCTAAACCTTTCTTCATTATTCTCATGAAGTGAGCCTCTTCATCATCTGAATCACTATCAATCGATTCATGTTTCTTCATTTTTTCTTTTCATGAAACATTGAATACAATCTCCTTTTTGGATGCTTGACCAATGGTTCTCATCTCATATATAGTTAAAATACCATGCAATACATATTTATTTAGATTGCTAACATATTGCATCTCTTCTATTCCATAAAACTTTGCATCAAATTGCAAGGGGAGTGACCTTAGAATTTTTTCAAAAGTTTGGATTCTTCAATCTCTTCATCAAGGCCTTTAATAGTATTTGATATCTCATTGACATGAAGTAGGTATTGAGAAATAGTTTCCTCTTCTTCCATTTTGAGGTTCTCAAGCTGTGATCTATAAGTGTAATGTCATAAAATAGTACCATGGGGGCAATTTCACATTTTTGCATTTGGCCCCACATTTATTGCACCTAGTCACATTTAGGAAAAAAACCTTATGGGACCAAAACTCACAATGTTGACCTCATGAGGACCAATGATGAAGTGACAACAGTTTGCCATCTCATTCCCTAAAAAATGATGAGTTGGATGCCTGTGTGGTGTGCGGACGTCCACATGGTGCACTAGAGTTCCTACATTTTTCTACATTGGAATATGGAATCTTGTAATCTTTGACCGATGACACGTGTCTCTAGGGTCAGGTTTTGAGAGTAATGACTCCTTTTGCCCATGCAACAACACAAAAATCTCTCTTTACTCTCATTTTGGGGGTTCTCTCATTCAAACTTCTCTCTCTCACACACACTTTTCACTTCATTCTCTTCTCAATCTTGCTTTCACAATGAAGCTCTGTTGGACTGAGGTCCCTCCAATAGCCAAATCTCTCTTGTAATCCTTCAACAATGCATTCGTGCAATCAATAGGGGGCCGCAAACTGTTGGTAATGCTCTCTTTCTTGTTGTCTATTTGTGAATAGATAGCTTGTTGTTTTTCTATCTCATGATATGGGGATCTCCTCCTTGAGTGGGAATATCTTTGATCACTTCATATTTGTCTACTTTGTAAAATTTCTATATGTATTTGGATGTTTGTGGAGGTGGGAACACCAAAATAGGGGTTTGACTACGGTAAGCCCCAAAACAACCCCAACATTTTTCCTCATTTGTCTTGTGTGTAGGTTGTCCAAGTGAAGCTTGAAGGAAGATCTCAAGCACATGACCCTTTATAAGTTGGTTCTTTGCTCCCCTTTGTATTTTTTGGTATTTCCTACTTTTTGTTAATTTACTTAGTTGAACAAACCTTAGATCTAAGCACGTTAGTAAGATTACAACATTTCTATCTAAGGGTTTAGCACTTTGGTCATATAGGATGCTAGCACGTCCCTTGGACTCCAACATGCCATGCTAGCATCCTGGTTCTACATTGTAATCCTTTGGCTAAGAGTCATCCCTTCTAAGACAAAGATCTTGACATCCCGCTCTTTAGGATTTTGAAGTAGTCTATTTGAATATTATTTCTGATAAACTATTCTTTGCAATTTCTTCATTCTACCTTTTAGTTTGATTAATAAAAGCACGAGGTAGTTTAGGGTATTCCATTCCCTAGGATTCTCTTGGAAAGCAAGAGACTCATGAGCAGTGGATCCCCCTTCTCTACATTTTGGTGAACCCGACGTGAACCATTTTAGATCTTTTTTGCAATGTGTTAATGTTTATGATAATGATTTCTCTAAGGAAGGTTTCAATATGTTAGAAAATATTCTAGATGATTTCCTAGAAGTGTCCCCTACTATATGTAGATCTTCTAAACAAACATCTTCTTCCTCTTCGCAAGTTGAGAGGTCGGTGCATGTTTTTGTAGTCATCGTGGCCTCCCTAAGGCCTAAGAGATCTATCATTTACTTGAATCCAGCTATCCCTTCTCCTAAGAAAATCCATTCTATCTATGGGGTTCCATATTATAATGACTTGATGTATTTATATATGAGGTTTCTAAGAGCTACAGACTCTACCTCTTACAATGTCATAGGGCACACATACAACAATAGAAGAAATCAATAAAACTTGAATCAATAATCTTTTATGCCTAAACCTAATTAGATCCCTACTTCTTTACCACACCCTCAACCAAGTCTTCTGTCAGCACCTAAACCCATGACTTAAGTGCTTGGAGATTACGATCTTGTGGAGCAACTCCATGTTACTCTAGCTAAGATCTCACTTTGGGACTTGCTTTAGACCACTCTAGTTTATCAAGGTATGCTTCAAGAAGCCTTGCAAAAGATCATGTTTGTTTCCTCCACTAGGACGATAGATGTTAATGCGTTGATGGCTCATATTCATGCAGATTCGCTAAATATTATGTTCTATTCATAAGAACTTTTTCCCTTGGATGTGCAGAAGCAGGAAGATCCCCTAATGATCATAGTTAGTGTTAATAGCATTGGTATTAGACATACCCTCATTGACACCAGTTTGACCCTCAATTTTTGTGGTATGGATCTGTTACCTAATATTAACATTGAATCTTCTCCTTTAGTTGCTTCTTCTTTATGTATTCATGGATTTGATAATGTTGATCGACAGGTCCTAGGAATGATAATATTTCCTTTTCCGCTAGGACCTGTTACCTTACTCACTTTGGTTTATGTGATGCCAGATACCTTACCTTACAATATTCTTTTGAGAAGAGCTTGGATTCATGCTATGGGATTTGTGACTTTTACTTTGTACCATTCCCTAAAGTTTGTAGCAAATAATCAGGTGGTTACAATCAAAGCTGACCCCAAAGTTGTCCACCTTTGTGAGTTGGCTTCTGCTAGTCGAGCCTCGGTTGTCTCCACTCTTAAGAATTTTATTTTGTTGCTAACCTCTAATGTGATGGCATGCTCTTCAGTGGTACCGTCTATAGAGACTATCCCTGAAGCGAGTGTCCCTAAAGAGGAACAACCCAAAGTGGAGAGTCCTAAGTCTTCTTCCTATTCTAAATCAAATGCATGTCTCAGTGATGATTGGGGGTCCTTGGAGTTTTTTGAATTATTTATCAGAGAATATAAAGTGAACCCCATCCACCTTGACCTTCCAATAAATTTGAGCACCTCCGTTAAGGAAGTTGATTGTCCTCCCATTGAGAAGGAAATTTGTGATGATATTCAGTACCCTAGCTATTCCCCTTCTAAGGAGGGCAACCATATTTCTACTAAGGAGGTCAGTGTTTGTAATCCTAATGAGAAGGATGTTTGTGGTCTCATAGATGTGTTTGACACCCATTGGTGGAATGATACTCTCTATGCAGAATTTCCATCCTCCCAAGCTTTGCAAATATGTTATGGCCCTGTATATAAGCTTGTTTCTAAGTATGGTTATAGGCGTAAAGGTATTGGCCGTATAGAACAAGGAATTCAAGTACCTATCCAAGCTAAACCTCATAAGCATCACTTGGGATTGTGATGCACTCTTGAACAAGCTATGCAAAAAACATGGTGGAGTGTTGATCTGTAAACTCCTTACTATGAATCACTTAACAACTATTAGATTCACTAGGATACAGATTAAATTTAAGATCAAAATTGACATTGCTTGTGAATTGAGCAAATAAACACATAAAATGTAGGAAAGTAAAGAAGCTGACAATATCATGCACCAAGAAAAGAGATAGAAATGATTTGATAACGGAGTTCACCATACTCTGGCTACGTCTCTGGATCCACAAAACTACGTGATCAATGCCATTATTATGATGCAAACTTCTTTTTACACCATGATGGTCTTTCACTGAGTTACAATTTGCTACCAAGGAAGATTATCACACTTCAGGCTCTTCCCGCTTCCACAGTGCAATGATAGGATCTATTTGGAAACATGTTCATGCCTAACTCCTTTGTCACCTTTACAATGCTATCAAGCAATAAAACTGCAAATCTCTCTCACACAACAAGAGTACAATACATGAGGCATCAAGCCTTTACAATCGACTTAAAAGTCATAAAAATTCTCTCAAAGAAAACAATGAGTTTTTATCTCTTCATATTATTTTAAGAGACTACTCATAATTCTCTCAAAAGACTCACTAAGTTTTTATCTCTTCATTTTCTCGCAAGAGACGACTTAGCTCACAAATCTCTCCTTATCCCATAATGAGAACACTCTCACACTTGAATTTTTGAATGCCAAACTCACACTCCTACCCCCCTTTTATACATAATTTTGGCTAAAAAGGCCAAAAACCACCATATTAAATAAAATAACAAATTACCAACAAATAGCCTTCATTTACAAAAATATTAATAACAACCCTTTTAAAACCCATTTTAAATTTGTTTATAATGCAATGCCATTTCTCCATTTACGGGCTATATTGTTTTGGGTATTTTTTTTTATTCTTTTATTTAATAACCATTTGGGCTTATTCATTTATTAAAGAGGTTAATCTTTGTTTTTTTTAATTTTTATGAGATTTTGTTTTAATTCCATCAAATCCACTAATCCCACAAAATACGATCCCACCAAATGGATTTTTGTGAGATAAAATAAGCCTCCACACTTTATTTTCAAAAATAAAGCATGGTACGTGAATTTTTGTGATATTTTTGCCACATCACCTGAAATTTCCATATCACCATCTAGTCAATTGCCATGTCACATGCTGACATCATCATTTTGACCAAAAATTTGACTGGCTCTATTTGGCTCATACAGACTTTGTTTTACGCAAAACAAGTTACATCGGGTTCGTCTTCGCGAGCTCTATGCATTGATGTTGGTTCTGGGAGATTTTGAGCCAATTGAATTTTGAGGTCTTCAAGATCCACTTGGATCAAGTGTTAATATGATTTCATGTGAACCTCTCAACTTAGTCTACCCTAAATGGATTGAAGATGAGGTAGGATCTGACAAAGTTCCTCTAGATTTCTTCCCTTTAGAGGAAGCACTGGAAGAATTCTTAGAAGCCTACTCCCACCTACCTCCCTTTCACCATAAGTGATGATTCTTGTACCACTTGCATAAACAAGTGTAGTTTGGAGAATCTATCCTAAATATGGATGAGGAGGCTCCCCTATCTAACATGGATGATGGTGTTTCTATGCCTCACCCTTAAGATCATAGTTCTCTCCTCAAGGGGGATACTACCAAAGTTTTCATGGATCCTAATTTTTTTGAAAAGGTGATTAAGATTGGAAAGTTCCTTTCTCCAGAAGAAGCTAAGGAGCACTCTGATCTTTTACATTTTCACCCTGATATCTTTGCTTGGTCATATGAGGATATGCCCTATATTGATGAGTCCATAGTGGTCCACAATATCGCCCTATATCCTGATACAAATCCCATGAAATAAAAGATCTGAAAGATGAATCCCAAGGTTGCATTTTTGGTTAAGACTAAGATAGAGAAGTTACTAAAAGCAAACTTTATCTGTCCTATCGACTATTCACCTTGGATCTTGAATATCATCGTCGTTAGTAAACCTAATGGCTGCATTTGAGTGTGCATTAAATTATTTTATCTTAACAAGACTTCTCTTAAGGATTTTTTTTGGTTTCCTAATATCAATATGATTGTAGACTTGACTATAGTCCATGCCTTTTTTTCCTTCATGGATGGATTCTCAGGCTATAACCAAATTCATATTAACTCGTAAGATCAGTATAAGACAACCTTCACTACCCCTTGGGGTACCTTCTGCTATGTGGTCATTTCATTTGGGTTAAAGAATGCAGGTACGACTTACCAATGGGTGATGACCCTAATCTTTCATGATTTCATTCACGAGATCTTAGAAGACTATGTTGATGATATCTTGGAAAAATCTATAACTCGTCAAGATCACATAGGGAATTGTCATCTTATCTTTGAGAGGCTTCGACTCTATAAGATGATGTTGAATCCTCTTAAGTGTGTCTTCAATGTAGATGCAAGCAAACTTCTAGGATTTATAGTTTCTCAATGTGGAATCAAATTCAATACTAAAAAGATTGATGCAATTATTAACATTCCTCCACTTATAAACATCTCTTTGTTGTAGAGATTGCAAGGAAAGATTCAAGAAATTTGTAGGTTTATATCTCAATTGGCTGACCATAACCTTCCTTTCGCATGCTTGTTGAAGAAGGATATTTGTTTCATATGGGATGAAGAATTCCAGAAGGCTTTTGAGTCAATCAAA
>VDFB02000013.1:43667641-43890163 GCA_007258455.2 Sequoia sempervirens | reverse complement strand
GGATCCCCCATCATCGCCTAAAAATACTATCCCAACACCACTTGCATATCCCCTTGGTACTCTCACATTCTTCAATGGTGGCCTCCTTGTAGAAGAAAAACATAGTGTATATACCACCCATCATCCCCCACCTAATAATGGACTCGCATCATGTTTTCAGAATAACAAAAATCCTATCATGGATCGAATGCTCAAGAACATGAACTATCAAGGAAAAGGTCTAGGCCTTCACGAGCAAGGTATTTTAGAGCCCATCCAAGTCAAAGAACAAATCTGCATGCAAGGTCTTGGCTCTATTCCCCAAGACTCACAATCTAAGCACGTTGGTACAACCTCTAGACGTCCTCAACGAGCCTTTTCCAAAAGAGATGTCGGCTCTTCCCATCGCTCCACCAAATCATATGCTGCCATCCCTCCTCCTCTATTGTATCACCTCAAAACAACCGTCCATATTCCTCCTTCATCTGCTCCATCCATTTTGGGCCCTTACATCCCTCCATCCACCATCTCCCATCCTTCATCTACTTTATCCATCTTGGGTCCGTATATCCCAAGATCACTTCCTCCATCTCATCCTTTCACCCATCCAATGCCTATCCATGTCATCCATCATAAACATCCCTCTCGTATATCCCATAATTAGGGTCAACAAAGGCACATACCTAAACATCCCCCATCTACACATAATCCTCATCCTCCTACCTCCATTGCTCATCATCCATCTTCTCACACCACATCCCATTGCTAGATGCAGGCACTTTGGTGAGAAAATGCATCAATCAAGCACCCACATGGATCTAAAACTGTCCCTCTAAAAGACATGGTAAAGAAAAGAAAAACAAAATCCCAAATCAAAATCAAATATATAGCTCGCAAAGAGCCAGCAAAGCAAAGATCAAAACCATGTGGATCCCAAAGAAAAAAGATGCAATGCCATCGAATGAAAAATCTGTAAGAACATCCAAAGTTGCTAATCCAAAAGCTAACCATACCCACCTTTCATCTCCTAAGTCTGTTTTGGGTCCCTATGTCCCGAAATTCACTATTCTATCTCCTCCATTATCCCCACATTCTCCATCCATTAATCCTCTTATCTTTTCACATCCCTCACCACATGTGCCAATGTTGGTCCTGAACTCATCTCCCCATCACATATCCACCCCATCATTCCATCCATATGCTTTTCAACATCCCACCCATTATCCCATGTATCTCCCCCATCAAATCCCTCTAATTCATCATTTTGCATAATCCATCTCTCCTCATAAGGTTGTACCAACATCCAATAGTCGATTCAAACATGGGCTTTTAATACCTGATATAGAACTTGATGCTTGAGTCCTTCATCCATATCCTTATCGCATGTCTTCTAAATCCACTTATTCGCCTCCCTATCCTTATCCATCTCCTTCTGCATGCTATGCAAAAAAGTCCAAAAAAGTCCAAAAAAAAAGAAAGAAAGAGAAGAATCAAAAAATCAAAAAAAATCAACAAAATAAGAGTAGTAAGAAAATAGTCGTCCAATGGTGAAAACTTGGCAAACAAAGCGCCTTGGATAAGTACCATGGCAAGCTTACGGCAAATAGGCATCATCGTAAATCCTACTCGCGCAGGGGCAACTTCACGATATGCATTCCTTCCATCAGCTATGCTTCCAGCTATGCACCGTCTTCCCATTATCCGAGTCCTCTTCATAAATCTCCCCATCCCACCTATCTTCCACATCCTACCATCATATCCCATTTATCTCCCAATCCTTCCATCCTCCTTGTGATCTTGATAACAATGGGGCAAACATATAAGCATGCTTTGGACACCTCTTAGCATACGTTCCCCTCATCCGCACACTACCCTAATCCTCATTCGCACTCGTCTATCTTCCTTATCCACCCGTCATGCTACCTTCCTTCTCCCTTCCTTATCCATGCATCCTATCTTCATCCATCTCATTCTTTTAATCTTCCCATCCACTTGTCTTCCATCCTTCATTCCTCCCTGCACATGACATATCTAGAGTGGGGGCATCTATCTTCCTTTGTGCTACAGTCCTTGGGGACATCATTCATCCTGTCCAATCACATCCTTGCCATCTCCCCATCCTTATCTTCCTCTCCATCCCTACCTCTATCCCCCATCCCGTTCATCCCCCATCCCTATCTCCCCATCCTCATCCTCCTATCCATCCATCAAAACACTCCCTTTCATATCCCCATCTTTGTCTTCCTACCAATCCCTTGTGTCTTCCCGTCCTTGTCTTCTTATACATCCAAACCTTCCCATCCATCCTAGCATCTATCCATCTATCCCTCTAATCCTGGCCAATCCCCTCCTTTTGTCCTTCATCCTTCCCCCCCCGGCGGACCCGTCTAGAGGTGGCGGACCTGTTCGCCCCCGGTGGCGGCGAACCCGTCCGCCTCTGACGGCGGACCTGTCTGCCCCCGTCGGCTGCGGATTCATCAGCCCGGCAGCAGACCCGTCTGCCAGTGGTGGACCTGTCCGCCTCCGGTGGCGGACCCGTCCTCCCTCGGAGGCGGCAGATCCGTCCACCTCATTGGCCGGACCAAAATACTTTCAGCGGCGAACTGCTCGCCCGGCCAGACCGTCGTTAGTGTGGGCACCGCCACACCCCAATTAAGTGGACAAAATTAGCGCGGTAGCCGGACGATCACGTGGCGGTAGCCAATATCCCCTCCTAGCGCAAAAATACCAAAAATTTCAAAATCCGCCTCTGACCCATTTTCTATTTTGCCCCCGCCAACAAAACCCATGTGTCCAAATTTTCAAAATTTATCGAAAAACCATATTTTTGGGGGTTTTGATTTTTACACCAAAACTTCTGGAGGCCATAACTTTTGACTCGGGTGTCCGTTTGAGCTGAAATTTGACGGGTGGTTGTATTATGAGATAATAAGTGGATTTCCAACGGGTTTCTTTGAAAGCCGTTGGAACCCGTTTTGACCCATTTTCGGGGCCTCAAACTTTCATCTAGGCCCTCAAAATCCCAATTTAGTGTTTTTTTCCAGCATTTTGAAAAATTGTTTTCACTCATAACTCAAAATGCATATCTCGAATATGGGATGTTAGTTGGCAATTCATCCTATCTCACCAATGGGTATTTCTCGAAAAAAATTGGGACTCTCAAACATACGACCATGAAGTTTCCTAAAATGGCAAAATTTGACAATTTTTGAAAATTGCCAAATCGGGAAAAATTTGATTGTCAACACCTTACGCCCTTTAAACCCTAGACCTCGGTGTAGAATCCATCCAATCACATCCCCCAATCATTCTCATCTTCAGTCCAACCCGACTATGAGCTTTCATCTAATCCCAATCTGAGCTTAATCGAAACCCTAATCTGGGGTTTAATCCATCTGCAGTCAAGATCTTTGGATATCGAATAAAGTCTTAAGATCCCTCCCTCCATCTTCTTCCACTCTGTCCTATTCATCCATCCTAATAAATCCATTCACCCATTCCATGTAACCATTCATCTATTTCAAACATTCATCTATCATCTCAAACCTTCATCAAACCTCCTATCATTTCAAACTCTCATTCCATAATCTTGATCAATCATTTACTCATTCTGAGTAATCTTCCATCTTTTTCCACCCTTCACCTTCTAGTTCCAAGAATTAGTCATCTATCCATCTGGTCACCTTTTCCTCATCCAAATCCTTATCCCTCTATCCAATCCACCCAAACAATCTTTTTTCTCCCCCCATTCTCTCTCCATCCCATTTCATCATCCCTTGTCATTGGTATCTAGCTATAGGCTTTTCCCCACACAACCCAATTCCATCTACCTTATCATCATCACTTCTACTTCTTTTGCACATCTTTTCCATCTCCTATCCTTTCTCATCATTCATCTCTCCATCATATCATCCTCCCAAATCATCTTTTGATGGTTTGAATAACTATCCCATCCTTGAGCTTTAGTGATCACCACCATCCTCCAATTCAATCCAACAGCTCTATCGTGTCCCATCGTGTTGGTCCAATCATTTTATCCCCTTCATCAGGGTTATCTTATCATCTTTCATCCATCACTTGTCTTTGGCCTTCCATCGAACTACGTTGCCCCTGCGCTTTCACGTAGGCAAGGTCGATCATTTGATCCACCCCTGGGGTCCCATCATCGATCTTTATTGTCCACTTTGCTCTTCTATCATCTATCATCGGTCTTTCTCCTTTCGTCCATCCTATATTTACCATCCATCAAGGTCTCCATCCTAGCCGGTCATCCACCTTCTATCGAACTACGAGGGCTCTGCGCTTTTACGTAGGCAAGGCTAATCTTTGATCGGCCCCCGAGCCCCTAGGTCTTTAGGGTGTGTCAATCTCATATCTTATCTTCCTTGTGTCATGTCGTCAAGCTATGCCCTTATCTAGCTGGTTCTTAACAAACAAGATCCACTTGTATCCTCATATCTAATCAATTCTGAATATCTTGCATCATATCAATCTTTTAATTAGTATCCATCATCGGTCTCAACAGGATGCATCCTTCCTAACAGACCTCATCAATCCCATCCATCCCCTTGATTGATCCTATGGCAAAGGACATTTGAAATTGATTGTGATCTTTTTATGCTTTTGGCTTTTGTGTATCATTTGAGCTCCCTATCATCACTTGTCATGGTCGCCTTGATCCATCATATCATGGTGTGCTTTGACTAGTCAACATAGGGGTGTATCTTGATCTTTTTTGTCTTCTCGGTTGTCTCACGTAATACCCACCAAGATCCCTGAGGTCTTGTGTTACGTTGGGGCATCCTTGTGTGCTTGTGGTTATCCCAATACCTGGCCCGACCAAAGTCACCATGACTTTGGGGTGTTGGGATAGCCTTCTTATTTGTTACGTTTGTTTTATGCATTAGACACTAACCCGCCTTGGTTCTTCATACCTTGGCGTCTTGTATCTTATGCTATAGCAAAAATCAATGCTCCGACGATGGCAAATTGCATTTTATTCTTCATCACACTCCCCTCCCAAACTTCCATCACATTGCATCATCTTCTTCACCTCCCCTTACATTCTCTCATCCATTTCGAGAGCCCACCCATGTTCTCTTGAACCCGCATGTCCTCTCGAGGGGGCATCCTTCATCCCTAACTTTCATCTTTGCCCCCATCATCTTCCTTCCTAGTCACTTCTTTGAATGACTGGGGCATCTTTTCCAATCTAACCATCTTCTTCTAGGTTCTATGTTTTAATATTCTTTGAAATGATGCTACTGTAACACCATCTCAAAGAGGGGCAAAATGTAGATGTCAAATTTGGACACTTAATTTATCCAAATTCATCCCTTTCGTCTTATTTTTTAATTAAGCAATACTACTATTATTTAATTAATATCTTTAATTTGCCAAATCCCTAAGGTATTTAATCAATAATACCTCATCTCTTTAATCCTCCTTCCATCAATTGAATTAAATAAATATTCCCTCATGTCACATCCTCCATCATTTTTATCTTATCTTAATCCTTCTTCTAATCTCATCATTAGGATGTGCACATGCCTAATCTTTGATTAGGAGGTGTCACATCCTCCAACTTTTGCAAGTTGGCCTCTAATCTCTCTTAACCACCTAACCATCCTCTAATCCTTCACTAACTAGCCTATCAACCTCTCAAGGAATTTTTAATTCCTTTTATCCTTCCAAGGAATATTAAATTCCTTTTCTCTTCCCCATGTCCTTTATGACATGTGTCCTTAGTCAACCCTATTAAAGGCTTTCTCCTTTTGGACAAGGCACTCCACTTCCCCATGTGAATTTTTAATTCACCTTTTAATCCCCCAATGCACCCTTTGGAATTTAAAATTCTTTCCCATCTCCCCATGAGGATATTTGAGGAATTTTTAATTCCCCACTTGTCCTCTCATCCACATGGGGACAAGGGCCTCCTTTATGAGGAGATCTTGTCCAATCCCAAGGTACTTTGTACCCCCCTCCATGTCATGTCCTTCTCCTTCCACCTCATATCCACTTCACCTTTTAGGGCTACATCACATACCACATGTCAAGATGTGAGGGCTTGTGAGTTCTCAACTCACCTTAGCCCTACATCTTGATATTTGGTGGCTCAATTTTGACCCTCCATTTCTTCTAGGAATTCTCAAAAATCCTATAAATACCCCCTCTTTTCTCTCATTTTGGGGAGATCATTTTGCTAGCCAAACTCTTGCAGTTTTGTTTCTCAACCTACACTTAACCATTTTCTTGTTGTCATCCACTTGCACTCATCCTCACAACATCATTTAGCTTGCATCTACTTGCCATCCAAGGAGCATACACATCAAAGATCGATTCGACGCAAGGTATAAAGTTTCATTCTGTTGCTTTCATCTTGTGTTGTTTCCAACTTAGGCTAATCTTGAGGTGTAAGTTGTTTTGGTGTTTATTTGCACTCTTTTACTTGTTGCTTGTTTTCTAACGTTCACATTCGACCTATCACATCTACAATTGTGTGAAGTTAGCCCTAACGAGACATCTCCCTTATTGTAAAAATTTAGCACCAAAAAGTAAATGTTGGGGGTGCATTTATTGTTCTAGAGCACATGGTTTTACCTTTTCCACTTGATTGTTTTTTGTGAGTTTGATTTTATAAAACAAACATATGTTTAGTGCTTAGGGTTGACTTGTTGGTTAGTTAATTAGTTGGTTGTTTGCTTTGGTTATCATTGCATCAAGTTTTCTTATTGAGTGCACATGTGAAGCATAATATGGGATGTGTGTTTACATGCTTGGACACATTGATATTTAAGAAGTATTCTATATTAATGTTTTCATTAATAACATAGATTGAGTGTGGATACTTTTGGAGGTTGGGTTTTACCGTCTTTAGGGTTTTCTCAATGCATATCTTGTGTAATCTTGTGGCATGTATTTGATCTTTGCGTTATAGTTATTATGTAAACTTGTATACATGTTTTTCTCTCATGACCTTATGTAGAAAATGATTTAATCAATTTGGTAATTTTCTTATTAAGTGGTATCACAGCAATGGTTATAGTTGAGGGATGTGAGAGATCCCTATTTTTGTTTAACCCTTGTTTGAGAAAATGTGATGCAAAGTTGAAGCCATGGTAATGCTAGAGAGATTTCAGAAATTTCAATGCACTGGGATGTAGATTTAGGGTTTTAGAGTTTGCATATTTATCATTAATTTTATAGATCTGAAGTTTGAAATTCATTTGATAAAAATGACAATTTTTTATATTCACCATGAAGATTTTGTAAGAAAAATTTCGTAGATGACTCCATGAGACTAAATAGGCCTCACTATTGAATCTAGAGGACCTAAAAAATGAAGATTAATATAAAATTAGACATATTTTAGTTACCAAGATCTAGAATAAATAAATAAATAATCCCTTTGACCATACAATTGCTCTTTAAAGGAAGAAAAATCAAATCAAATCAAATAACTTACAATTAAAAATTGAAATTAAAATATATATAATGACACATGCATGGTTGAGTACCAGCCAACAGCCGATTTTGGGATGTCAGCCCCCACCGGCTGATGGTCGGCCCCCTGTTGGCAGGCCGTGGTTGGAGGGTTAAGCCCTTGGTCCTAGCCCATGATCTTGTGGGGCCAGTCATCAGCCCCTGTGGACTTAAAACCAAACATTTAAAATTTTAAAAAAATTAAACCATTTTAATATGCTGGTTTAAGTCTGCCACTGCCGCCTGCAGAGAACCACCATGCTCCACTGAAGTGCCACTGCCACCCAACAAGCACCTCGACAGCACCACCACCACTGGTGGCGCCGTCCCTGCTACAGCCTGCCAGCCACCAGCCTACAGACAGAAACCTGATAGTTGAAGTTTTCTTTTAATTTTATTCCATGCAGTGAAGTGACTATAACATCAATCGAAAATTGAAGTACCACTTTTGGTGCATTTGAATTCATGGCACACACAGTAGAATCCTTTTTAAAGTTTGATCCACAATACTCTTAAACAAATGTAGAAGCTTGAAATATACATACTTCACTAGCAGGGGAAGGAAGTAGTAGAGATAAAAACTTATACAAGCTAGGGAGAAAGGAAAAGAGCATGGATTCGAGTGCATTAAGGTAATGAACAAGGTGCATGAATTTGTAGAGGAAAACATATCACATTCTCAATTTGAGTACATTTATACAAAGATACTTGATGTAAAGTAGGAAAAAGATTTACTTTTACTTTCTCCCACTTGAAATAGGAGTGAGTCAGGCTTCTGCTTTTGGACTAATGAATGCATCCCATGAAACCCCTATACAAATCATGAAGATCGTTTGCAAACTGCCACTGTGATTTATATCCAATTAGTTGGTAGTATAATTGTTCTTAGAGATACTAACATCTCTCGTCACTTAAAAGGATTGTGTGTATCCATGTGGAGATAAGAGTTGTGATGCTTAATATGAATTATTATGTGTTGGTAGTCACTCAAGACTTGAGATAACTTATTTGAATATTTAATAGCAGAAGAAATGCTGGAGCGAGAATACAATCTTTGAAGAAGAAAAAACACGCTGATCAAGATTTGTTTGTCCTTATATAGGACGAAGAGTTTTTTTTTCACCAGATACCATATACGGAGCCCTTGAAGAATAGATAAACTGTGGAGCCAGAAATTTTGCTAAAAATCATGACTACGAATCAAGATATTTGGTAAGCTGTTGAACTTGTAAATGTTATACGGTAGGCAACCATCATATTTTGTTCTTGAGAGCACTAGTTGACATCATGATGTGTTTGAATTCTCTTAGGGTTTAAGAAGATGCGTACACAGAACATGTCTTTAGAGAATTTTACTGTCAGATTTACTTTCAAGAACGCGTTTATCTTTAGAAGATGCAAATTACTTCTGGGCTTTATGAGATCACTGTGAAGACCATTTCAGCCTACTCTGTTTTGTTGGATGCTTGCTAATGTAAGGCTTTAAGGGCCTTATCGCTACTGTACCTTTACAGATATACCCTTCCCTGTGAATTCGTGCTAATGAGATCGTTTGCATGTTTTGTTCGTGCTGCAGTGTTATTGTATGTAGAACTTACTTTGCTCAGGGTATTGTCCGAGAGGATCTTACTATATTTTTCTGTCCCTTGTATTTCTTCCTCAACTTACTTTCTTGCATCATTTTCTGTTTATTTGCTTGATCTCTTGAGCCCTGAGTCTGCCCACTTCAAAACATATGTTATAATCTTTCCACTGATTTGCCATTTGGCTTTGCTTTTGTCTCATTTGTAGGTTCCTTTGAATTAGTGTTATTGCAAATGTCCATGTTCTAAAAATTCAAGCCTGTTTTAGTTGCACCATGGTATTGGCATATCCCTGTTCGAGGATTTATATGTATTTATATGGGAGACTATATGAAAAACTGTAGGTTATAGTATTAGAATGATAATGAAAAAATATTTTAACTACAATCAAGACTTCTGAACTCATGATCTTCTTCACATGAAAGACCAGCCATTCATTGAAATTGTTAGAATATAGTGGATGCATGAAAAATGTTATATGACATGTCTGAACAAAAAGTACGTTCATGTAGTTTATTCATAGTTTGAAAACTTGTCAACTACTTGTGAGCTGATGTCCCTACCAAGGGACTTTTCCCAATAATTCATAGATAATTATTATGTGTTGGTAGTCAGTCAAAACTTAAGATAACTTGTTGGAACATTTAATAGCAGAAGAAATGGTTCAGAAAGAATTCAATTGTTTAAGAAGACAAATCATGCCGATCAAGATTTGTATGCCCTTGCATAGGACGAAGAGTATGTTTTTTTACAAGATACCATATACGTAGCCCTTGAAAAATAGATAAGCTGTGGAGCCAGAAATTTGGCCAAAAATCATGACTATGAATCAAGATATTTAGTAAGCTACTGAACTTGTAAATGCCATACGGTAGGCAACCATCATATTTTGTGCTTGAAAGCACTTGTTGACAGGTTGATGTCTTTGTTTTCTCTTACGGTTTAAGAAGATGCGTGTTATGAAATATCTTTAGAGAATTTTTTACAGAAAGATTTATTTTCAAGAACACATTTATCTTTATCTTTAGAAGATGCAAATTGCTTCTAGGCCTTATGAGATCACTGTGAAGGCCATTTCAGCCTACTCTGTTTTGTTGGATGCTAGCTAACGATTCTCAAAAATCCACAACTCACAATGTAAGACTTAAGGGCCTTATCTCCACTGTAAGGCTTAAGGGCCTTATATCCACTGTACCTTTACAGATTTACCCTTCCCTGTGAATTCGTGTTTCCGAGATCACTCGCATGTTTTGTTAGTCCTGCGGCGTTATGGTATGTGGTACTTAACTTTGGTCAAGGCATTCTGTGAGAGGATAATATCATATTTTTCTGCTCCGTCTATTTTTTCGTCAATTTTCTTTCTTGCACCATTTTCTGTTTATTTGCTTGATCTCTTGAGCCCTGAGCCTACCTACTTCAGAACATATAAGTTGTAACTCTTTCCACTGATTTGCCATTTCACCTTGCTTTTGTCTTATTTGTAGCTCCCTTTGACTTGGGTTGATTGCACTATAAATTCCAAGCCTGTTCTAGTTGCACCTGGGTATTGGCATGTCCCTGTTTGATGATTTAGTTCTGCATTTATATGTATGTATATGGACACTATATGAAAAACTATATGTTATAGCATTAGAAAGATAATATAAAAAGTATTTTAACAACCATCAGGACTACTAAATTATGATCTTCTTCACATGAAAGACCCTTAAGGTAACCTTAGTTCAAAGGCCATAGGTGAAAGTGATCCTTGTGCAGTATTGGATCCATTGATACAGTTGACCAACAATACTTTTGAATGTTTAGAAGTTTCCATTCTTCGCTTCTGTTCCATAGTCACTATAAACTCATATTTTTCCTTGCAATCAGATGCTTAGGATTCAGCAAAATAATAATGTACATAATCTATTCCTATCCGTAGTTTCCATTCTCCTCTTTCAGAAGAAAAGGAATCCGTCTTATTTCCCATCTAAGGAGCTTTGAGTCATGTTGCATATGATGATTGCATTTGGCAACTACGACATTTTCAGTGATGTCTGAAGCTCAAGATATTCAATTATATGAACTTTATTATTTGCATTTGCAGGGGAAACCAGTCGCATTGGAAAAAAGTTTTGTTTTAATATTTCAAATGGCTGCATCAACTATTCTCCACTTAGTAGTATAAATCTGTGTACCCCAGGGACATTCCCCTATATTTTTTTACCCCACCCTCCACCGGAAACGTTTGTGGAATGAGGGTATAGGTTGGCAATGCCTCCCTGCTGTCTTCTACCCGCACAAAAAGCAGGAAACGTCCCTGGAATGGGGAAAAAAAAGGGATGGCTAGCCATCATGGCCCAGACTTTTAAAAGAGTAACTTAAAATTAGTGTTTCTATGGAACAGAGTTTCACAACCTTAGCTATAAATGATTGACCCTCACCAGTGCATGCTCCATCTAATGTATCAGAGAGATTTACAAAAAAAATCAGACAGTACCCTGATTTTCCACTACTAAATGATCTTTTCTGTCCCTACCATCAACTGTGTCCGTGAGTTCATTTTCTCAGAATATTCTGGAGATACCATTTCCATTAGCATATTTGCCATGGATGTTATGTCAGAGCTTGCCTAACTGCACTGAATCTTTAATGGGAGCCATTTATATTAGTTTTCTCATGTTGCACTAACTTCGGCTTGTAAGATTCTAGGAGCTCGTTAGTTCCACCAACTACACCTAGTCCATTATCACTGCTCTCAGTGTTCGTTAAGACTGTCATTCAAACGAGGATCCTGGAAGGTATATTGTATGCTTGAAGAGCGGGTAATACCTTGCATGTTGATGATAAGAGGGTCATTTTTCCAACTTTTCAGAACTACCAGAATTTTTTCAGAACTACCAGATTTTTTTCAAAACTATCAGAATTGCCCTCAACTTTTCCCCAATAGACAGCCATTGACCTCAGCTGCTGGCACTACAGTTTTACAAACATCGCTATCATATTATGTCGACTCATGTGAGTTTTCAAATCAGTTCTAATGTTTCAAAATATAACCATATTATATGAATATAGTTAATGCCTTATCATATGAAAATTTGAAATTTCCTATACTGAAATTCTTCTCTTAGGCGTTGATTATATCCTGCAATTTGGGTACGTTCACAAATAATCCTCTCCAGGCAACCCCGATGTGCAGTATAATTGGCATCTCTTCAAGCTCCCGACTCTGAGATGTGTAAATTTACAAGATTTGACATATCAGAGGGACCTAAATACATGTTTCAATTTCCTACAGGCCCTTAACCAAAGACAACTCTGTGTTGTTATCAGTGTTAAATCTATTTAGCCAAAGACAACCGTGTTGTTATTAGTGTCCAATCCACTTCAACTAGATTTTCAATGTGCTGAAAGTAGAGAAACTCAAAGCTGGCACAATTTTCCCTGTGAATTGAGACCTTGTGTGCATGTTTTATGTCACTTGCCTTTTGGTTTCAAGGGCAGTCATGTGGACTTAAAAGTTGTTGACTCACCACGGTAACTATTATTTAAAACCACTTCTCCACTTAACTTGAAATTACTCAAACCTAAGCTTCTTGGATAGGTGAGTTTTCGAGGGATTCTGATAAGACCTCCCATCAAATGACATTTTTTGGGACAAATTTCCCAAATAATTTAATATTTCTTATGAATTTGTAGCCTCCTGTAATGACATTTCATAAAGAGGTATCTATTTTAACAGGACTTGAACCTGAAATTTGCAGTTAATGTTTTGGCAACTATGGTGTAATGATTTATTGAGATTCAATGTTCACTTTTGAGTCAAATTTCATTGCTCCAGTATTCACAGGAATTTATTTATTGACTATAAATAATCCACTAAATATTAATTATATCCAAGTGACCTCAACAAAATACCAAAATGATAAACAATCTTAACCAAGCTAATATACAAAACTGAATAGCATAACTCTCTCCTTGAGTTTAGGTAGACTTAAGTTTCTGTAAGGAAGAACAAAATACCTCTGCATAGTTGTGCCACAACCTCTTCAATCATCCATTGATTTAAAATGCCTCAAACTAAATGCCATTGGTATTGGCGAGTGTCTAATTGTTGCTGCAATAAAAAAAAAATTGGTTCAAGGTAAAAAAAAAGTTTCCATTAAATTGTAAAATTTTGAATATCATAATGGGGAGGAGAGGAATAAAGGCATGCTTCCTCACGTCTCATTACAGTCATACTCTCAAGTTCTCTCAATCATTACAATAACATAAAATGTCAATGAAGATCTGTTTTTGCTTGCTCCCAGTTAAGCACAACATTTGTTGTGTAGAGTGTCCACAACCATTATGCTATTCATTCTTTAATATAAAAAAAAAAGCCCTATCCATGAAGATTCTTCTGATAACCAGGTGCCTTCATTCTCTAATTAGAAAAACATGCCAAATCTATGAAGACTAGATTTGTTTGCCTTCAAAAAAAAATTATGCAATATCTACTGCTTAACAAAAACATGCAATATCCATGAAAATTCCTCTTATAACCATTCATTCTTTGATTAAAAATATGAAATATCCACCCTTAATGAAAACCTCTGATATACATGAAGATTCCTCTCACCAATTTTTTCCATTCTAATTTGAAAAACATACAATATCCATGAAGATTAATTTTTCTCACTTCAGAGTTCAACTAGACACTTATCTTGTTTGCTTTAAAAAGCATGCAATATCCATGAAGATTAGATTTGCTGACTTTAAAAAACAAGCAATATCTATGAAATGTATCTTGCTTGTTTTTAAAAAACAAGCAATATCCATGAAATTTATTTTGCTTGTTTATAAAAAACAAGCAATATCCATGAAATTTATCTTGCTTGTTTTAAAAAAACATGCAATATCCATGAAGATTAGATTTCTCCACTTCACATTTCAACAAGACACTTATCCTGCTCCACAAGACACTTATTCCTACACACTCATCTTTACAGTTCAACTAGACACTTGTCTTGTGACACTTGAACTGTAAATCGAGTGCTTTATCTTGATTGCTCCCACATCCTTCTAGCTACAAAACATAAAATGTCACTGAAGATCTGTTTTTGTTCATTGTTGAGTTCAGCAGGACATTTATCTTTTGAAACAAGAAGTGTTTTCTCAGCTCTAGATCTCTCCCATATGCTTCCACTCATTCATTTTAAATTGAGAGACAGAGGTAAACCAGTACACTATTTGAGAAAGTTCTCAGCAAGATCCTCGTATCCTCTGCACCTTGATTTGCTGGATGCAAACACTCTCTTCAATCGGCAGCTGAGATCGAATGGCGTCACATCATAAAACACAGGGATACTCCTGACCTTGAAAGCCAACCCACTTATACATAAAGGGGACTCTGCATCTCTTTTTGTGAATACAAGAATCCGAACCCACAGAGAGAAGATGGTACAGGAAAATGAAAATAAGCCCCTGCGTTCCATCTCTTGGGAATCAAGAAAGCCCTTGAATTCGATTTGTTGAAAACTAGGGTTTCTGTCAAACAAGGGAGTGATTCACAAAATTCAACAGAAAAAACAATGCTTATAAAAACCGGTATAGTATTGCTTATTTATTAGCCAAGTGGATCTAAAGATATTTGTATAAAATATTGGAACGAAGCGACCCACTTGCATATTAATTAATGCCTGGCAATGACACGGAAAGAGATGAAGTAACACACAACTTGCTGGCACTAAGTGGGGCCCATTTACGTGTTTTTCAATGCAAAATGATATTTTGTTTCAATATTCTTAATTTTCAACTTGAAGGTTCATAAAATCAATTATCACGGTGTGGAAAAGTCAAAAGAACCGCCTAAATAAAGTCTAGGTTAGATCCATATTCCAACAAGAAAAAAAAAATAGTTAGCAAGCTTTGGTTCCAACTATACTAAAAGTAATTATAAGGATTTAATCATGTGTATTTACTTATTTGTTAAATTTAAATAATAATTTTTTTTAATTATAAAATAGGTAAATTAAATGTTGAGTTGAAGTGATATTGAAATTAAGAAAAAAAATTAGGGTTGAAAAGAGTTTGTTGATTAAGTAATTGTGACACTCAAGAAGATGGTTGTAAGTTTATTAAAGGAGGTTTCAAACTATTGAAAGCATGGTCTAGAAGTTTATATCTTGACAATAGTGAGCAATGTCTTAAATTATGTGCTCTTATTTTAAATGGTGTGTTATTTTCATGTATAGCATACTCTTGTCCACTAAGTGCATTGGTGTCTATGCATAGGAGGTTATGTCCTTTATGAGGTGTTTCAAACTTGCAACCTACTTTCATGGAAAAAATGGGTTCCCAAGGGCCATTTTGATATTTGTCTTAGTTAGATCGAAAGGTTGAGTCAATAGTTTAAGATTTATGCATTTTGGGGTGTGTGAGTTACAAGTGTATAAGAGAGATGATTTTGTGTTTGATAATGAAGGTTTCAAAATAGCTCTAATGGTGGATTTATATGTCTAGTGTGTAGGAGGTTATGTCCTTTATGAGGTGTTTCAAACTTGCAACCTACTTTCACGGCAAAAATGGATTCCCAAGGGCCATTTTGATATTTGTCTTAGTTAGATCGAAAGGTTGAGTCAATAGTTTAAGATTTATGCATTTTGGGGTGTGTGAGTTACAAGTGTATAAGAGAGATGATTTTTTGTTTGATAATGAAGGTTTCAAAATAGCTCTAATGGTGGATTTATATGTATAGTGTGCCCATGGGAGTCACTAGAGGTGTGTGTGGTGAGTGGTTCAAGTGTTTCTTTCCTAATGGTGAATTTTTATCTATTTATTGAAGTTATTCCTTTTAAACACTTTCTAACTATTGATGGTCATTGGGGAGTCAAAATATGATTTGTGAAAGAAGAGAATAAATGTTTAGGTAAGATAAACATCATTTGAAATTAAGGACAATACCATGTCATGACATCGTCTAAGGTTGTTCGCTAGTTTGAAGCAAGATATGGGAGGATGCAAAAGTGGTGTGAACCAAATTTTAAGTGTGTGACATGGTCAAAGGGGTAGATTGGGGTTTGAAATGAATAAAAAAATCAATTGAGTCATGTTTAAAAGGATGTTCACTGGGCTAAGTGTAAATGAAGTGGAAAATTATTAAGTATGCACTTTCATTTCTATAACTACATTCGTGAGTTAAAAAAAGGTATGCTTAGTAGTTGATGGGGGACCACTACAAATTGTGTTAAGAATGGATTCCTTATAAATTTCATCCCTTCCATTGGGAAAGATGCTTTTTTAATGCATACCACAAGCTAACATATGATCTAGTGTTCATCAATCTAATTGTAAAATGTAATTTATTTATTTTTACAATTATATCCATGAAAGGGGAAATTTTAAGCTAATTGTCAAAAAATTGAAAGGAATATATTTGTATAAGGGATAAAAGGCATACACTACACTTTAACACCTCATTATTGGTACTATTATACATGTATTATCATAGTACTCAACTTGTCTTGGTTGGCACATAAATTGACCTTATTCATAAACTTATCACTCAAGAATTGACTTACACACTGCCTTAGTCAAGTTCAATAAGATCCCATACAATTCCTACCTTCTTGGACTAGTTTGCATACATGGTCATATCCCAAAGACTAGGTTATAGTGTTGTTGCCTAGTTTTCCAAATTCAAACTTCAAATTTCACTCTCTTAAAGTTGACTTTCCTAGAATTTGATTATTGCCCCGTTATCTTATGTGTCAAATACCTCAAGTTGAACTAATAGGATTTTGTGTTTATAAATAGACCTATGCCATTAGTTATGAAAATATTGAATAGTTTTGAAAGTACTTGTCATAAAGTGTTTGCACTAGAGCATTTCATCAACAGTCACATCCTAGACATTCTACCATTTGTTTGGCATGCCATCAAATATTGTTTATCAACAAAGAGGCTATATTATCACCAAGGAAGGCAATAATCTTCCCTCTACTTTAGAACAAGCCCCACCATTCTTTCCATCATAACCCCTTGCTTAGTAGCAAGTATGAAAGGTATGAATACAATGTCAAAATCCACATTAATAGATTATAGATTTATAGTAAAGGGGCCAAATCACATACAAAAAGGTGTCCCAACTATATAATGTAATGTGGCCTAGTCTAGCATTAATAAAATTCTCATCCAAATTCTTTGTAGGTGTCAAATCATAAATCTAGTTTTAGATCCCAGTTTGATACTAGATCAAAATTTCAAATGAAAGGTAATCATTCATTAGCATAAAAAAAATGACATGACTTATGTCCTCTTTCCCCTTATTTCAGTTTATCATTACATTTCAGCCTCAACTCTATTAATTTAGGTCTATTTTTGGTGTATTGTTATATCCTTTTAATTAGACTTAGATAAAGTAGGGTTTTCCTTAGAAAGCATTTATTTTTTCTACTTGATGAACTTGTGCTTTGTACCCACAGTAATGCTTTTCCCTAGGATTTTATCTTATTTCATTTATTTTTTTAAAATGATATTCGTTGAATTTTCTCATCCATTTTTAATATCTAAAGTTATTATATATAGAGAGATATTGATATTTCATTTTAAAATCTCTAGTGTATTGTTTCTTAGAGTTGCAAGTCAAATACGTTTCCAAGGTCACTCACTCCAATTAGTCACATCCCTAGGTTCAATCCCCTTGTAGCCATGAATCACTGGGATGCTCTCATTATTAAAAATTTGAATAATTATGTATCTTAAAGATCAATATTCATTTGACCATAACGTACATTTTAGATGTGTGAAAATCTAGAGGAAAATGTAATGACCCATAAGTTATCGCATCTTAATCAAGACATGAGTAAGATGATGATGTAAATTCCTCTATACTAGTTAATGAGCCTCATTGACTACTTTGAAGAAGTCGAGGATTGAATATTATTAAGATTTTAGTCAATTTTTTAGTGAGTCTAATGTCCCCCCCATAACACTCTATCTTCACATTCTAATTTTATTCTACCATACTACTATCTCACCTTCAACTCCCCACCTTTACCATTAAACCTCCTCCTTACACTCCTATTACATTTCCACTCTATCAACCTCATTCTTCCCGTATTCATATTACTTCATCCATCAATGCCCCTACCTCTCACATCCACTATGCATGCCCCCACCACTTCATCACAATCTAATCCCCAACCTCAACATTTCATATCTTCCTCCATTATCCCATCCCAATCAACCTACACTCAACCTATTATTATCCAAATACACATTACATCCTCCACTTTTTTCCAAACCTCCTTAGATACAATTATGAAGTAATTAAGTGAAATAAAAATAGGACAAACAATATCCCATCTAGTTCAAAAGGATTTAACACTTGAATCAACACATAACCCTTTTGTTAGGGTTATGTGTGTCAATCACCTTGAAAAATAATCTCTTGTAAATTATAATTAATTATGTTGAGGATAAAAATGTATGATCTCCAAACATCATGGAGTGGGAAAAATGGGATTCCCATGTGTGGGCAAGAATATTATTTATTTATTATTTATTATCTAGGATACTTAGGATATTGCATAGGAATTCATTAGATAGGAGGGTAACATTGAAAAAGTGAAAATAGGATTTATAGAGAGTCTTCCCAATTTGATGGTTATGATATAAATATTGAATGCCCTTATGGTGGTTATGATATAAATATTGAATGCCTATATGGAGAACCTAAATTGGGAAGGTGGTTAAATTGATTGTTATAATAGAGTATATGATGCATAAGAAAGGTATAAGATGTATACGAGATGTAATTAGAAGAGTTACTTACTATTTTGGGTTGTTTGACCATGACTATGGGGCATTAGAATTATGTTGTCTCATGGTTTTGACTCATAATTTTGGAAACCACTTGGTGATTTCTAAAAAAATTACATATTGGGGGCATGCGATAAAGGATTGTAATTTTTTTTTGTACGTACTCATATGCCACTAGTTTATTATCAAAGGGATAAGTGATTAAATAGGTTTCTATTCTATTTAGAATAATACAAGATTTATTATTTTTGGTGGTGAATTATTTTCCCATAAGGGTTTCTCCAAGTAAATATGGTGTTCATATGACTTGAATTTGTTACATTTGATTATTCATTGTTTAATTTTTTATTGGCTTAATCACATGTTTTATTGGATTAAATCAATTTTTGGTAATATTTTCATTACGTTGTTTACCAGGTTAATAAACACCTTTGTCATTATATATATATATAGACTTATTTTCTAATGATCAATTGATTGCTAAAATATTTCCATATACATTGAAAGAGTGTGCTCTAGAATACTTTTTTGCATTGCCTCATGGTTCGATTCATTCATATGTTGACATGGTTATCTCTTTTGCCTAACATTTATAACGTAAGAAAGGTAGCAGTGAGCTAGTTAGTAATTATGTATTAAGATGTTAAGAATTACTTTCCAAAAGGAACTATCAATCCCTCAATAATGAATTACAAGGCTTGTTCATTCATATATTACTTTTAGCCATAAAATAAAAGGTTGTATTTAATAACTATACCTCATTTTCTTATATATGCATGTGCTAATGTAAGGGATTATGAACCAAATTTAGTAGTTTCTAATATTTTGAAATATAAATCATTAATTTCACCTACACCTTCACCTTTATATACTTTCATATTTCAATCTAAAAAATAATAATAAGGGTAATGAATAATTATTTAAAAATCAAGAATATAAGCCTAATTTTAATCATATCAACCATAGTCAAGAGGCCTCAAATATAATCACTATCAAACCAAAAGTGCAAAGATGATTTACAAGGTTATGTGATCCCCTTGTAGTATTGTGAAAACTCTTATGGGATAATATGATAACTTCTCGATTAGATATGTTCAAAATTACATTAATAAAGGATTTGATACACATGTGTATTGTGAGTATCATAGAGTTTATCAATATAGTAATCAACAATGCTTACCATTAAAAATAAGATACAATATTTGATAGACAATAACACGATTCAAGAGGAAAAGATCAATGATGGGGGAAGAAAATTATTATATGGTTAGAGTAAATTATGGGAGCAAAAAATTCTTGAAAGCATAAATGATGAGGTCGACAAATTCATTGCTCACCCAATGAAAATATCTAAATCTACACTAATCCATTTTGAAAACACAACTATGCTATGTCATGTCCCCGGATCTAGAACCCGGTAAAGTAAATACACAAATTAAATATATAAATAATTTCAACTTGAATATTAGTATAATTATAATTATCGGAGATAATATTATAATTATACCATATTATAAATATTAAATATGAATATTGATAAACTAAATATTATGATTATAATCTATAAATAAATATGAATGTATAATATACACAGATAGTATTAAACACAAACATAAAATGATATCTCAATATCAAATGCCAAATTATAAATATTAGAACACTTATTATTATGACTATTATAATGTTATAAATAAGAGACATTCACACCCAGTTCATTCTCATCAAGTTTTGTGCAGCTCAATTTTCTGTTAAAGGATGCCATTCGCAAAGAACTCAAAATTAGTGGTGATGCTCCTATCTGATCATCTTGCCCAATTAAGGTGACAACTAAGATATAACCTTCAAGAAACTTGGGGAAACCGCCTGGTAAGCATCGACTCAGATTACATCCCAAAGGTAAGTCATTTCTTTCATTGATGATTCTTCAATCATGAAATCGTTGTCTTCTACTATGGCTGTGATTCTGAAATATTCATGAAATTGATATCCTCACCCATATACAATGATGCCATAATAAATCAAATCTAAGTTAATCTGGAATGAGACCTATACAAATGAGATAAGCTACACATAATGAATTTACAAATAGCAAACCATATACTTATACGTTGCAGATTTGTAATAATAAATGCTTCTAAACACTTCTATCTCTGGTTCTAAATTAAGATAATATGAAATGGAAAATATAAGAGCCACTAATAAACACAATTTAATAAATGGGTAAAATACAATATGATATGGAAATCAACAAATATACATTTTCAAATGTCTATATAAGAATAAACTTGTAAATCAGCCTAATGTATTATGAAGTTAGGATATGTCAAATGTACAATCAATAAACATTAAATATTAAACTGTTAAGTCTTCCTTACCTTGACGGATAGGCTTCGGGCCAGAGCTCTCTTACAATAATGCTCAATGAGGACAGGGAGTTTGTGGAGGGAAAGGCTAGTAATTCGCTCCACTGATGGACAGTCCCAAGATGGGTGGAACACCTTGAGGGAGTCCACTTTGAGAGCATTTGCGTGCCCTTTGCACAGTAATTCTACCATCCTATGAGGTTAGGTAAAAGGATACAAGATTAAGTACTACTCCAATCAAGGGTAAGAAGTCATATATAATCATGTTAGTTTATGGTTATAGATGATAATGCATTCAATTGTCTATTTCTTAAAAAAATGCAATCTGAAATGATCTAATCATAAACAAGGAATCATATGCTTAATTAATAATACATGTTGGAAGTAGGATTTCACGATAATTTATCATTAATAAAATGGTGTATTGATAAAATAGATTAGTTGTCTTAACTAGTGCTTTATATTTTTGGTTTAGTTTAACAAGGGGACATTACATGCTAATAATGTAGATACCATTGAGGAGCAAGAAACAACAGATGAAAAATTAAATCCTTAATTATATTCGATGAAGAATGTTTGAGCTTTAGTGATAGATCATTCTTATCCATCAATTAAATTTTCACATGATTAAGTCCCAAATAAGAGCTATCATGGGCCACTTTATATTAAGTGTGATTCCATTTTAAGCTCATAAATGGAATCATGGTAGATACAACATCTCATTTTCATTGTGCGCATAGAAGATATACTATTTTATCATCATTTACATGCAAAATCATATGCTCACCTAGGAGTTGCATTCAAGTGTTCCAATGGTCTCATGCAAGAATCAATGGGACACACTACATTAAACTTGAATTGACCAAAGAGAAGAACCTTATTTTTTCATATCATTCTTGTTAGTGTATATATGCATTATAGCACATGGCCTTAATCCTAATTAGGTATCTTAGTTAGAGCTAGTTAACTCGCAGCTCTTGCAGGTTTAGAGAAAGCTAACCCACTGCCACTCTTTCTTAGTGGGAGTTGACTGCCTAGTATTCTCGACTAATTATGTTAGAAATTGCTTCTCTCCTTGTTATATGTACACCTTCTTTTGGCTTAATTTACATGTTTATTCAACCAATTGTGTGTTCTCTCTTTTCATTATTTTTTTGTGTTTTTCAATTCATCTCACAGATTTAGAGCATGTGACTACCTGGCATTCATAGCTTGATTCATATTGGCATTTCATACAACTTGATTATGGAAAATTCTACATGGTATCAAAGTGGATCTATAACTAGGTATTGGTTTGATTTATACCTATGAGTTTATTAAAAACATTGTGCATGTAATTAATTTTGATATGAGTTTCATTCATAATTTTTGTATGCATTGTGTTGGGACTGTACAAATTTCACTGGCCTAAACTAATGTACCCCACAAGGTTCCCACATCTTGAAAACAACACAAATTGTTGAAATTAATGTGACAAGATCCATTTCACATTCCATGTTCACCAATGATCCCTTCAATTTCACCTTTAACACATAAAAATCCCTCTGGTCATCATTGAGTAAGAGTTTTTAAACAACTGGTTCATATCGGCAAGACCAGGTACATGTCTTTCCGATCAATAAGCCATAGCCTTTCAATTTGAATAATTCTTGTATATCGACAAAAGGTGAACTAAGTCATACCGATCATTAACTCTAGAGGTTGCATTTTCAGGAAGACAAGGCTTGTTGTCTCACTAACAAAAGCCTATTGGTAAGAGCAAAATCCTCAAGTCATTCGAAGCATACATATCATGTTGATGGATTCTCATCAGTAAGAAACACATTTTCTCTTCCTGATAAGACAAAAGAACAGACGTTGAGGAGACATACACAGTCGAAGTGAGTTTTCATGTTCCTTTCGACCTCACATATTACACCGATGAAGGAAGATTCGAGAAGAGTCTCACCGACTCATTTGAAGAAATAAGAAAATGGAAGAAACACGTCAGGGAGACTAATGACATCGGAACAACTTTCCATTCTCTTAGCAATGGTTATTCTCATGTCGATGGTGATATGAATGGATCAAAATTCATTGGAGTGACACTGGGCGATGATTGAAATGACCTCTAATGACCTGGAATACTTTGAAATCGGGTAAACATCACAATTTTCTTCCCAAAGTGCACTATGAATTGAAAACAAAAGGGAGGCCAACTATTCAACATCAGTAGGAGAATTATTAAGTCTTCGTGACCATGAATGATGAATCAAAAGGACACCCTATATTGAAAAGACATTCAGTTATGTCTTGATGATCAATTGAGAATTAATAAAACAAAGGTGGCAACAGGTTACATACATAAATCGGCCAAAATTTGAACAAGTCTCACCGATAATCATTTCATCTTGACATCGTGAAATTCAAAAAACCTATTACATTCATGTTCAGAGGTGGACATTAATGGCTGCATGAATGTGCATTTGTATAGATATTCTCTAATTGAGAGACAAATAAACAAGAAATATTTTAAGAATTGGCAGCGAGAAGGGCGGGAAAGTGGACAGAGGTCAGAAAATTCAGTGTGGCCAAGATTTCTCAAGTAAGCTTGCAAACTTCCTTATATTTGTATTTAATTTATGTCACCTTGAGGAGATAAAATGGTGGGTTCAAGCTCTGGGAAATTGAAGGGTAGAATGTAGCAAGGTGAGGGTAGTCAACCTAGGGGTAAAAAATAGAAAATTGAAATAGGGGGTGAACCAAAACAAAAAAGAGAAAATTAAACCAAGACCTCATTGACCAGTTACCTGGTTCAGGGCCAAAATATAGACGGTCTGCACAACTTAGGGTTGATGTAGAAATATTTGAAGACAAGTACAAACATATAGGGGATGTGCGGACCCCTATTCAAGGATATGATCTATTCATGTTCCATTATCATCAAAGACATAGGTTTGAACTAGTGTGCAATCCCTGGAACTTTAATCTAGGAAAATTGGTTGTCCCCAACATATTTGTGAATGTGGAACTAGTAAAACTCCTAGCTAAGCATGCTACAATCTAGACCTCAAGGCTATTTTCAATTTGCAGGGTAAAGCTTTCATACATGTGTCTAAGTCTGCAATTTGTGAAATTTTTGTCCTAAATGACACATGTGATGAATCTATTGTACATGAGGCTTTGGAGAAAGAATATTGGAGAATGGATACAACTTATAGAGGGTGGAGATTGCCTTTACATAGGCCTAAGAAGGATGGAAGTCTTGTTTCACTTGATGACAATGATGGGCCTCCCTTTTATGTCGATTTATTTGAACCCTATTTAAAATACACATATTTCTTAGTGTGTCAGGTGTTAGGGACTGAGGCCCCTAAGTTTATGTCAATTGGACCAATGGTGATTGTTGTTGATGTTCAGCGTCATAGTGCAAGGCCATTTGACTGTGCTTCGCACATTTTCAAAGGGATTGATTTAGGACTAATGGCAATAAAAAATGGATCCCCCACACTACATTTCAAACATTATTCCATCCTCATGCATATGATATTGTATTACAGGAAAGAGATAGGGATGTGGTCAGAAGAATTAAGTATTGCACAACCTGATAAAGAAGGAAAACCACTACCAGTGCAATTATGGGCTACTATTTGGGATAGCAGATTTGTTAACAACAGTTATGTTCATTTTGAGGAGTATTTTGTCAAGATATTGTACAAAAAAATTAGCCATCCTTGTGATCACTCGTCTGATGAAATTAAGAGATTTCTTAGGCCCAAGGATTTCAATGGACCTACAGCTGTTGGTCACAATTGGGGTGATTGGTATTGTTATGTTGACGCCACCATGATCAAGGTTTATGGTTTTGAGGATACACCATTTATTCTGCCAAAAACAGTACCAAATAAAATTGCATACTTGGAAATCGCCAGACAAATAGACTACTCAAGTGTTATGAATATGGGTGCCTATGAGAAGCAAGCATTCATGCCAAGTACCTTGTGCTTTGGAGATTTACTATATTGTTAAAAGAGGGGTATGACCTGATTTTAGATAAACTATTGCATTTCAATTTGAAAAGGTCCCCACCAAGAAAAGGATTTGATCTTGAAAGGTACATCTATTTCGCCAAAAAGAAGGTAAACCTGGGTGGTTATGATCATATACCTTATCCATATGATGACATGATTAGGAACATGGAAGAAAGGGAAGCCAAAATGGCTATTGATGAATATGATAGCGGGGTAGAACAAAGGATAAAAGAAATGCAAGATGCATAGCTATTATCCTCTGGTGAGGAGTCATTTGATGAGAGAGAACCTTAGGGCCCAACTGATAAAATTTCCAAATTGAGAATTGAGGATTACCAACCTCCCAATAGAGAGCAAGAAGTTGAAGGAGGTTCTAATAAAAACACGAGCCAATTGGCCTATAGATCCTTTATTGTTGATGATGAGTTTATAAAATCCCATGAATTTAGATCCTTCTTGTACAAGCAGAAGGGGAAATCAATAAGAGAATCTATTACATACATTACACCAAACAATGAAGACCAATTACTGAATACTTTGAAGTTAAATGCGGAAAATGAGATGAAGGATATGACTCCAGAGTGAGGAAGGAAATTATTGGAGGTGTCTGGTGTAATGGTTTTCCCTGGCTTAAATTTGAATTTTTCTCTTGTTTTTTATAGTTTCTTGCATGATAATGGTGCTACACATAAGCTTAGTCCAGAAGGAGTTATAGAGGTATACATAGGATCAAAGGATAATCCTAATGAGAGCTCTCCCATGATTTGGGCCTTGTATCCTCCACACAAGAATTTTGTAATTATTGACACTGAAAAGGCATTTAGCCATGTCATGACATTGAAAGTTGGAGAAGTTGGTCCTATGGCCATAGCTGAAATTGGCATCAATGTTGCTAAATTAAATAAGGCTCAAATCCAGATGTTGATTAAGGAGAGGGATATGTCTAAAATGAACAATGAGAGGATGCTCAAGGAGAATGATTTCCTAATGGACATGGTTAAAGATACATTGAAGGGATCTACCAAATTACTGACTCAAGGGGAGAGTTCACAATCAAAGGATAAGGGAAAAGAATCAAATGTGCATGCTCAAGTGAACAAAGCTAGATTTGATGTAATCATTGTAGTTTTTTAGAAAAGGCACACTAAATTAATGGTTGGGATTAATAAACTATGGTTAACCCATTCCATGAATCATGCGACAATTCAGGAACACAAAAGGATAAATGACTAAATACAAGAGAAAATTCAGGAAATATAGAAAAAGGAGTGCTTTTGATAGTAGGACCACCATAGATGTTGAAGATATAGTGAAGAAACACAAGGATTACTATAAGGAGCTGTAGGAAGATGCAAAAGGGTTAACTAATGTTTCAAAGGGGGAAGTGCCTACATTATTCAAAAATAATGGAGAACTAAAAGGTCGGGACGAATGGATGAAATATTGCAGGATGATATTGCATGAGGCCTTGGAAGTGGTTAAAGATGAAGAATCGGCACTAGACGAGTCATGTGAGCATTTGGAAAAAATGGTGATCATGGAGATAGTTGCAAGGAATGTTATAGAAGATGTTGATACTCAATTGAGGAAGGATTATTTAGATCATATTACTAAGATTCATTTGTGGCTTGCTAGAGCCTAATTGTTTATGTTTAATTGTTGTTAGTTTCAAAAGACATTTCTGAAGGGGTGTGTCCTCTTCAAAGTTTTGATATATAAGTTGGACCTATAATGATTAGAAAAGAAGAACGAATAGGGAGAAATAGGATTTATACTAGAGATACTTTCAAGATGTTTACAAAATAGATTACACTACATATGGACTGTGATGCATGAAATTTTGCAAAATTTAATAGAAGATCACTAATTTTGTGTGGCTCATTGTTGGTGTCCGTTGTTTCTTAATATAAACAATCATCTAACTGTCTCCATATTACTATTCCAATGTTATTTGAAGTTGTATATCCAAGTTGGTATTTCAATTTCATCAATACATATTTGTTGTTGTTGTGTAGTCAAGTTAATTGGTTCATGTCAAAGAATTAAATCCTTTTAATTGATTACAATAACTTTGGGTTAACATTTGGATCAATAAGAAGAGTTAGGTAATTTAGAAGGCTTCCATATTGTCTCCAACTTAATATTTCCTTATTATTTAAACTGGTGTATCAAGGATATATTCAATTTATCAAGGCACATTTTATGTTCATGTGTGGTGGGATTAATTGGTTTCTTTAAAAGAATTAAAATCCTCTAGTCAATCACAGTAATCTAGAAGTGTTATTTGGATCAATAAGAAGAGTTTTCCAGTCACATTTTTTCACATTTCTACAAAGTATAAATAAATTCAAGTGCCAAACAATCAGAATTTTTGCCAACAGTAGTCACTTATCACAAAAATTCATTGACTCCACTTACCCAACAAAGCATTGGTCCATCACATACTTCATTCACATTTTAAATTTCATTCATACATTTATACACTTTCACATTCTAAAATCTGAAATATTGCATTAGGAGTAGAATTAGTTAGTAGGGTTGTCATCTATTACACTTTATGCCATTGTGATAGATCCAAAAAATTCAACTAATTCATTCAATTCTATATTTTCTTTTGTCATCAAGGTTTACCCGCTTAGGTCTAGCAGAGCCTGAAATGCAAGGAGTTATCAGCCATGTAGGTTACTTTGTTCATTGGTTCAAAAACATTACAAGTTTTATCATAGAGCCTAGAATCCTCTAAGGATTTATAGTTTTCATTTTTGAGATCCAACAAATTGGTGACTCTATTGGGGACAAGTCAAATCTGAATCCAGGCCTTCATCATAGAGTCAACACCTTATAAAGGACTTCGTTGGGAACAAATAATCAAAAACTTTTCTCACTTTCTTAAAGTGAGTGGCAACTCTGAAAGAATAAGTGCATGACTGGGAAGTTCAAATACACATCAATAAAAATAAACCCTAGAAGTTGCAATGTTAAAGCATCCTACAAGATGAACAGTAGGAGATCTCTACACTAGGAGAGCCCATAGAAGAATAATGGTAGGTGGATAGATAAACATGGGTCTCTCCCTTCAAAAACTAATGCAAATAAAAGAAGGGACAAAACATCTGATATAACTAATGAAGGTAGGGATAACTCGGCTGAGCAACTCCTTACAATGAATAATAGTTTTGATCCATTGCATGGATCAGAATTCCACAAGAATGACCTAAACAGAGATCCTCGTACTCCTTTTGAACAAGAAGACAATATCCATCATGTTTTTCAATGGAAAGAGGACCCCAAGAGTTTATAGAGGAATTCAAAGCCTAATTTGAGGCAAAACAGGAATGAATACAAAATGAATATGATTATAAAGTGTCACCACAGCAAGATGAGGAAAACCATGAGGATCCTATTGATTATAATGTTGGTGATTTGAAGGCTATGAATAACCAAGAATTTTGAATACATTTGGAGTGGAAAAGACAACTTATAGAAAGACAAGGAATGGTGCAGGAAGCCCAAGACATAGATAGGAAATTGGCACTAAAGCCACCTAAGTATGTCCCTCCACATAAGCAAGGCGATAATTCCAATCCACAAGGAACATCTTAGAACACAGATGCTCTAGGTACCTCAAAAGTGCTTCACCATATAGGTGGTAACCCTAGGCAACATATCCAATATAATATACCACCATAAAAATCCCATCCTCCAAATACTGGAAAAATTCCCCAGCACTATCCATGTACCAAGCCAACAATATGCCCCACTACGTCAGCAACAAGTTCCACCTCAAAACGTATACCCTCAACACATCCAACAAAATGTGTTCCAACAATCTCATTATGGATACCAGTACCATCCCAATCCATCACTTGTGAATTTACATCCACAAAACCCTATGAGCACATGTAGGCAATTTGATTTGAAAATATATCAATTATATCCATACCCAGTGGATAGTAATTGGAGAAATATGGCTCCTAAATTCACTGGAAATAATGTGATATCAGCTTAAGAACACATTATAAATTTTAATGCCTTCATACAAGATATAGCTATGGAGTACGAGGATGTAAAAATGGGGTTATTCATGATGTCATTAATTGAAGAAGCAAGGGATTGGTTCAATGGTTTACTCGATGCTTCAATTGATTCAATAATAGACTTTCATAATCAGTTTCTAGAACAATATGGGAATCAGTGTGCCCCTGAGTTTTCCCTTCATGAATTACTAAGTATTCAAAAGTACCAAAATGAGTCAGTTTATGACTTTAATCAGAGGTTTTCAAAACTTCATAACAAAATACCACAGAATTCCAAACTGACTGATCTAATAGCTTTAAGTATATATTTGAAGGCCTTTGATCCAAAGATGGGGTGTGAAATTAGAAACAGGTTCCCTAGAGGTCTAGTTGAAGCACAAAAGACAACATTGACCATTGAGAATAACAGAAAGGCTGCAGGAATGACTGGCAAAAGGGATAACATTAGAGTCCCTCAAAACTTTAACAACCACCAGACTAAGCAAAAAAATTCATTTAGAAATGAGAGACCAAGATTGCATGATATGCCATACAACACAAATTGAAAAGATGAAAAACCCATAGTTGACAGACCTAATCATAAAGAAACTCTTGATCCTTTGAAGAAAAAGGGGGCCTACATGGTTAATAACAACCCTTGGTTTCAAGTTTGCAATTTTCCCCACTCCCAAGATCATTGTGTTGTGGCATAGTCAATACAAGAAAAAGAAGAACCATATGACAATGAGGAAAAGGATACTACAATATACTTAACTTCACATGCTCTACATTCGTTTGAACAAGAATATTCATCTGAAGATGAAGGCTATGAGTATGATGTAAATAATTAGAGATACAACATTCACATGGTTGAACAACAAGTCTTCTTTGATCAAGAGAATGAAAGCAATGATGAATCACAATCTCCTTATACACCACCCAATCCAAATAAGTATAGGTTGAGGAGGCCAACTGAGGAAGAAATCAAAGAGCTGACTATTGTTGCAGTAGAGCAAGCAAAAAGAAATTATAGATTGAGAAATAGAACAATAAATGATGGCACTCCAGGGGGATTGTTTGTGAAAGATAAAGAAAAGGACAAGGAAAAACCAAAGAAGGTAGAAAATAAAGAACCTAATAAGAATGAACAAAAAAAATGCTCCTAAAGAGGAAAATAAGGAGTTATAAAAAAAGCAAACAAAAGCATGATGAATTGAATAAAAAGGAGAAAGAAGAAAATAGAGGAGATTCTTTGGAACAAAGGAAGATAGCCAAGACAAAAAAATGCTTCTACATTTGACTTCACACAAGCATTGTCCCGAGTAAATATGTATGTGCCCTATTGGAGATGATGAAGATAAAAGAGTATAGAGACAATGCTATACAGCTAATATCCAATGGAGTAAGCAAGAGCACAAATGTGGAAATCAAAGAAGTTGTCAAGAATAGTAACAACAAGCAAGGAGATATAAAAGTCTCAGAAGTTTGTCTTGGTGATACATTGATAGATCCTCCACAAGTTAACCCATTCTTTACCACATTGCTTATAAACAACAAGATGGTGAGAAATTGTATGATTGATTCAAGGGTAGTCATTAATATCATGCCAATAGGTGTCATGAAGTAGTTTGGCATGTGGGTAGACACTAATGGTGGAAAATGTTATGCTATGGATAGTAGGCATGTCCCAGTAGTAGGGATCATGAAGTATGTCAAAGTGAAGTTGGTTGTTTATCCACAAGCAGTGTACAAGATTGTCATAACTATAATAGATCTACAACTCCTCAATTTGGGATGCTCCTGTCAAGGCAATGGACTACTACGGTGGGAGGAAATGTGCAATTTTATTTATCCTATGCCACAATACCAATAAATGGTGAAGAAGTGAAATTGTATAGGGAACCAAGAGTGAGTCAAGTTGTGGAATATTTTGCTCAAAATCAGGTGAATTGCTTCTATGACATGTGGATTTAGGAAGTTTTAGAATAAAGCCTTCACAACCTGAATTAGTGAATACTGATCCAATTGATGAGCATATCTCCAAGAATGAACATGGTGTGTGGTGAATGTATTTTGATGGGGCATGTAGTAAAGAAGGAAATGGAGTAGGAGTGGGACTACATTCAAATATTCATTCTTGTTGAAATTTGAATGTATAAATAACATAGTTGAGTATGAGGCCTTGCTGATTGGACTAAATATGGTTGTTAAGCACAAAATCAAATTATTGATTTTTTGGGGGATTCTAAATTGATCATTTCACAAGTAAGATCAAAATATACCACAAAGAACAAGAGGTTGAAACAGTATAGAAATGTTGTATGGGATACCATTGAGTTATTTGATGCTTTCTCTATTAACTAGATTGACAGGTCCAAGAATTTGATGGCAGACTTCTTGGAAAATGTAGCCATGAAAAGAGATGATGTCACCCTGGCAGGAATTTCACAAGTTGAATTCAAAACAAGACTTGCTATCCCTAATAATATTTACAGTTGGTAAGTTTTTAATGATGATACTGATTTGATCAAATTCTTATATTGCATTCACCAATATGAAGCACAGGAGATTGATTTTAATGCATTTGTAGAGGAGGTAGATGGAAAACAAATTGTGTTCAGGAAAGAAATTATCCAACTTAAAACTAATAAGCTTCCTAAGGGACTTGTGGCATTGGAAAAAATGTTTGATGGAAATGATCGAGCTCTTATGAATCAAACACCAATCAAAAGGGAGGATGTTGAAGAAATCAACCTTGGGATTGTACTTGCCCCTAAAAGAGTATACATTGGGAAAAAGATAATCCCAACAATCAGGAGGATGTTGATTGCATTATTAAGGAAGTACAAGCATGTTTCTTCTTAGTCTTATGATGATCTTAAAGCATATAGAGAAGACTTATTCCAACATGAGATCCCATTGAAACCAGATGCCAAACCTTTTAGACAAATATAAAGGCCTATAAATCTTACTTTCAAGCCTAAAATGCATGAAGAACTTATGAAGCTTAGGGAGGGGGGTATTATTAAACCTATTAGACACCCATCTTGGGTCTCTAATTTGGTACCTATCAAAAATAAAAATGGATATATAAGGCTATGTGTAGACTTCAGAAACCTGAATGTATCCTCTCTTAAGGATAACTACCCACTCCCAAACATGGAGGCCATGTTGCAAAGGGTCACTAGATGTGAACTATTGTCTATGATGGATGAATTTTCTAGTTATAATCAGGTGAAAGTTAAGGAATCATAGCAGTACAAAACAACTTTCACCACACCATGGGGAACATATGTGTACATTAGAATGTCATTTGGACTTACAAATGTTGGAGTAACTTTCCAGAGGGTTATGGATGTTGTGTTTGCTGATTTAATCAATGTAATAATGGTGGTATATCAAGATGATTTGACTACATATTCAAACAAGGTTAAGGATCATGTTGAGCATCTGGAGAAAATCTTCATCAGGGCCATTGAATATGGCATTTCTCTAAACCCTAAAAAATTTCATTTTGCAGTAATAGAAGCAAAGTTATTGGGGCACATAGTATCCAAAGAAGGTGTAAGGATTGATCCAAAAAGGGTGGAGGCTATAGACAAAATCCCCATTCCCAAAACAGTTAAGGGCATCTGGTCCTTCTTTGGACAAATCAATTTTTTTAGAAGATTCATGTCTAACTTTGCTGAGATAGTGAAGCTAATATCAAAGATGTTGAAAAAGGGCACGAGGATTGACTGGATAGCTGAAGCCATAGATGCATTCATATCTATCAAGAGAGAAATAAAAGAAGCCCTAGTATTAAATTCTCCTGACTTCAGCAAGCCCTTTCAAATCTTTTCATTTGCATCCTTTCACATTGTTGCAGCAGTCATGTTACAGAAAAATGAAGAAGGGAATAAACAACCTATTTCTTTTTTCAGCAAATCTGTCCAAAATGTCGAGTTAAAATATGGCATTGTTGAAAAATAGGCATATGCATTAGCAAAAGCTATCAAAGCATGCAGATCATATCTAGTAGGGGAAAAAGTGATAGCTTATGTACCGAGTGTTGCAGTCAAGGATGTGTTTGCACAATCTGAAGCAACTAGTCATAGGTGCAGATGGATAAATAGAATTCAAGAATTTGGTCTCAAATTCCAAATCACCAAACTTGTGAGAGGACAAGGGCTAGCCAAACTAATGGCTGAAATAAATATTGAGGCTGCCCAGGTGTGCAATCTGAATGATGAAGATAACATGATCACTAGCATTGAACACACCATTGTACACTGATATTGTGTATTATCTTAAGCACATGAAATGTCCATAAGGGATTGATGATAGCAAGAAAAGAACTCTCAAACTACATGCTTCAAAATATGTATTCATAAAAGGAGACCTTTATTGGGAAAATAGAGATGGTGTTTTGTTGTTGTGTCTGGACGAAAATCAAGCAAGGCATGTTCTCAAGGAGATGCATGAGGGAGTATGTGGAGGGAATTTCTTAGAAAAAACCACTGCACATAAAGTATTGAGGGCAGGTTACTATTGGCCTAGAGTTTTTAATGATGCATATGATTATACTAGGAAATGTGAAGCATGTCAGAAGTTTTTTGGAGAATTGAACTATCAAGGGGTGTTGCCTCTAAGACCTATGCAGGTTGAGGCTCCATTCCACCAATGGGGAATTGATTTCATAGGAGAAATTGCAGAAAAATCTAGTGGAGGACACAGATGGATGTTAGTAGCCATAGACTATTTTACAAAATGGGTGGAGGTTGTGCCTACTAAACAAGCAACAAGCAAGGTGGTAATAAACTTTTTGTTGGAAAACATTATCACCAAATTTTGAGTTCCTGTAAGAATCATAACTGACAATGGGATGTGTTTTAGATCTGATGAATTCAAGGAATTCTGCCAATCTTATTGAGTAGTAATTTCATATTCTTCGCTTTATCATCCACAGGTGAATGGGAAAGCTAAATCTAGTAACAAAAGTATCCTGAAAATCATAAAGAGGATGTTGGATAACAACAAAAAGGCCTGGGACTCCAAGTTAAGATTAGCCTTATGGGTAGATAGGATCATTGTCAAGAAGGCTATTGGAAAGTCTCGCTTTGAACTTGTATATGGGGCTTAGGCCAGGCTCCCTTTGCATAATTTGCTACAAGTAAGTAAGTTCATCTTGCAAGAAGACTTAGACATCCCTAAAGTTATGGACGAGAGAATGGAAGAATTCATAGAACTTGATGAAGTTAGAAATCAAGCACAACATAATATAAAGAATCAACTGCAGATGAAATACTTGTATGATAAAAAGACAAAAAACAAAAAATTTGAAATAAATGATATGGTTCTCATGTGGAATGCTAGGAATCAAGATAAACGAAAGCATGGTAAATTTGATGCCCTATGGTTAGGAATGTTTGTCATTATTAGCAAGGTTGGAGAAGATTCATATTATCTCCAAAATAGATAGGCGAAGAACAGGAATTTCCAGTGCATGGACAATTCCAAAAGCATTTATTTTCTTAAACTTTCCATGCACAGTAGTATAGGTAAAGGTCAAGTATTTTCAGTGCATGGACAATTCTTCAATAAACTTCTAGAAATAAATCTTTTCCATGCATAGTAGTATAGGGCTTCATATAATTTCCACCTCCCACTATTTTCTTTCATTTCCATTACCATCCCATATCACAAGCCACTTGGTCTGCTCTCCTAGAGATCTGAATTATTGATATACCCACGGGGGTATGCATCCCCAATCGGAGCCACTGTTGGGATAGTAAAAATTTCACTGGCCTAAACTAATGTACCCCACAAGGTTCCCACATCTTGAAAACAACACAAATTGTTGAAATTTGTGTAACAAGATCCATTTCACATTCCATGTTCACCAATGATCCTATCAATTTCACCTTTAACACATAAAAATCCCCCTGGTCATCATTGAGTAAGTTTTTAAACAACTGGTTCATATTGACAAGACCACATACATGTCTTTCTGATCAATAAGCCATAGCCTTTCAATTTGAATAATTCTTATATATCAGAAAAAGGTGAACTAAGTCATTACGATCATTAACTCTAGAGGTTGCATTTTTGGGAAGACAAGGCTTGTCGTCTCATCGACGAAAGCATATTGGTAAGAGCAATACCATCGGAGAAAAATACTCAAGTCATTCCGAGCATACATATCATGTTGATGGATTCTCATCGCTAAGAAACACATTTTCTCTCGCCGATAAGACAAAAGAGAAAACATCAAGGAGAGATACACAGTTAGAGTGAGTTTTCTTGTTCCTTCCAACCTCACATGTTACACCGATGAAGGATGATTCAGGAAGAGTCTCACCAACTCATCTAAAGAAATAAGACAATGGAAGAAACACATCAAGGAGACTAATGACATTGGAACAACTTTCCATTCTCTTAACAAAGGTTATTCTCACGTCGATGGTGATATGAATGGATCAAAATTCATCAGAGTGACACTGGGAAATGATCGAAAGGACCTCTAATGACTTGGAATACTTTGAAATCGGGTAAACTTCACAATTTTCTTCTCGAAGTGCTATGAATTGAAAACAAAAGGGAGGCCAGCTATTCAACATCGGTAGCAGAATTATTTGGTCTTCCCGACCATGAATGATGAATCAAAAGGACACCCTATATCGAAAATACATTCAATTATGTCTTGGCGATCAATTAAGAATATATAAAACAAAGGTAGTTGTTATAGGTCGAATCTAGGTGCTAGAATACGAGCAACAAACAAGAGAATGCAAATACCACTAAGAACAACCTACACCTCAATATTAGCTTACTTGGATTCAACACAAAATAAAAACAACAAATGGAACCTTTTACCTTGTGTCGAATCGATTCTTTGGGTGGCCCTTCGATTTTCGGTGTTGTGTGCTCCTTGGATGGAAATAGATGCAAGCTAGATGATAATATGAAGGTGGATACAAGTGGGTGCAAACATGAAAATGGCTAAGTATGAATTCTAGAAAAAATTTGCAAGAGTTTGGCTACAATGCATGATCTCTCCAAAATGAAAGAAAAGAGGGGGTATTTATAGAGATTTTGGAAACCTCTAGGGAAATGGACAGTCAAGATTGAGCCACCAAGATTAAGATGTAAGGCTAAAGTGAGTTGAGAACTCACAAGCCCTCACATCTTGACATGTGGCAAGTGATATGGCTTAAAAGGGGTGATGTGTACATGAGGTGGAAGGATAGTATATGACATGGAAGTACTATAGAGTACCTTAGGATTGGGACAATATCTCCTCATAAAGGAGGTACTTGTCCCCATGTGGGTGAGAGGACATGTGAGGAATTAAAAATTCCTCAAATATCCACATGGGGATGAGAAAAGGAATTTAAAATTCCTTTAAATGCATTGGGAGATTAAATGTGAATTAAAAATTCACATGGGGAATGGAGATGCCTTGTTCAAAAAGACAAAGTTTTTAATAGAGTTGACTTAGGACAAATGACATGGAGTGATTAAGGTTGTGCAAGTACTTGATTAGACTAATTAATGACATATTAGAAGAGGGTTAAATTTCACATGACTTGATGTGACAAGTCAAAGATTACATGGGGAAGAGAAAAAGAAATTTAATATTCCTTGGAAGGATAAAAGGAATTAAAAATTCTTTGAGAGGGTTATTAGGCTAGTTAATGAAGGATCAGAGGAGGGTTAGGTGGCTATGAGAGATTAAAGGCCAACTTGCAAAATTTGGAGGATGTGACACATTCTAATCAAGGATTAGGCATGTGCACAACCTAATGATGAGATTAAAAGATGGATTATGATTAGATAAAAATGGAGGATGTGACATAAAGGGAATTAAATAAATGGCATATTTATTTAATTCATTTGATGAAAGGGAAAAGGTATTTAATTATTTAACTACTACCTTAAGGATTTGACAGAATTAAGGATATTAATTAAATAATAGCGATATTACTTAATTAATGAAAATAAGGGGACGCTTAGACGAAAGGGGATAAATTTGGATAAATCAAGTGTCCAAATTTAGGTGTTTACATTTTTCCCCTCTTTGAAATGGTGTTATGAAGTAGCATCATTTCAAAGAATGTTAAAACATAGAACCTAGAAGAAGATGGTTAGATTGGGAAAGATGCCCTAGTCATCAGAGGATTGACTAAGAAGGAAGATGATGGGGTTGAAGATGAAAGTTAGGGATGAAGGGGGTGAAGGATGACCCCTCGAGAGGACATGCGGGTTCAATAGAACACGAGTGTGCTCTTGAAATGGATGAGATGATGCAAGGGGAGATGAAGAAGATGATGCAAAGGGATGGGTGAGAAAGGATGAAAAGGTGGCAGGAGATTGGGAGGGAAAAGTGATGAAGGATGAATGGATGGGGGGGATTTTGATAGATGATAGGATGGGAGATACATGCAAGAGGATGGAATGAAAAGTGAAATGCAATCCTGATGAAATTTTCCATCTTCAGAGCACTGATTTTTGCTATAGCAGAAGATACGATACACCAAGGTATAAATGACCAAGGCAGATTAGTGTCTAATGCATGAAACAAACACATCAAACAAGAAGGCTATCCCAACACCCCAAAGTCACGATGACTTTGGTCAGGCCAGGTATTGGGATAACCACAAGCACACAAGGATGCCCCAGCATAACACAAGACCTCAAGGATCTTGGTGGGTACTACGTGGGACAGCCAAGAAGACAAAAATAGACATAAAAAGATCAAGATACACCCTTATGTTGACTAGTCAAAACACACCATGATATGATGGATCAAGGCAACCATGACAAGTGATGATAGGGAGCTCAAATGATAAACAAAATCCAAAAGCATCAAAATATTGCAATCAATTTCAAACGTCCTTTTCCATAGGATCACAGGGATGGATGGGATTGATGAGGTCTGTTAGGAAGGATGCATCCTGTTGAGACCGATGATGGATACTAAACTAAAAGATCGATATGACTCAGGATATTCAGAACCGATTGGATCTGTTGATACAAGTGGATCTTGTTGGTTAAGAAACAGCTAGATAAGGGCATAGCTTGATGACACGACAAAAGAGACGTGACACAAGATAGGAGACTAACATATCCTAGCGACCTAGGGGCTCGGGGGCCGATCAAAGATTAGCCTTGCCTATGTGGAAGCGCAGAGCCCTCATAGTTCAATAAAAAGTTGATGATGGACCATGATGGAGACTTTGATGGATGATGAAGATGAGACAGACAATAGGAACAAGATATGAAGACTGATGATAGATGATAAAGGATTAGATGGACAAAGTAGAAAGACCGATGATAGGCGATAAAGGAACCCCGGGGGTGGATCAAATGATCAACCTTGCCTACGTGAAAGCGCAAGGGCAACATAGTTCAATGAAAGACCAAAGACAAGTGATGGATAAAAGATGATGAGATAACCCTAGATAAGGGGATAAAATGATTGGACTGACACAATGGGATATGATAGAACTGTTGGATTGGATCAGAGGATGGTAACTACACAAAGCTCAGGGATGGGATAGTTATCCAAATCATCAAAATATGAATTGGGAGGATGATATGATGGAGAGATACTAATGACAAGGGATTATAAGATAGGATGAGGAGGATATTGAAAAGATGTGCAAAAGAAGCAAAAGTGATGATGATAAGATAGATGAATTTGGATTGCGTGGGGAGTAGCCTATAGCTAGATACCAATGACAAGGGATTATGAGATGGGATGAGGATAGAGGATGGGGGGAGGAAAAGGATTGTTTGGATAGATTGGATAGAGGGATAAGGATTTGGATGACTAAAAGGTGACCAGATGGATAGATGAAAATGGATGCCATGATCGAAGGATAGGAAGATAGGGATGGGAAGATGGATATAAGGCTTGTGTGGAGGGATAAAAGATAAGGATGGGGAGATGGATATATCGATAAGGAGATAAGGATAGGGAAATGGAAGGGATTGTTCTGATGAAATGAATGATGTCTCAAAGGACTGTATCACAAAGGAAGATAGATGCCCCCACTCTAGATATGTCATGTGCGAGGAGGCATGAAGGATGCAATAGAGAAGGATAGGAAAATAAAGGAGTGAGATGGATGAGGATAGGATGCATGGATAAGGGAGGGAGATTAAAGGTAGCATTACAGGTGGATAAGGAAGGTAGATGAGTGTGAATGAGGATTAGGATAGTGTGCAGATGAGGGAAATGTATTCCAAGAGGTGTCCAAAGCATGTTGATATGTTTTCCCCTGCCATTATCAAGATCACAAGGAGGATGGAAGGATTGGGATAAATGAAATATGCCAAGTAGGATGTGTAAGATAGGTAGGATGGAGGGGATGAATTAAAAGGATGTATAGGAAGAAGACGGGTGCATAGCTAGATGCATAGCTGGAAGCATAGCAAATGGGGGGAATGCATATCAAGAAGCTGCCCCCAAGTGCAGATGGGGATTTACGCATGATGCCTGTTTTCCAGGTTTTCATCATGGTACTTATCCAAGGTGCTTGTTTGCCAAGTTTTCACCATTGGACAGATTGTTTGTCTTTACTATTTTTTGATTTTTTTACTTTTTTTTTTACTTTTTTGACTTTTTTGGATTTTTTTACTTTTTGGATGGCATGCGAAAGGAGATGGATAAGGATAGGGAGGCAAATAAGTGGATTTAGAAGACATGTGATAAGGATATGGATGAAGGACCCAAGCATCAAGTTCTATATGAGGTATTAAGGGCCCATGTTCGAACCGACTGTTGGACATTGGTACAATCTTATTAGGATAAACGGATTATGCAAGAGGATGAATTAGAGGGATTTGAGAGGGGAGATACATGGGATAATAGGTGGGATGTTGGAAAGTGTATGGATGGAATGATGGGGTGGATATGTGATGGGGAGATGTGTTCAGGACCAACATTGGCACATGTGGGGGTGGATGTGAAAAGATAAGAGGATTATGGATGGATAATGTGGGGATAATGGAGGAGATGGAATAGTGAATTTTAGGACATAGGGACCCAAAACAGATTTAGGAGAGGGTGGATGAAAATAATTAGCTTTCAGATTAGCAACTTTGGATGTTGTAATTAATGCTTCATTGGAACACATGGCATCTTTTTTCTTTGGGATCCATATGGTTTTGATTTTTGCTTTAGTGGGCCTTTGTGGCCTACAGATTTGATTTGGACTTAGATTTTTCTTCTCTTCACCATGTCTTTTAGAGGGGACATGGGGAGCTTTAGATTCATGTGGATGTTTGGATTTATGTATTTTTATGTTAGCATCCAAAGTGCTTTTAGTAGCAATGGAATGGGTGTGAGGAGATGGACGATGTGGAGCAATGGAGGTAGGATGATGAGGATTATGTGTAGATGGAGGATGTGTAGGTATGTACCTTTGTTGATCTTGATTAGGGGACATGTGAGAAGGATGTTTATGATGGATGACATGGATAGGTGTTGGATGGATGAAAGGATGAGATGGAGGAAGTGATTTTGGGATATATGGACCCAAAGCAAAAAGCGTGGGTGGAGGGACATAAGAACCCAAGATGGATGTGTTGTGCCCTTAGCACACACGCCCCGTTCGGAACGGGGACCCTCTTTTCTTTCGCCTTGTCAGGTCTTTCGAGGCTGCCTCATTTTGCGTGCCCCTCTTTTTTGATGATCTGCATGGTCGATATTGCGCCAAAGTTCCATTATAAGTCGACCGTGCCCCCGCTTTTGGTTTTTTTGCTGCCCTCCGGGGCCTCGCGGGTTCCCTTTGGCATTTTGGCTCTGGAGCGGCCCTAGGCCCCTCCGGGCCCGGGCCTCCGGGGTTCCCTTTTTGGGCTTCCCTTTCGCTTGTGCCACCCTCTGCGGCATTCTGCGGGCGTCTTTCCGCCCCTCGGGGGCCACCCTGCCACCCTCCGTTTGAAATTCGTAGTGAGTTTTCGGGGCAGCGCCTACCCCTTCCGGCCCCGGGACCCGGAAGTCTGCATCCGGACTTCTGTCCCAGACTCGCCATCTGCAACAGCGACCCTTCGGCGGCCGCCCGGTCCTCGGACCCCGCCTGGGCTTTTTCCGCAGGAATTTGGTTGTCCCTGCCCGCCTGCCGTGAGGCTCTCCGGGCCCGACTGTCCAGAGTTCCGTTCCTGGAACTCCGTGGCCATTAGGCCGTCCTCGACGGCGGATTCCGGCCGGCTCCCCGCCCTCCGGGCCCCGAGCCTTTCACGGTCGCCGCCCCCCAATCAACGCAAAACCTCACGGCGGCCGTCATCTCGCGTCCTCCCGGCCACCAGGTCCCGGGGTCTCCGCCGCCACCGCCGACTTAAATTCAAATTCTAGCGACTTTTCCCGCCACCGTACGTTCATTTATTGCGGGTATTAATGGCGGTTGGGGTATATAATGCCCGACCCGCCAAAATAATTTTCACAATGCAAATTGGAGCGAATTGGATAGACCATCATTTGGAGCCCACCGTAATCAGCAGCGTCTCGACCGTCGCCATCAGCTTCACTCCGTCGATCCCCGGTGGATTTCACGACTCCCCGCTTAGCGTATTCGAGGTAGGCCATCCCCATTTTCCCCCCCGTCTTTTTCGTCATTTTGGAGGATTTAAATAATTGAACAATTAGTTAGGATGGCATAAAATGAAAGAACGATAAATTGCGCCCATAACCCATGTCGTGAAATTTTCCAAACCTATCAGAGTTTCCCCTACCACCAATTCGGAACCTTTCGGTCACGCGGTTGTTGTTCGCGCAGGGCAACCCGCCACCCCGGGTTCGAACCCCGTCTTCACCGTCAAACTCAAACTCCAAACCCTCGCCGACGGCGATCCTCCTCCCCGGGCCCGGTTCGTCGGACTTCCTCCCTCGGGTTTCCGTGTGCCTGTCGCCGAGCTTGAACTACCAATCCATCCCGCCTCCCCGGCTGCTGGGTCCCGACGCTAGCTCCGCCGTGAGAATCTGAAACTCCTCATGCGCCCTTTGACCGTCCCGGGCTCGGAACCCCAGAGTTCCGCCTCCGGAGTTCCACAGGAGGCTCACCTTTTTGAAACCCTTGGCGGATCTAGTCCATCCTTGTCACCTTCGGGCTACGGGCCTCGGACTTCCCTACTGACTTTTCTGTTGGCCCCGCTGTGCACTCTCTGGGCGCCAACGACGGTGCTTTCCTGTCCCTAGGGGTCGCCTTCTGCTCCGCCGTCGGGCATTGTTTTTTCGTTCAAGAAGCCCCCGCTTCCCCGGGCTCTAGCTTCCGGACTTCCGTATTCGGAAGTTCGTCTCTCGCTTGCCATCCGGTGCTCCTCGCCCCGTCCACCCCGTTTCCGGGACCCGGTCCTTCATTTTCAGTCTGACTTTGCCGAACTCCCCCTGTCATGGGCCCTTCCAGGCCCGACCGTCCAGAGTTCGACCTCCCGAACTCCGTGATGGTTCCGCCGCCTTCAAGTGGCAGAACCCTGCTGGCTTCCCGCCCTTCGGGCCCCGAGGAGGTCCTCGCCCCCGTCGTTAAGCGGCACGAAAATCCTTCAAACAGCGAATCCTTACCGGCTCCCCGCCCTCCGGGCCCCGAACCTCTTATCGCCGTCGTCGCTCGATCTGCGCCAAAATCTCAGAGCGGCCTTCATCTCGCATCCTCCCAACCACTGGGCCCCGCCACTCCGAATGCCGCCAGGCGTAAATGATAAACTTAACTTCTGCCGCCCGTTGGTCCTCCGGACCCCGGTCCTCGAACTTCCGCCTATGGATTTTCGCCTGCCGTCCGCCGTCTCCAGCGGTCGTCCATCTGCGGCTTCCCGGTTTGAAACCTCCGGTGCCGCCTAAATCGATCCAAGCAAATTCAAACCGCAATCTAACTTCGACCCACATCCTAAATTATGATGTTCCCCATCATGAGCCTTTCGAAACATTGAAATTTGGTCAAGGAGGATCCCCAGGAACTTTTGAATGCATTTTCCCTTCCTGACAGCATTCCTGTCAGGGAAGTCCGACCTTCCGGGCCCGGATTGTCCAAATGCCCTGAAATGAAATCGATAACATCTGGAAGCAAGATTTATGATATACTTGATTAATTATTTAGGTGTTATCTTTGAAATATGGACTAACATGAACGCTTTCGATGTTTGTTGTGCTGACTTTGCCCTTTCTTGCAGGATATATGGAATCGGCCACAGGAACTTCAGGGGCCTCCGCCGAAAAGGATAAGCGCAAGAAATCAGGAAAGACCCCTCGGGGAAAAGAAGATAAGGACCAAATGAAGTTTCAGTTCCAGGGTGAGCCGCTCCAGTCGAAGATCTCGACCGACTGGAAAAAAATCTCAAATACTAACATTGGCCAGGTGGACATAGATGAGTTCACTCAGAGGGTCAAGGTCAACCCTACAACAAAGAACGCCAGGTTAATAAGGCAGAGTGGAATCGCCAAGGCTGTCAGTTTTCCTCACTCTCTCATAGCACCCGAACTAGTAATGGCTTGCCAAGAAGCTTACCAAGCGGACACCAGAACAATCGTGGACAAACAGGGAAACATCCTCGCGGACATGTCGCCAGAAGGGATTACCAAAACATTTCACATCCCCACGTTCCCACATATGGAGGTCCCCACGTTAGAACAGTGCCAGGCGACGTGGGATGCCAATCCATTAGGGTGCAAGAAGTCAATCAACCTCCTTTGGCTTAAGGAGAAACGGGACAGCGCTGCGAAGGTTCCCCACGAACTCTTCCGCCGCGATTTCCAAAAAGACTATCACGACCTGGTGACCATGTTGAGCAGGGTCATGGGTCTCCTAGCAGCCGCCTACTTCCAAGAGTGGATGGCCTATTACATTGAGCAGATCCTGCGAGGGAATGAGGACGTTAACACCAAGGTCTCATTTGACTGGGGAGGCATCATCAGCAACTGCTTCCATGAGTAGTTTGTTAACGTCAAGAAGAGCTCTAAGTTCTACATGACCTCCTACCTGGTATACTCCCTGGCAGGTCAAAGACAATACAGCGGACTATTCGTGGCACCATATTAGGGGCACAGGCGAGGGCTCAAGCCATTTGACAAGTACCCTCAACTCCAATACCACAACTTCAAAAGGGAGTATTGTTGGGTCAATGATGCCTTCATTGGCCATATTATCAGGTTAATCGCTGGAGACTTCAAGAGGAGAGTCTCCCACAGCGCCAAGGCACTCCTAAAAGAATATGCCTTCCTATTTATCCAATTCCCTAAGTTCACCTACATTCAGGCCCAGGGATTCACGGAACGGCCAAACAGGTTGCCGCGGTACCCTAATGACAGGATCATCCTCCTGGAGCTTTCCCGGCAGCTCCAGCACATTCAACCCATTTTCGGCAACAAGCACGTAGCAGGGATCCCCTATCCCATGACCCTCGGCCAGGGCTTGTATCGACTACAGACTTCCCAATGTGCCAGCAATTCAGAGAAGGAGCTTAAATAATATCATTTTGAATGGTACACGGCCCGCCCGCGGATGGATCCACATGGCCATGTGAGGAAGGCACTGGGGCCGGCATATGCCCACAAATACCACATTGAAGACTTCTGGGCAGATTGCAAAGACGACAAAGAGGTCCGCACAAGGCACTACATGTGCATGACCGTACAGTTCTTAAGAAGAGTGCAACCGTTTCAGGTACCGGACCAGCTCGAGGAGGACAAGTCAACGATAATGCACCCGAGGTACCTTGCAGTTGCCAACCTGCCAATACCGTCGATTAACTGGGACGAGCAAGAGGTCAACGACCTAAATACCATCACCCAGCCGATCATAACTCGCACTAAGGAGTGGGTCAATGGGCAGGTGGCACAACTGAAGCAACAAGGAGTAGTCCTTACATATGAAGCGCTCAAGAGCGAGCCCAGTGCTACGGAGGACATTGCCGCCACCACATCAGCTGGTGAGACTTCCAAGTCTCCCCCCGGCACCAGGTCTCAAAAGAGAAAAGGAACAGAGAAAGCACAGTCTGCAGACCCTGAGGAGCAACCAAAGAAAGGGACGGGAGGCTCATCTCCCAAAAGGCTCAGGCAGACGGTGGCTATGACGGAGGTTCGGCCTACCTTGCTTCTCCCTGCCCCTCCTGGTGCATCCCCCGCCTCCCTAGCTGTGGTCGCGTCATCTCCTCCGGCGGTGGACATCTCTGTCCATCTCGCCCCTTCGCCCCCGGCTGGGTCAGTGGTCCTCGTTGACTCCTCTTCCGGCATGACCACTCCCCCTTCCTCTTCTGCTGCTATGTCCCCTATTACATCACTCCCTCTGGCAACAATAGCATCGTATGTTCCCCTTGCCACTATGCCCAAGGCCCTTGCAAGGCACATGCAGAGTCTTCCCCCTGAGCTCTCACAGATCCTAATGGACCTCGCTCTCCAAGCGGCCCTCGCCCAAGCCCTCGCAACAGCTCAGCCTTCACAACCGTCAACAGGGTCACCGGCCATGGAGGCCACAATGCAGATTTTGAAAGAGTTAGAGGAGCAAGAGCAGAAGGCCTCGAAGCCTATTGAGGAAGAGGCCAATGAATATTACGAGCACCCCAAGTACGAGTACCAAACCATCGACAGGGTGGTTTTTGAGGGAGAGGAGACAGGCTCTTCTGGGAGTGGAGATGAAGTGGATGGCTCGGGCACCAAGGAGATCATCCAGACGTTTGATGAGGACCTTGAGGAGGAGTCAGCGCAGCAGTTGAGGGACATTAGGGAAGAGGCACAGAAGTCGCCATTTATTGAAGAGGGGCGGCCACCAGAAGGGCAGCAGATAAAAGATTTCACCGAGGCCGAAACCCATGCTGGCAAGAGCCCTGAGGCCGAGGCTACTGAAGAAAAAAAAGAGGAGGCAGCAAGGGAAGAAAGCCCCACCCAGCGATTGTCCACCAAGTTGCCCGTCAAGCGCCTCGTATTTATTCAAGACTCCGACGAGGAGGAGAAAGCTGCCAAAGAAAAGGGAAAACCCCAAAAGGAGAAAGAGGCAGAGGTCTTACCTTTGACAAAGAAGGGTGAGGGCAGCCATGATGCACCCAAAGACAAATCCACCATGCCCGATTGGTTGGAGAAACAACTAGAGAAAACAACCCCGGTGCTGAACGATCCAAGGGCAAGATTAGAAGCCATCTTGGCTCGATCCCTGACCACAACAAAGAAGGAGAAGAAGCATAAGGTCTGATCCAAGATAACCATGGACACTTCCAACTCCCGAGCAGCACAAATTGCAACACCTACTGTCAGCCAGGCGGGGGTGAGTTATAATATTTCTACCATTGATTTGGGGACAGCAACCCGGGAACAAAAGGTCGAGCACCTGGAAGAGTCGATGGCCACGATGGTGCACCTGATCAAGTAGGATAAGGTATCCAAGGATGAGTTCAAAGCGCAAATTGCTGCCCTAACTGCATACATCCAGCAATGGTCCTCAGTGGACGACCTGCCCACCACCTCCGCAGTCGCGCCATAGTTGCTCTCAAAGGAACAGATTGACAAGATGGAGAGAAGGAAGAACTTGGAAAAGACCACTGAGGATTGGTTCCGACAAGTTGTATACATCGAAAACATGGGAATCAGCAGGGCTGTGCGGATAGCCAACAAGTTCTTGGACCTGATCCAGTCTCTAGAGAGCACAAAGAGGCTCCGCACCAATTTCCCTGCAATATATGACTCCACCTTCCCGAGAATTGAAGCCATCCTTCAGATGCCTGAGGACACATGGGAAGAGAAGCTAGAGCTGAAGAAAGAAGATCATTGGATGGTGGACGTATGGCGCAGAGACCTCGTCAACCCGAAGGAGAGGATGGAGTAGATCCTGGGTAGGGTGGATCTCGATATTGAGTGGATTAAGGAAATCCGGGCGGAATGCGCCGAATACCTCAAGCTGATGACGGGCTATGATATGCCCACGGTACAAATGCATGCAGAAAAGATCAAGCCATACTTCCAGGAGAAGATGAAGGACGGGACAGCTGGAGAAATCACCACGAAATTCCTAAGTTTTGATGCACGTGCTTTCGATCGATCAGAGCTATTCAGAGATCAGGGCTCGAAGTATGACGAGGATTAGAAGTGGCTGGAAGAAAATGTTAAAGAATGGAGCTATCAGGTGTTAAGATGCGAGATCCTTGAAATCGACAAGCTCCAGGCCATTATTCTCAAGTACATAGAACATGCAGCTTCCGAGGAGCAAGAGGGCAGCCCAGCCAAAGAAGAAGTTCTCCCTGAGGAGTAACTACAGCCAAAAAAACAGCAATTAGCTACAGGACGAAAGAGCAATAGTGCCATCCACTAGATGACGAAATAGGGAAGAGACAAAAAATATTTTTAAATTGTAAATCTATTTGGGGGTAGGTGAAACCCTATTTTGTAATGAATCTTGGCCACACCATTGTAATGAATTTTGGCCATTCATTTAACTTTTTGGAAACTATAAATAGAGCACTCCCTCATTTGCAAAAGAGAGAGTTGAGTTGTTGTAAAGGCATGCTGCAGAAATTTATAAGAAATATCATTGACTTGGTGTATTTCCTTGATTTCTCTCATGTTATTTGATTCATTCTCTAATTTAACATGTTCAGCTTAGATCTTGTTGCTATTTAGTTAGTTTTTTGCTTTATTTGGATTAATCTTAGGAATGCTGTTGGGTGACTGTGAAAATTCCTGCTTTGTTGATGATCCCTTAGTCCATACTTTTTGCTGTTTGCTGAAGGTAGACAACTGTGCAAAGTTAGCCAGGACTTGATTGTAAAGCTGCCCTAAATCTTTATCTTTGATTCATGCATGCATGTGGTGAATGAAGGATGAAACATCTGCAGCCCTTAGAAGATAGCACAATTTTCATGATACTGTGAAATCCCTGATTAAGTGGGATATTGTTTTGAGGAATTGTCCATTGCAGGAACTCCATTGTCACTATTCATAGCAAGCTTTAGACTTAGGAACTTTTCCTCTCCTTTGCCATTTTCCTTTTTTTAGTAACTAACCTATGCTAAGGTTCATTGCACATTGTAAAGCCAAATCCATAAACTAAATGGAGTTTAAGATTGTTGTTTGAACCTACAGCCAGTGCATATCAACTTCTCATCCTAGGGACTCCATTTCAAGATCCAACTTCATGCTTTGTGTCCACACTTTGTATTTTCTGTAAGACCGCCTTGTGATTCCAGCAAATCACATCAAACTACTGAGGTATCTAAGCACTGTCATGACCTGACACCCGAGAGACCTTGGGATAGTGTTCTGTAATCCGATTGTGGGAGATTGTCTTTCAAGAGAGGTAGTGCACCTACGCACTACCTGTGTTGAGAAGTGCATAAAAACACCATCAACAGAACTGGCGCTAGAAGGAGGGTCGCGGTGAAGATACTAAGTTAAAGGATAAAGCGAAGCTGGATCGAATCGGATCATTCTCCCCGGAAAGGTTTCAGAGAGTTCTACGATCAACACCAAACAAGGGAGAATTTGAAGAATTGCAACCTCCCACGAGGGCAAAACGAGCACAAGGAAGTAGCACCACCTCTTCCTCTTCCTACATTCCATCTGCCCCCATTTCGCCCTCACCTTCATTTGGCTGGCCTTCATCTTCCACCCAACCATCTCAAATAGCATTTGCACCGTCTATCTCCGGCAGCCAGGGGTTCGTCTCTCTCCCAGCCCTTCCAGCCCAAGGCACAATTCAGGAAGCCATAGCTCAAGGGCAGCCCCACATTGTGGTTGTATTGTCATTACAGCCTCAAATCTCCGTTCTCCAATAGCAAGTGCCACCTCCGCCTCCCCCCATGGCTTGGTTAGTGCATAACCCTTCGCCGATACACTTTGTGGTCTACAACGATATGCCCAAGAATCCGGAGGGCTTTTGTTCGAAGTTCAATCCACGTGATATGCAAAGGACAGCTGAGGAGCATATCAAAATATTTGAGACGGCTGTCACCGAAATGCAAGTAGACTACGAGGACGTTGCATGTCACCTCTTTCCGCACTCATTGGGGGAAGAAGTCTTCTATTGGTACATCAACCTGCCGAGGGGATCCATCACCTCGTGGAACCTGATGAAGAATTCCTTTCTGCAGAAATACAAGATCCCTGTCAACCCTGCGGACCTTTACCAACAGTTTATGTCTATCAGAAGGGAGGTCAACGAACCTATCGGCTCCTTCAATGACCGTTTCCATTGGGCTCACATGAAGCTTCAGGCCCCGTACCTCCATGATGATGCGGAAGCTCTTCCGGTCTACTATGCGGTGCTGGACAACCTCACGTCGGCCTTGGTGAAAAGGATGCGCCCACCGCCCGCTACCCTATTGGCCGCCTATGCAGAAGCTGTTGTCGCCAGTGCGGACTTGGGGCAAAATATCTCCAGCCCACTACCCTCTTTGGGGCCGATAGCCCACCCAATGCAGATTCAAGGACTTAATTAGGCATTTGCTCACCAAACCCCGTTGATGAACCAGGTACCCCAATTGCCTATGGTGTCGCATCCGGGGCAGCCGTTGAATTATGCGCCTCCCGCGTCTTCCTATTTACAGCCCCAACAACAGTACAACTATTCTCAGGTTGCTCCCCAACAGCAGGCGTATTCCCAACAGCCCTAGGCATCGTTGTACCTGTCGGGACCAGACTTTCCTCCAACCTACCAAAATCAGCCGGCAGCCCCGCCCGCTTTTCTCTAAAATCCAGCGCCGTCACCCAGGGGGCAACTGAGAAGGACAAGCTAGAGGAACTAACAGAAATCATCAAGAAAATGTCCACGGAGATGACGCATCAGAAAAATCAGAATAACCAGTTGCAGGCCTCCCAACGCAACTTCCAAGCCAATCTCAACAGGGACAGTCGAGACAATAGAGACAATAGAGATAATCGAGAAATAGGCACCTCCTCTGGGTAGAATTACGAGAGGGGGCAAAACACCAATCAGAATACAGAAAGAAGACCTTTTCAGAGGCAGAATCGTACGTGGAACACTAGGCCCAACAATGGTGGTGTCCCCACATGATTCGATTAACCGGCAAGCAACGATAAAACATCTGGTGTATACTTGGCCGAGGCAGCCTTGTCCAGATGGTGTCGACTCCACAAAACCAGCAGGCATTTTGAGCTGGATTGTCCTGAGTTCTAGACAGCTACTGAGATCTTCCAGGTGGAGGTACAAAATACAGTCGACAATGCCAACTGGAGGGACATCGTCCCATCTAAGCCCTACGATTCCTCATGTCTGGTGGTTAATCAGGCGTCGTTCCCGCGAGGCGACCGCAATGAGCCCGAAGTCGAGCCTACTCCTAGTGAGGATGAGAAAGCGCAAGAGGTAAGTAATGAACAAACCTTGGCTCAGCTATTTGATTCAGTAGATAATGGTCCGGTAGATAAAGAAGAACCATTTGTGGATGAGGTCCACATGTTCCATCAATGATCGAGCCCCTACTTCCTTAAGAATAGACAAGCGGGCGGACCCTTCACAACTTCTACCCCACCAAACAATTTTGCCACTCCACCTGATCCAAATGCCAGTAACAACCCTAGGCTTCCTCATTTACTTGCCCAATATCTCAACAAGAACCAGTCTCAGAACTAGCCACAAAATCAGCCTCAAGGCCAACCTCAAAATCCGCCTAGGCAAACCAAGGTCCACACCCCTAGTTCTCACATAGGCCAAGCTTTTAGCTCCGAAATCGAGCAGATGGGTGAATATGTGGCAGAAGAGTTCAAAAGGGTAAAAATCAGCTTATCTGCCTTTGAATTACTCAAAGTTCTCGCTGTGAGGCATGCTTTCTTCAGGGTTCTGAATGGGACTCCATCCTCTAATACGACACAAAAAACCCCAGCTAAGAGGGTAACCTTCGAAGAGCCTAGGAAAGAACCTGAGATACGGGACAATACTGAGGGAAGGAATGATGCCCCCGTAAATAAGTCAGCAAGTAGACAAGATGAAAAGGAGTCAGAAAGGGCTAATAGGCAGCTTTCTAAGGACCAGTTGTTTAAGAAGACCAGGGATATGGATAATGACAGGAACAAAGGTCAAATAGCTCAAATGGACACACCAGTGGGCATCCTTCAAGGAAGACCGGAAACTCCTCCTTTCCTGACCACCATCAGGATCTTTGGGAAAAATCTGCATAACTGCCTGCTTGATTCAGGAGCATCTGCCAATGTCATGCATTTGGCTGTCTGCAAAGCTCTTGGCATCACTCCTATGCCGTCAAAGAGAAAGGTGACCCAACTAGACAAAATAGAGATCAACATCATGGGTGAAATAAACCGCATCCCCATGCAGGTTTTCGTAGACCCACGGATACAACAGGTCATTGATATCCAAGTGGCAGACATTCCCGATGCTTATGGAATTATTTTGGGAAGGGAGTTCACCAAGGTGCTAAATGGATACACTGCCATAGACCTTTCTCACATGTGGCTACCGTGGAAGGGGCTGCCAAATCAAATCTGCATCGACCGTGAACCCCGTATGAAGTATATGATCACGGAATACAATAATCTCAACGAGGTGTTATTTGCTAAGATCGATTTGGGGAACTACCGCCCTTTCACCTACCAAAATGAGGTCGAGCCTCAAGAAGAATGTGCAAATGAAGTGTTGTTGGTGTTGTGTAGTCATTCGGCTGGTTCTACACGAATGCCCCCAGACACAAAAACATTGGTAGAAGCTGATGATGAGCCTGATCAAGACGACGACTGGGGATTACTCGATGGCTTCCGGGAATTCATGGAAAATTGTGTAAGGGATCAGCTCAGCCTAGGGGCCCAAATGAATTTCCAAGATCTCTTATTACCAAACTGGTGCAGGGTTCACAATGCTACTCACTCTGAGTTTGATTGTTGCCTGTGCCAAGCAGCAGTGGCGAATCTCAGAAAATCAACTGCCCCCCAAAAAGAAACGCTAAAGGGGACACCAGCAGAACCGCCTGTTGATCATTGCCCCGAACCAGAAAGCCCCCCTAAGATCACAGGGCCCGCCACCTCGCTGAAAGGGAACAGAAGTTCAATCAGACCTGAAGACAAGGAATCATCCGCGTGCTGGACGCTCCGATTTGATGGATCGAAGTTGAGGCAACGAGCTGGAGCGGGGATTGAACTCATCAGTCCAACAGGTAAGACATTTCTCGCGGCCCACCGATTGCAGTTTTATTGCACCAATAACGTAGCGGAATATGAGGCTTTAGTCTTTGGCCTTCTTATGGCCTTGAAGAAAAATGTAAAAGTGTTGCAAGTTTTTGGGGATTCTGCACTCGTAGTTAAACAAGTCAGGAAGTTGTATTTCTGTCATGATAGGAGGCTCACAAACTATAAGCACAGAGTCTGGGACCTATTAGAGGGTCTAGATGCATTCAATATACAATTGATCCCTCGTGCCCAGAATCGTACGGCTGACGCTTTGGCTCAAGCAGTCAGCACTCTACAACCCCTCTCTTTGTCTGGGCTCAATAAATTCACTGTTGAGCTAACATCCACGCCATCAATCCTAGATAATGTCACCCACATGCAAGTCTTCAATGACGACAAACACATCCTTCAGTTCATCACAAGTTCTGACATCTTCGCAGCTCAAATAATTGACGAAGTTGATCCGCATGAGGCCGAATTGGACATAGAGGGGGTTATTAACCTCAAGACCAACACAATCCCCAGAGGTATGGTTCAACTGGAGCGCATATTCGACTTGGATCAGATCAGAGATCAGGATCAGCAAACCAAAAAGGAGGCCATAAGTAACCAGTGCAACGCTCATAACCTTGGGACAATCGAGGATACCGGGAATGTTTTTATCGGAAAGGTGTGCACGCCTGAGGAAAAGAAGGGAATCACAGATGCGTTGTGAAGATACCACGACGTGGTGGCATGGAGCTACAAGGATTTGAAAACTTACGACACTTCTGTCATTACACACACTATCCCTCTTAAGACAGAAGTGAGGCCATTCCGCCAGCGACAGCGCCCTATCAACGCCTTGCTGGAACCTATTGTTTATAAGGAAGTGCAAAAGTTGATTTCAGCAAGAATCATTTTTCCTATCAGGCACTCCACGTGGGTGGCTAATTTGGTCCCGGTCAGGAAAAAGAATGGAGAGATTAGATTGTGCGTAGATTTTCGCAATCTAAACCGCACCTCAGAGAAAGACAATTATCCAATGCCTTTGTTGGATGAGGTGCTGCAGATCGTCAACGGCTCCCAGATAATGTCGTTCCTCGACAGATACTCTGGGTATAACCAAGTAATGGTGCAGTACGAGGATTGCCACAAGACGGCATTCACTACCAAGTGGGGGACGTTCGCATACAGAAGGATGTCGTTCGGGCTCATCAACGCCGACGCCACTTTCCAACGCGCCATGGATATCGCCTTCAAAGACCTAATTGGCAAGTGCATAATCATCTACATGGATGATTTGACTATATTTTCTAAGAGGCAAGGCAATCACGTTTCTGACTTATGCAAAGTATTTCAGAGATGCAGGGAGTTCGGGGTTTCCCTAAACCCCAAGAAGTGCATTTTCGGAGTGACTGAAGGCAGGCTGCTCGGGCACATCATTTCGGAGCAAGGAATCTCCATTGATCTTGAGCGCATCGAGTCCTTACTCAAGATTCAGCCCCCGGGTAGCAAAAAGGAATTAAAATCTTTCTTCAGAAAGATCAATTTTGTCCAAAAATTCATCACCGGTTTCACAGAAATTGTCAAACCTCTCAATGCCATGCTCAAACAAGACACCAAAGTTGAGTGGACACCTGACGCTAAACAATCCTTCGAAGAAATCAAACGGGCCATTGCTGAGGCCCCTATGTTAGTTAGCCCGAATTATTTGAAGCCATTTTACATTTACTCATTTGCTTCAGAACATTCTTGTGCTAGCATGTTGACCCAGAAAGACAATGAAGGAAACGAGCATTCGATCACCTTTATGAGTGCCCCCCTCAAAGATGCTGAATTGCGTTACCACAACATTGAAAATCAGGCGTACGCTCTCATCAGAGGAGTGAATAAATTTAGACACTACATTCTACGCAACAAGGTGTTCGCCATCGTCCCCGACCCAGCAGTTAAGACACTGCTCATGCAAAATGAATTGGGCGAACGAAGGGCTAGGTGGGTCACCCTGCTACAAGAGTATGATATGGAAATCCAACCAATGAAATTGGTGAGAGGGCAGGCACTCACCTGTACAATTGTTGAAATAGCAGCAGAGGCTGGACCTGAACTCACGGTACAGCAGTACCAGCTTGAAGATGTCTCCCCAGAGGAATGGTACCAAGATGTCGTTTACTATCTGCTGAATCATAAATGTCTGCCGCACCTATAAGGAGTCCAAAAGCGGGCCCTGAGATTGAAAAGTAATGGTTACATGTTGCAAGGTTCCATTCTCTACAAGAAGAACCATGAAGGCATTTATCTGAGATGTCTTCGTAAAGAGGAAGCGGAACGTGTCTTGAAAGAATTTCACAATAAATTTGGCACGGGCCATGGTTCTGGTTCCTCCATGGCGCATCAAATATTGAGAGCAAGGTATTATTGGCCAACTGTCTTCAAGGATGCCCATTGTCATGTTCGTTCATGCCACATGTGCCAGACCGCCGCCACCAGGGAGAGGAATGATGTTGTCTCACTGCAGCCCGTGCTGGAGGTAAGGTTTTTTGCGCAATGGGGTCTTGACTTTATCGGTCCAGTAAGCCCTCCATCGTCTGTGGGACACAGGTACATTCTTACCGCTACTGATTATTGTACTAGATGGACAGAAGCAATAGCATGTAAGCAATGCACAACTGAAGTAGTTACCAATTTTCTAGAAAGCTTCATTTTAAATTATTTTGGTTGTCCGTATGCTTTAGTATGCGATAACGGACCTGCATTTGCTTCATTAAAAATTTCCAGTTGGGTGTTTGACTATGGGATTGCCCTCAAATTCTCGTCCAATTACTACCCTCAGGGCAATGGCCTTGCCGAATCCACAAATAAAAATCTAATTACTGTAATCAAAAAGCTGCTAGATAGAAATCCCAAGGACTGGCATACCCAGCTCCGTTTCGCCCTTTGGGCTGATCGCACCCGCCAAAAGGCTGCCCTTGGCGATTCCCCGTTCCACCTTGTCTATGGCCTGGAACCCATATTTCTCATCCATCTAAAGATTCCTACTCTCCAATTCATCAACGATTTTTATAAAGGAGGAGATCGTAGGGAAGCTCGGTTAACTGAGCTCTTGCATTTAGAGGAAGTCTGAAACTGTGCCATAAAAAATTTTGCCAAACATCATGGCGTAGTTAAGAGATGGTTCGACCGCTGAGCCAAAATCAAGGCCTTTACGATTGCAGATTTGGTCCTATATTGGGACAAGGCCCATGAGAAGAAAGGGGAACACAAAAAATTCGACAAGCTCTGGCTTGGCCCCTTTCAAATAGCTGAGATTTTGGGAGGTAATGCCTTTCGCCTAAAGACCTTAACTGATGAGAATGTCTCATTGCCAGTCAATGGGCAGCACCTGAAGCATTACTTCCAGGCTTGAGCTCCTTCGAGCTCTTTGTTGTAAATACCTGTACATAGGTTAAAGTAATTGCTTTCTTGCTTATTTGTGTTTTGTTTGCGTCGCTTTTGTTTTCTCCCTCTCGGCGGTTGTGTTTTGAAAGAGGTTTCTTGCTCCTTTGCGGTGGCCATGTTCGCCTGACAAGCGGTTCACTTTGCTGTCCATTCTTTGTGTTCTTTGGCTAAACATTCACTCTAGACTATCAATCTTTGAAAGCTATCTGCGAATGATTTCCTTGTTTGAACTCTGCTCAGAACTTGACCCTTAGCTAGATCTTCTTACCCACATCTCGGATCTCGCACAAAGCACATAATAATAATTTCTGAAGGACCGTACTATGGTTGTTATGACACCCCAGTGAGTGAAAAATCTTAAGTCTACTCCAGTGACCACTGCAGTCTCAAACCCATTGTAGGCTTCAATGCTTACCCAGTTGAACTAAACGGTAAAAGAGAAATAAAATATCAAAGCAAAAAAAGTGAAAAAAGAGAAACTCTGAAAAAGGAAATAAATGACCGTATGGGCGTTCGGATAACTCTACCGGGGCTATGGACGCCCGGCCGGCAGTAGAGCAATATCCATGAGATTGTAGCGACAACTCCGCCAGGGCTATGGACGCCTGACTGGCAGCGGGGCAATGTCCAGGTTACTTTGGTGTTAGGCAACTTATGTAGCTCACCCGGTTGAAGTGATGACCCTGGTCACTATCCCTGGGAAAAGAATGAACTCACTTCACACACTTCTGAGATGTCCTGTAAGCTAACCCAGTTAAGGATCTTGTTCTCCCGGATTCATCTTTGGAAGCCGCTTCTGGTCTGCGAAACCAGAGATTTTGGGTCCTGAATGAATATTTATCCCTAGAACGCTCTGGAGCGTTCTCCAACGGAGTCGCCATTTGTTGTGCCCTTAGCACACACGCCCCGTTCAGAACAGGGACCCTCTTTTCTTTCGCCTTGTCGGGTCTTTCGAGGCCGCCTCATTTTGCGTGCCCCTCTTTTTTGATGATCCGCATGGTCGATATTGCGCCAAAGTTCCATTATAAGTCGACCGTGCCCCCGCTTTTGATTTTTTTGCTGCCCTTCGGGGCCTCGCGGGTTCCCTTTGGCATTTTGGCTCTGGAGCGGCCCTGGGCCCCTCTGGGCCCAGGCCTTCGGGCTTCCCTTTTCAGGCTTCCCTTTCGCTTGTGCCGCCCTCTGCGGCGTTCTGCGGGCGTCTTTCCGCCCCTCGGGGGCCGCCCTGCCGCCCTCCGTTTGAAATTCGTAGTGAGTTTTCGGGGCGGCGCCTGCCCCTTCGGGCCCCAGGACCCGGAAGTCTGCATCTGGACTTCCGTCTCGGACTGGCCATCTGCGACGGTGACCCTTCGGCGGCCGCCCGGTCCTCGGACCCGCCTGGGCTTTTTCCATGGGAATTTGGTTGTTCCTGCCCGCATGCCGTGAGGCTCTCCGGGCCCGACTGTCCGGAGTTCCGTTCCTGGAACTCCGTGGCAGTTAGGTCGTCCTCAACGGCGGATTCCGGCCGGCTCCTCGCCCTCCGGGCCTCGAGCCTCTCACGGCCGCTGCCCCCCAATCAACACAAAACCTCACGGCGGTCGTCATCTCGCATCCTCCCGGCCGCCGGGTCCCGGGGTCTTTGCCGGCGCCGCCGACCTAAATTCAAATCCCAGCAACTTTTCCCGCTGCCATACGTTCATTTATTGCGGGTATTAATGGCGGTTGGGGTATATAATGCCCAACCTGCCAAAATCATTTTCACAATGCGAATTGGAGCGAATTGGATAGACCATCATCTGGAGCCCACCACAATCAGCAGCGTCTTAACCGTCGCCATCAGCTTCACTTCGTCGATCCCCGGTGGATTTCACGACTCCCCGCTTAGCGTATTAGAGGTAGGCCATCCCCGTTTGCCCCCCCCATCTTTTTCATCATTTTGGTGGAATTAAATAATTGAACAATTAGTTAGGATGGCATAAAATGAAAGAACGGTAAATTGCGCCCATAACCCATGTCGTGAAATTTGCCAAACCTATCGAAGTTTCCCCTGCTGCCGATTCGGAACCTTTCAGTCGCGCGGCTGTTCTTCGCGCAGGGCAATCCGCCACCCCGGGTCCAAACCCCGTCTTCGCCGTCAAACTCAAACTCCAAACCCTCGCCGACGGCGATCCTCCTCCCCGGGCCCGGTCCGTCGGACTTCCTCCCTCGGGTTTCCGTGTGCCTTTCACCGAGCTTGAACTACCAATCCATCCCGCCTCCCGGCTGCCAGGTCCCGACGCTAGCTCTGCCGTGAGAATCTTAAACTCCTCCTGTGCCCTTTGACCGTCCCGGACCCGAAACCCCGGAGTTCCCCCTCCGGAGTTCCGCAGGAGGCTTGCCTTTTTGAAACCCTTAGCGGATCTAGTCCATCCTCGTCACCTTTGGGCTACGAGCCTCAGACTTCCCTACTGACTTTTTTGTTGGCCCCGTTATGCACTCTCTGGGCGCCGACGACGGTGCTTTCCGGTCCCCGGAGGCCGCCTTCCGCTCTGCCGTCGGGCATTGTTTTTTCGTTCAAGCGGCCCCCGCTAACCCGCGCTCCAGCTTCCGGACTTCTGTATTCGGAAGTCCGTCTCTCGCTTGCCGTCTGGCGCTCCTCGCCCCGTCCACCCCGTTTCCGGGACCCAGTCCTTCATTTGTTGTCTGACTTTTCTAAACTCCCCGTGCCGTGCGGCCTTCCAAGCCCGACCATCCGGAGTTCCGCCTCCCGAACTCTGTGATGGTTCTGCCGCCTTCAAACGGCAGAACCCTGCTGGCTTCCCGCCCTTCGGGCCCCGAGGAGGTCCTCGCCACCGTTGTTAAGTGGCACGAAAAATCCTTCAAATGGCGAATCCTTGCCGGCTCCCCGCCCTCCGGGCCCCGAACCTCTTATCGCCGCCGTCGCCTGATCTGCGCCAAAATCTCACGGCGGCCGTCATCTCGCGTCCTCCCAGCCACCGGGCCCCGCCACTCTGAATGCCGCCAAGCATAAATGATAAACTTAACTTCTGCCGCCCGTTGGTCCTTCGGACCCCGGTCCTCGAACTTCCACCTCCGGATTTCTGCCTGCCGTCCGCCGTCTCTAGCGATCGTCCGTCCGCGGCTTCCCGGTTTGAAACCTCCATTGCCGCCTAAATCGATCCAAGCAAATCCAAACTACAATCTGACTTCGACCCACATCCTAAATTATGTTGTTCCCCATCATCAGCCTTTCGAAACATTGAAATTTGGCCAAGGAGGATCCCCGGGAACTTTTGAATGTGTTTTCCCTTCTTGACAGCATTCCTGTCAGGGAAGTCCGGCCTTCCTGGCCCGGATTGTCCAAATGCCCTGAAATGAAATCGATAACATCTAGAAGCAAGATTTATGATATACTTGATTAATTATTTAGGTGTTATCTTTGAAATATGGACTAACATGAACGTTTTCGATGTTTCTTGTGTTGACTTTGCCCTTGCTTGCAGGATATATGGAATCGGCCGCAGGAACTTCAGGGGCCTCCGCCAAAAAGGATAAGGGCAAGAAATCAGGAAAGACCCCTCGGGGAAAAGAAGATAAGGACCAGATGAAGTTTCAGTTCCAGGGTGAGCCGCTCCAGTCGAAGATCTCGACCGACTGGAAAAAAATCTCAGATACTAACATTGGCCAGGTGGACATAGATGAGCTCACTTAGAGGGTCAAGGTCAACCCTACAACAAAGAACGCCAGGTTAATAAGGCAGAGTGGAATCGCCAAGGCTGCTGGTTTTCCTCCCTCTCATAGCACCCGAACTAGTAATGGCTTGCCGAGAAGCCTAACAAGCGGACACCAGAACAATCGTGGACAAACAGGGAAACATCCTCGCGGACATGTCTCTAGAAGGGATTACCAAAACATTCCACATCCCCACGTTCCCACATATGGAGGTCCCCACATTAGAGCAGTGCCAGGCGGCGTGGGATGCCAATCCGATAGGGTGCAAGAAATCAATCAACCTCCTTTGGCTTAAGGAGAAATGGGGCAGCGCTGCGAAAGTTCCCCACGAACTCTTCCGCAGCGATTTCCACGAAGACTATCATGACCTGGTGACCATGTTGAGTAGGGTCATGGGTCTCCCAGCAGCCGCCTACTTCCAAGAGTGGATGGCCTATTACATTGAGCAGATCCTGCGAGGGAATGAGGATGTTAACACCAAGGTCTCATTCGACTGGGGAGGCATCATCAGCAACTGCTTCCATGAGCAGTTTGTTAACGTCAAGAAGAGCTCTAAGTTCTACATGACCTCCTACCTGGTATACTCCCTGGCAGGTCAAAGACAATACAGCGGACTATTCGTGGCACCAGATCAGGGGCACAGGCGAGGGCTCAAGCCATTTGACAAGTACCCTCAACTCCAATACCGCAACTTCAAAAGGGAGTACTGTCGGGTCAATGATGCCTTCATTGGCCATATTATCAGGTTAATCGCTGGACACTTCGAGAGGAGAGTCTCCCACAGCGCCAGGGCACTCCTGAAAGAATATGCCTTCCTATTTATCCAATTCCCTAAGTTCACCTACATTCGGGCCCAGGGATTCATAGAACGGCCAAACAGGTTGCCGCGGTACCCTAATGACAGGATCATCCTCCTTAAGCTTTCCCGGCAACTCCAGCACATTCAAGCCATTTTCGGCAACAAGCACGTAGTAGGGATCCCCTATCCCATGACCCTCAGCCAGGGCCTGTATCAACTACAGACTTCCCAATGTGCCAGCAATTCAGAGGAGCTTAAAGAATATCATTTTGACTAGTACACGGCCCGCCCGCGGATGGATCCACATGGCCATGTGAGGAAGGCATTGGGGCCGGCATATGCCCACAAATACCACATTGAAGACTTTTGGGCAGATTGCAAAGACGACAAAGAGGTCCGCGCAAGGCACTACATGCGCATGACCGTACAATTCTTAAGAAGAGTGCAACCGTTCCAGGTACCAGACCAGCTCGAGGAGGACGAGTCCACGATAATGCGCCCGAGGTACCCTGCGGTTGCCAACCTACCAATACTGTCAATTGACTGGGACGAGCAACAAGTCGACGACCTAGATACCATCACCCAGCTGATCATAACTCGCACTAAGGAGTGGTTCAATGGGCAGGTGGCGCAACTAAAGAAACAAGGAGTAGTCCTTACATATGAAGCGCTCAAGAGTGAGCCCAGTGCTACAGAGGACGTTGCCGCCACCACATCAGCTGGTGAGACTTCCAAGTCTCCCCCTGTCACCAGGTCTAAAAAGAGAAAAGGAACAAAGACAGCACAGTCTGCGGACCCCGAGGAGCAAGCAAAGAAAGGGACGGGAGGCTCATCTCCCAAAAGGCTCAGGCAGACGGTGGCTATGACGGAGGTTCAACCTACCTTGCTTCTCCATGCCCCTCCTGGTGCATCCCCCGCCTCCCTAGCTGCGGTCGCGTCATCTCCTCCGGCGGTGGACATCTCTGTCCATCTCGCCCCTTCGCCCCCGGCCGGGTCAGTGGTCCTCGTTGACTCCTCTTCCGGCATGACCACTCCCCCTTCCTCTTCTGCTGCTATGTCCCCTATTACATCACTCCCTCTGGCAACAATAGCATCACCTGTTCCCCTTGCCACTATGCCCGAGGCCCTTGCAAGGCACATGCAGAGTCTTCCCCCTAAGCTCTCATAGATCCTAATGGACCCCGCTCTCCAAGCGGCCCTCACCCAAGCCCTCGCAACAGCTCAGCCTTCACAACTGCCAACAGGGCCGCCGACCATGGAGGACACAATGCAGATTTCGAAAGAGTTGGAGGAGCAAGAGCAGAAGGCCTCGAAGCCTATTGAGGAAGAGGCCGATGAATATTACGAGCACCCCGAGTACGAGCACCGAACCATCGACAGGGTGGTTTATGAGGGAGAGGAGACAGGCTCTTCTAGGAGCGGAGATGAAGCGGATGGCTCGGGCACCAAGGAGATCATCGAGACGTTTGATGAGGACCTTGAGGAGGAGTCGGCGCAGCAGTTGAGGGATGTTGGGGAAGAGGCACAGAAGTCACCATTTATTGAAGAGGGGTGGCCACTAGAAGGGCAGTAGATAAAGGATCTCACCGAGGCCGAAACCCATGCTGTCAAGAGCCCTGAGGCCGAGGCTACTGAAGAAAAAAAAGAGGAGGCAGCGAGGGAAGAAAGCCCCACCCAGCAATTGTCCACCAAGTTTCCCGTCAAGCGCCTCGTATTTATTCAAGACTCCGACAAGGAGGAGGAAGCTGCCAAAGAAAAGGGAGAACCCCAAAAGGAGAAAGAAGCAGAGGTCTTACCTTTGATAGAGAAGGGTGAGGGCAGCCATGATGCACCCAAAGACAAATTTGCCATGCCTGATTGGTTGGAGAAACAACTAGAGAAGACAACCCCGGTGCTAAAGGATCCAAGGGCGAGATTAGAAGCCATCTTGGCTCGATCCCTGACCACAACAAAGAAGGAGAAGAAGCCTAAGGTCCGATCCAAGATAACCATGGACGCTTCCAGCTCCCGAGCAGCACAAATTGCAACACCTACTGTCGGCCAGGCGGGGGTGACTTACAATATTTCTACCATTGATTTGGGGACAGCAACCCGGGAACAAGAGGTCGAGCACCTGGAAGAGTCAGTGGCCACGGTGGTGCACCTGATCAAGTAGGATAAGGTATCCAAGGATGAGCTCAAAGCGCAAATTGCTACCCTAACTGACTACATCCATCAATGGTCCTCAGTGGACGACTTGCCCACCACCTCCGCAGCCGCGCCACAATTGTTCTCCAAGGAACAGATTGACAAGATGGAGAGAAGGAAGAACTTGGAAAAGACCACTGAGGATTGGTTCCGACGGGTTGTATACATCGGAAACATGGGAATCAGCAGGGTTGTTCGGACAGCCAACAAGTTCTTGAACCTGATCCAGTCTCTAGAGAGCACGAAGAGGCTCTGCACCAATTTCCCTGCAATATACGACTCCACCTTCCCGAGAATTGAAGCCATCCTTCAAATTCCTGAGGACACATGGGAAGAGAAGTTAGAGCTTAAGAAAGAAGATCATTGGATGGTGGACGTATGGCGCAGAGACCTCGTCAACTAGAAGGAGAGGATGGAGCAGATCCTGGGCAGGGTGGATCCCGATATTGAGTGGATTAAGGAAATCTGGGCGGAATGCGCCGAATACCTCAAGCTGATGACAGGCTATGATATGCCCACGGTACAAATGGATGCAGAAAAGATCAAGCCATACTTCCAGGAGAAGATGAAGGACATGACAGTCGGAGAAATCACCACGGAATTCCTAATTTTTGTTGTTCGTGCCTTCGATCGATCAGAGCTATTCAGAGATCAGGGCTCGAAGTATGACGAGGATTGGAAGCGGCTGGAAGAAAATGCTAAAGAATGGAGCTATCAGGCGTTAAGATGCGAGATCCTTGAAATCGACAAGCTCCAGGCCATTATCCTCAAGTACATAGAACACGCAGCTTCCGAGGAGCAAGAGGGCTGCCCAGCCAAAGAAGAAGATCTCCCTAAGGAGTAGCTACAGCCAAGAAAATAGCAATTAGCTACAGAACGAAAGAGCAGTAGTGCCATCCACTAGATGACGAAATAGGGAAGAGACAAAAAATGTTTTTTAATTGTAAATCTATTTGGGGGTAGGTGAAACCCTATTTTGTAATGAATCTTGGCCACACCATTGTAATGAATCTTGGCCATTCATTTAACTTTTTGGAAACTATAAATAGAGCACTCCCTCATTTGCAAAAGAGAGAATTGAGTTGTTGTAAAGGCATGCTGTAGAAATTTATAAGAAATATCATTGACTTGGTGTATTTCCTTTATTTCTCTCATGTCATTTGATTCATTCTCCAATTTAACATGTTCAGCTTAGATCTTGTTGCTATTTAGTTAGTTGTTTGCTTTATTTGGATTAATCTTAGGAATGTTGTTGGGTGACTATGAAAATTCATGCTTTGTTGATGATCCCTTAGTCCATACTTTTTGTTGTTTGCTGAAAGTAGACAGCTGTGCAAAGTTAGCCAGGACTTGATTGTAAAGCTGCCCTAAATCTTTATCTTTGATTCATGCATGCATCAGGTGAATGAAGGATGAAACATCTGCAGCCCTTAGAAGATAACACAATTTCCATGATACTGTGAAATCCCTGGTTAAGTGGGATATTGTTTTGAGGAATTGTCCATTGCAGGAACTCCATTGTCACTATTCATAGCAAGCTTCAGACTTAGAAACTTTTCCTCTCCTTCGCCCTTTTCCTTTTTTTTAGTAACTGACCTATGCTAAGGTTCATTGCACATTGTAAAGCCAAATCCATAAACTAAATGGAGTTTAAGATTGTTGTTTGAACCTACAGCCGGCGCATATCAACTTCTCATCCTAGGGACTCCATTTCAAGATCCAACTTCATGCTTTGTGTCCACACTTTGTATTTTCTGTAAGACCGCCTTGTGATTCCAGCAAATCACATCAAACTACTGAGGTATCTAAGCACTGTCATGACCTGAAACCCGAGAGACTTTGGGATAGTGTTCTGCAATCCGATTGTGGGAGATTGTCTTTCAAGAGAGGTAGTGCACCTACGCACTACCTGTGTTGAGAAGTGCATAAAAACACCATCAACAGGATGGAGTAGATGAAGGATGGGAGATGGTGGATGGAGGGATGTAAGGACCCAAAATGGATGGAGTAGGCGAAGGAGGAATATGGACATTTTTTTTGAGGTGATACGATAAAGGAGGAGGGATGGCAACATATGATTTGGTGGAGCGATGGGAAGAGCCATTATTTCTGTTGGAAAAGGCTTGTTGAGGACGTCTAGAAGTTGTACCAACGTCTTTAGATTGTGAGTCTTGGGAAATAGGTCCAAGACCTTGCATACAGATTTGTTCTTTAACTTGGATGGGCTCTAAAATACCTTGCTCATGGAGGCCTAGACCTTTTCCTTGATAGTTCATTTTCTTGAGCATGCGATCCATGATAGGATTTTTGTTATTCTGAAAACATGATGCGAGTCCATTATTAAGTGGAGGATGATGGGCGGTAAATACACTATGCTTTTCTTCTGCAAGGAGGCCACCATGGAAGAATGTGAAAGTACCAAGGGGATATGCAAGCGATGTGGGGATAGCAATTTTAGGCAATGATGGGGGATCATGAGAGGGAGATAATGGGATAGAAGCATTTGGATGGGTGGTATCAAGAGAGGGATCAGTGGATATGATAGGGTCTGGATTTGTGGTAGTGGGCTCATGCAATGGAGATGGAGATGGAGTGGTGCAAGCTTGAATGACAAGGGGATCATGGAATGGAATGAATGGGGGACTATGATCTTGAGGTGGACTAGATGGGATGGTAGGATCTTGATCTGGAGAAGGGGATATGTTGGCATACTTTGGATTAGGCTCTTGGCATGACTCATCGTTTGCAAGCGGCATGATAATGGAGTCTTGGTGGGACTCTTCAAGTGGGGAGGATGGAGGGATGGGGGATTCAAAACATTCATGGGAATGGATTTTAGTGACACTAGGAGTGGGAGGAATGGATGGGACTTGTGTGTCATCACTAGGAGTGGGAAGAGTGGCTTGGAATTTTGTGTCATTGATGGGTTTGACTGCTCTTGGAGTAGGAAGAGGTGTTCGATGGATTCGGTAGATGTGATGATAGGAGATGGGGCTCAGTGGATTGGGAAAATGTGATGGTAAGAGATGGGGGCTCAGTGGATTCAGAATATGTGATGGTAGGAGATGGGGGCTCATTGGATTCAAAGGATGTGATGGTTTCGATGGTTTGAGTGGTGCTAGGGGTGGTATCATCAATGATAGGTGTGAATTGGCAAGAAGTCTCATCACTAATGATCGTGGATGATGGGTTGGGATGGCATGATTCCACAACTTCAAGGTGTGGAGTAGGAGATGTCTTCTTTGTTATAAGTCCTTGGAGAACTTCTGAAATGAGAGACTTGCATACTCTAGGTTGAGATGGTGTGGTAGGACTGGATGAGGGATTATGGATTAGTGGGGGATTAGGAATAGGGATTGGTGGACAAGGATTAGATGGGGGAATGAGATTGGATGCAAAACTAGGAATAGATGGAGGATGAAAATTAGATGAAGGGTTAAGATAGGGGTATTGGCATGGTGAATTAGGACACAAGGATGCGGGTGGTGGATTAGGAGGGGAAGATTGAGGTGGCAGATTGAGATAGGTTGGTACGAATGTTGGATTAGGATAGGAAGGTGTGAATGTAGGATTAGGGTGAGCAAATTGGTATGGAAGATTAGGGTAGTGGATATATGCGGATGAAACATTGAGATAGGAGGATGTGGACGGGGGATTAAGATAGGGGTATTGTGATGGTAGACTAGGGTAAGAGGATGCGGGTGTTGGATATGAGGATGATGTAGATGAAGGATATGACAGGTATGATGGATATCCCTTGTCAAAGGTAGCACAAGGAGCACGATTAGGCATGGATGACAACATAACAAGATAACTCAAAGGGGTGATTGGATTTTGGAAAGCGCATGGAGAAAACTTACTAGCAATGATGGTGTCAAGGGGATCTATGTCACATTTTTCTTGATCGACAAGACTTTCGGTATCATTGTCGATGTAATTAGGGTTTCCCTTGACCACTATTGATGGAGGATAAGGATTCATGATGATGAAAGGATAAAGAGGATGGATAAATTTTTTGGATGGAAATGGACTAAAGCTCAACTCAAGATTTAGGGCAAGCTTAGATCGGGATTGGATTAAAGCTCAGATTAGGATGATTGGATGATGCAATGGGATTGATTATGATAATTGGATTTGATTAGCAAAGGATGATTATGACACCTAATCTACTTTGAGATGGAAGTAGATTGATTGGGTCGAAGGTGATTGGATAAGGCTGTGATTGGATTGGATAAGATCGATCGATGATCGAATGATGGATTGGATAGGATGATGGAAGGGATTCTAAACCTCGTTCAGAGATTACCCTAGGTGACATAGGATACTAATTGATCGGATTAAAGGATAAATGGATGATTGTGGCACCGAATTCACTTTGAGATTGAAAATGGATTGATTGGGCCGATGATGATGATTAACTTAGGACGGATGACAATCCTAAGAGGATGTTGATGATGACGATCAGATCAAATACTTTGGTCAATTTGGATAATAACCCAAGACGAAGTTTAGGGGATTTGGATGGGGAAAACAATGATTTGATTGGAGAAATGAATGATAAAAATGGATGAACGAATACTCAAAACGAGTAAATGATTGATCGAAACGGATGAACGACTACTCAGAAGGAGTAAACGACTGCTCACAATGGATGAATGATTCTCGAAATGAGAAGATGAAGGTTTGGAATAGCTGAAAGATTACTCAGAATGAGTAAATGATTGATCAGGATTGTTGAGGAGGGAAGGTATGGCTCCGGAGGAGGGCATATATGGTTGTCTAGAGGGAATGCCTTGGTCTCGCAAGGGAAGGTTTATGATGCAAGATTGAGAGAGAATGGTAGGGTATGCCCCCCTCAAGAAGGCGGATGGGGAAGGAAAAGGGGCCCCAGTCAACTTCTCAAAAGTATGAAGTGGTATATGTCATTGGAAAGAGCACAAAAAATTGAGAAGATTGGCGCTTGAACGGAGGAAAATAGGTAAACAATGTGCAAATGGCGGGGCATATATGGTTGTCTGTCAAGGGAAATCCGCCTATTTGTGGGTCAAGTCCGCTTGTTTGTGGGTCAAGTCCACCTATTTGTGGGTCAATTCTGCCTATTTGTAGGTCCGCCTATTTGTGGGTCAAGTCTGCCTATTTGTGGGTCAGGTCTAGGTCCGCCTATTTGTGGGTCAAGTCCACCTATTTGTGGGTCAGGTCCGCCCAAGGAGAAAATTTTGGTCAAATTTGATCAGAATAGGCCTAAAAGGGGTTGGTCAACAAGTCAAGTCCACCCCTATAGAGGGCAAGTCTGCCCAAGGGAAAAAAAAAAAGAAGTTGGTCAAAAGTATGAAATGGTATATGTCGTTGGAAAGAGCATGAAAATTTGAGAAGATTGGTGCTTGAACAAAGGAAAACGAGTTTACAGTGTGCAAATGGCGGGGCATATATGGTTGTCTGTCAAGGCAAATCTACCTGTCTATGAGGGAAAATCCGCTTATTCATGAAAATTTTGCCAAAAACAACTTCTGAGGACTATAGAGGGCAGGTCCACCCTAGGGAAAGGTCGGGTCCGCCTGTTTGTGAGGGAAAATCCGCCTATTCGTGAAAAGTTGGCCAAAAACAACTTATGAGGCATGTGGAGGGTAGCTCCGCCCCAAGGAAAGGTCAGGTCCGCCTGTGTAGGGCAGGTCTACTTGCTTGTGAGGGAAAATCCACCTATTCGTGAAAAGTTGGCCAAAAACAACTTATGAGGCCTGTGGAGGGTAGGTCCTCCTTAGGGAAAGGTCAGGTCCGCCTATGTAGGGCAGGTCCACCTATGTAGGGTAGGTCTGCCTGCTTGTGAGGGAAAATCTGCCTATTCATGAGTTTGACTTTTTTTTTACCAAAAGACTAAGGCAAAGGACTCAAAACACAACAATCATCAATCAAAAGGCTATCCCTAAGTGAAATAAATCAGACAATCACTGGTTTCGCACAAAAAAGACAATTCAGACAATCACAAGCTTAGGTCTAGTAGAGCGGGTATGGTCGACAAAGTCTTCTAAGCTAGAATGAACATGGATACTAGGGAGTCCTCGATATACACCTGGTACGTGAGGCCCAAACCGTGAACACCAACCCATTATAAGCGTGAGTCGGGAACCTAAAAGGCTCAGACCAACTCTTCACAACATCTCAATGCTTCACCAATTACAACACGGTTGGATTGAGGTACAATTTTCACTCTCCCACCTTTATATACCCCGCCAGTACGCGTGGTTGGAATCGTCCCTTGAGGTGATGAAATCCCCAAGCAGGTCCTGCTAAGAAAAAGAAAAGGGTAGACTCAAAAGACGTGGTAAGCTACGATTTCTCGTCACCCAAGATCACCAAATGGCGCAAGGGGATTGGATACGTCAAATAGCTCACCTGGAAAACACGGCAAACAAGGTTGATTGGCACCCCCTAATTACACTATATACCTAAATTAGGGGTTAAAAACCCTTAAAACAACCAAAAGATTGCAAAAAATTGAAATTTTACCTTCTAAAAAAAATTGCATAGGGAAAATCTGCCTATTCGTGATGGAAAATCTTCCTATTCATGATTTTTTTTCCAAAAATGACTTCTGAGGTCTGTGGAGGGCAATTCCGCCCCTAGGGAAGGTCAGGTCTGCCTGTGTAGGGCGGGTCCGCCTGTCTGTCAGGTCAGGTCTACCTATTCGTGAAAATTTTTCCAAAAACCACTTCTAATGTTTGTGGAGGCGTCTACCCCTGGGAAAGGTCAGGTTTGCCCCTGGGAAAGGTCAGGTCTGCATGTTTATGATGGGTTCACCTATCTATCAGGTCAGGTCCACCCAAATAGGTCAAGTCCGCCTCAAGAAGGTCAAATCCGCCCCTGTGTGGGTCGGGTTCGCCCCTTTGTGACCTACACCTATAAAAAGTCAAAAAATAGAAAATGTGAAAGCAAGAGACCTATTTGTGGGTCCCACTGGGCGTGCCAGAAATGTTATAGGTCGAATCTAGGTGCTAGAATACGAGCAACAAACAAGAGAATGCAAATACCACTAAGAACAACCTACACCTCAATATTAGCCTACTTGGATTCAACACAAAATAAAAACAATAAATGGAACCTTTTACCTTGTGTCGAATTGATTCTTTGGTTGGCCCTTCGATTTTCGGTGTTGTGTGCTCCTTGGATGGCAAGAGATGCAAGCTAGATGATGATATGAAGGTGGATACAAGTGGGTGCAAACATGAAAATGGCTAAGTATGAATTCTAGGAAAAATTTGCAAGAGTTTGGCTACAATGCATGATCTCTCCAAAATGAGAGAAAAGAGGGGGTATTTATAGAGATTTTGGAAATCTCTAGAGAAATGGACGGTCAAGATTGAGCCACCAAGATTAAGATGTAGGGCTAAGGTGAGTTGAGAACTCACAAGCCCTCACATCTTGACATGTGGCAAGTGATATGGCTTAAAAGGGGTGATGTGTACATGAGGTGGAAGGATAGTACATGACATGGTTGTACTATAGAGTACCTTAAGATTGGGACAAGATCTCCTCATAAAGGAGGTACTTGTCCCCATGTGGGTGAGAGGACATGTGAGGAATTAAAAATTCCTCAAATATCCACATGGGGATGAAAAAAGGAATTTAAAATTCCTTTAAATGCATTGGGGGATTAAATGTGATTAAAATTCCTTTAAATGCATTGCGGGATTAAATTCCTTTAAATATCCACATGGGGAATGGAGATGCCTTGTTCAAAAAGACAAAGCTTTTAATAGGGTTGACTTAGGACAAATGACATGGAGTGATTAAGGTTGTGCAAGTACTTGATTAGACTAATTAATGACATATTAGAAAAGGGTTAGATTTCACATGTGACTTGATGTGACAAGTCAAAGATTACATGTGGAAGAGAAAAAAGAATTTAATATTCTTTGGAAGGATAAAAGGAATTAAAAATTCCTTGAGAGGTTGATTAGGCTAGTTAATGAAGGATCAGATGAGGGTTAGATGGCTAAGAGAGATTAAAGGCCAACTTGCAAAAGTTGGAGGATGTGACACATCCTAATCAAGAATTTGGCATGTGCACATCCTAATGATGAGATTAGAAGATGGATTAACATTAGATAAAAATGATGGAGGATGTGACATAAAGGGAATTAAATAAATGACATATTTATTTAATTCATTTGATGAAAGGGAAAACGTATTTAATTATTTAACTACATACCTTAGGGATTTGACAGAATTAAGGATATTAATTAAATAATAGTGATATTACTTAATTAATGAAAATAAGGGGATGCTTAGACGAAAGGGGATAAATTTGGATAAATCAAGTGTCCAAATTTAGGTGTCTACTGTGGAAACATGTTACATAAATAGACCAAAATTTGAACAAGTCTCACCGATATAATCATTTTGTCTTGACATTGTGAAATTCAAAAAACCTGTTACATTTGTGTTCAAAGGTGGACATTAATGGATGCATGAATGTGCATTTGTATACTCATTCTATGATTGAGAGATGAATAAACAAGAAATATTTTAAGAATTGGCAACGAGAAGGACGAAAAAGCGAATAGAGGCCAGGAAATTCAATGTGGCCAAGAGTTCTCAAGTAAGCCTACGAACTTCCTTATATTTGTATTTCAATTATGTCACCTTGAGGAGATAAAATGGAGGGTTCAAGCTCTGGGAAATTGAAGGGTAGAAAGCAGCATGGTGAGGGTAGTCAACCTAGGGGTAAAAAATAGAAAATTGAAATAGGGGATGAACCAAAAACAAAAAAGAGAAAATTAAACCAAGACTTCATCAACCAGTTACCTAGTTCAGGGCCAAAAGCCAAACGGTTTGCACAACTTAGGGCTGATGTTGAAAGATTTGAATACAAGTGCAAACATATAGGGGATGTGTGGACCCCTATTCGAGGATATGAGTTATTCATGTTCCATTATCATCAAAGAGATAGGTTTGAACTAGTGTGCAATCCCTGGAACTTTAATCTAGAAAAATTGGTTGTGTCGAAAGTATTTGTGAATGTGGAACTAGTAAAACCCTTGGCTAAGCACTGCAATCCATACCTCAAGGCTATTTGCGATTTGTAGGGTAAACCTTTCAAACATGTGTCTGAGTCTACAATTTGTGAAATTTTTGACCTAAATGACACATGTGATGAATCTATTGTACATGAGGCCTTGGAGAAAGAATACTGGAGAATGGATACAACTTATAGAGGGTGGAGATTTACATAGGCCTAAGAAGGATGGAAGTCTTATTTCACTTGATGACAATGATGGGCCTCCCTTTCATGTCGATTTATTTGAACCCTATTTAAAATACAGATATATTCTCAGTGTGTCAAGTGTTAGGGATTGAGGCCCTTGAGTTTAGGTCAATTAGACCAATGGTAATTGTTGTTGATGTTCAATGCCATAATGCAAGGCCATTTGACTATGCTTCGTACATTTTCAAAGGGATTGATTCAAAACTACTGGAAATCAAAAAGGATCCCCCACACTATATTTCAAACATTATTCCATCCTCATGCATATGATATTGTATTATGGGCAAGAGATAGGGATGTGGTCGGAAGAATTAAGGATTGCACAACCTGATAAAGAAGGAAAACCACTACCAGTACAATTATGGACTGCTATTTGGGATAGCAGATTTGTTAACTCCAGTTATGTTCATTTTGAGGAGTATTTTGTTAAGATATTGTACATATTTTTTAGCCATCCTTTTGATCACTCGTTGTCTAATGAAATTAATAGATTTCTTAGGCCTAAGGATTTCAATGGACCTACAACTATTGGTCACAATTGGGGCGATTGGTACTGTTATGTTGACACCGCCATGATCAAGGTTTATGGTTTTGAGGATACACCATTTATTTTTCCAAAAATAGTACCAGATAGAATTGCATACTTGGAAATCGTCAGACAAATGGACTACTCAAGTGTTATGAATCTAGGCACCTGTGAGAGGCAGGCATTCATGCCAAGTACCTTGTGCTTTGGAGATTTTATTGTATTGTCAAAAGAGGGGTATGACCTAATTTTAGATAAACTATTGCATTTCAATTTGAAAAGGGCCCCGCTAAGAAAAGGATTTGATCTTGAAGGATAATTTATTTTGCTAGAAAGAAGGTAAAACTGGGTGGGTATGATCATATACCTTATCCATATGATGACATGATCAGGAGCATGGAAGAAAGGGAAGCTGAAATGGCTATTGATGAATATAACAGGGGGATAGAACAAAGGATAAAAGAAATGCAAGATGCAAAGCTATTATCCTCTGGTGAGGAGTCATCTTATGAGAGAGAACCTCAGGGCCCAACTGATAAAATTTCTAAATTGAGAATTGAGGATTACCAACCTCCCAATAGAGAGTAAGAAGTTGAAGAAGGTTTTGATAAAAACACAAGGTAGTTGGCCTAGAGATCCTTCGTTGTTGATGATGATTTTATAAAATCCCCTAAATTTAGATCCTTCTTGTACAAGCTGAAGGGGAAATCAATAAGAGAATTTGTTACAAACATTACACCAAACAATGAAGACCAATTACTAAATACTTTGAAGTTAAATGTGGAAAAAGAGATGAAGGATATGACTCTAGAGTGAGGAAGGAAATTATTGGAGGAATCTGGTGTACTGGTTTTCCCTGGCTTAGATTTTAATTTTTCTCTTGTTTTGAAAGTTTCTTGCATGATAATTGTGTTACACATAAGCTTTGTCCAAAAGGAGTTACAAAGGTATACATAGGATCAAAGTATAATCCTGATGAGAGCTCTCTCATGATTTGGGCCTTGTATCCTCCACACAAGAAGTTTGTAATTATTGACACTGAAAAGGCATTTGGCCATGTCATAACATTGAAAGTTGGAGAATTTGATCCTATGGCCACAGCTGAAATTGGCATCAATTTTGCTAAATTAAATAAGGCTCTGATCCAGATGTTTATTAAGGAGAGGGATATGTATAAAATGAACAATGAGAGGATGCTCAAAGGGAATGATTTCCTAAAGGAAATGGTTAAAGATACATTGAAGGGATCTACCAAATTATTGACTCAAGGGGAGAGTTTACAATCAAAGGATAAGGGAAAAGAATCGAATGTACATGAACAAGTGAACAAAGCCATATTTGATGTAATATCTACAGTGTTTCAGAAAAGGCACACTAAATTACTGGTTTGGATGAATAAACTATGGTTAACCCATTCCAAGAATCATGCTACTATTCAAGAACACAAAAGGATAAATAACTGAATACAAGAGAAAATTTAGGAAATACAGAAAAGGAGTGCTTTTGATAGCAGGACCCCCATAGATGTTGAAGATATGGTGAAGAAACACAAGGATTACTATAAGGAGCTCCAGGCAGATGGAAAAGGGTTAACTAATGTTGCAAAGGGGGAAGTGCCTACATTATTCAAAAATAATGGAGAGCTAAAAGGTCGGGACGAATGGATGAAAGATTGCAGGATGATATTGCATGAGGCCTTGGAAGCAGCTAAAGATGATGAATCAACACTGGACAAGTCATGTGAGCATTTTGAAAAAATGGTGATCATGGAGATAGCTGCAAGGAACACTACAAAAGATGTTGATACTCACTTGAGGTAGGATTATTTAGATCATATTACTAAGATTCATTTGTGGCTTGCTAGACCCTAATTGTTTATGTTTAATTGTTGTTAGTTTCAAAAGACATTTATGAAGGGGTGTGTCCTCTTCAAAGTTTTGATATACAATTTGGACCTATAGTGATTAGAAAATAAGAGCAAATAGGAGATATAGGAGATATACTAGAGATACTTTCAAGATGTTTACAAAATAGATTACACTATATGGACTATGATGAATGAGATTTTGCAAAAGTTAATAGAAGATCATTAATTTTGTGTGGCTCATTGTTGGTGTTTGTTGTTTTTTAATATAAACAACCATCTAACTATCTCCATAACTCTACTCCACTGTTATTTGAAGTTGTATATCCAAGTTGGTATTTCAATTTCATCAATACACATTTGTTATTGTTGTGTATTCAAGTTAGTTGGTTCCTGTCAAAGAATTAAATCCTTTTAATTGATTACAATAACTTTGGGGTAACATTTGGATCAATAAGAAGAGTTAGGTAATTGATAAGGCTACCACACTATCTCCAACTTAATATTTTCTTATTATTTAAATTAGTGTGTCAAAGATATATTCAATTTATCAAGGCACATTTGTTGTTCTTATGTGGTGGAATTAATTGGTTTCTTTAAAAGAATTAAAATCCTTCTAGTCAATCACAGTAATCTAGAAGTGTTATTTGGATCAATAAGAAGAGTCTGTCAATCACATTTTTGCACATTTGTACAAAGTATAGATAAATTCAAGTGCCAAACAATCAAAATTGTTGCCAACAGTAGTCACCTATCACAAAACTTCATTGACTCCGCTTACCCAACAAAGTACCGGTCCATCTCATACTTCATCCACGTTTTACATTTCATTCATACATTTATACACTTTCACATTCTGAAATCTGAAATATTACATTAGGAGTAGAAGTAAGTAGCAGGGTTGTCATCTATTACACTTTATGCCATTGCGATAAATCCACAAAATTCAACTAATTCATTCAATTCTATATCTACTTCTGTCATCAAGGTTTACCCACCTAGGTCTAGCAAAGCTTGAAGTGTAGGGAGTTAAAGGCCATGTAGGTTACTCCATTTATTGGTACAAAAACATTACAAGTCTGATCATAGAGCCTGGCATCCTCTTAAGATTTGTAGTTTGTATTTTTGAGATCCAAAGCATTGGTAGAGCTCGTAAATATTCTTACAAGGGCAAAGAGGTCACATAATTCATTGGATCATCTGATCACATGCAATCTTTGCATATAATCTTTGTCTGAGTTGTGTGGATCCATGTGTAGTAAATCTATGTTTGGATCTCGATTTAGTGTGAAGATCCATGTGAAGTAAGTTTATGTTTGGATCTCAGTTCGGTGTGAAGATCCATGTGAAGTGAGTTAAATATCTTTTGTGAAACAAGTTAAATGTTTGTAGAAAATTAACATAAAAGAGGGGTAAAAATTTATTAAAACAAGAAAAAATAAGCAAGGCCATTAAAAAGCCTTATCAAGCACCACCAAATGGTCCAAATGTTTGTAGAAAATTAAATATATGTTTTGCAATGAGTTAAATGTTTGCAACAAGTTAAATATTTATTGTGCAACAAGTTAGATGTCTACAACGTGTTAAATCTTTGTTATGCAGGAACTTGTAATAGATCAGCAATCAAAGATGGCACAAGAGCAGCTAACAGAATAGTGATAGTCATTCATCCATTAAATTTATTGCAGCAAGAAGGCACACTATTCATCAGCCAAAAAGTAAAATTGTATAGGTTAGCATTTACCTTAGGGCCTATGTCAATAAAAGGGGGGATAGCAACCCAAGATCTTAGCCCCTTGGTCATATGTTGTGGTCACAACTAATTAGAGGGGGCTTAACAATTGCTTTTATTTTGTCTCCAATCTTCCCTCAATTTTTTTTCCTAAAAACTATGAAGTGTAATTTAGACAACATAGGGAAAAAAATAAAATTGACATAACTTTTGATTAGCAATTCGAAATTGAGTTACATTTTCTTTTTAAGTTGATATTTTTTTATGCTTGATCCAATAGGAACATTATCAAACTAAAATTATAAAGTTCCCTTTTTTGTTCCATTAGAATTTGTCTAAGCACTAAGCATATAAAGTGCCAAAATCTAGGGGGAATCAAATACTGAATCAATGGAGGTGTTGTGTGTTGATTCTTGTATGCTTCCTACTTTCCTTCCATTTCTTCATTTTTGCATTTTTATTTCTACAAAAAATTAGTTTTTTACATGGATTCAAATCAAATCATTAGAAAGTTCAAGAAAGAGTTGGATCTAAAGGAGATTAGAAGGGGCCTAATGACAAGTTCAAGGGAAGATCTAAGTCTCCAGAAAAAAAGAGAATAGATAACATCAATATCTAATGCATAAAAAAAAAAATTGATGTATATTTTCCTTGTAATAATGTTTTGAAGTCAAACTTACCAGAATTTAATAGCTTTTATTTGATGTCAACTTTTGTCTATTTTTTTTATCATTTTCAAAATAAAATTATACCCTTTTGGAGAGGATTTTCTCCTCTAGTGCACCATATATTTTTCAAAATATTTTAATATGTTTTAGCATTTTTTTATTTTTAATCAACCTCATTTTTATTATAACAACCTGCTTGCAATATAAAAAAATATACTAAAATTAATCATATATATATATATATATTTGGATTCTCAACTCTGAGCTATACAAAAGGGTATTTTTAGTTTTCTGAAAAAAAACATTCTAACTAAAGAAATATTCAATTCAAGTGGAAAGTTTTAGAAAATTTTGAAAAAGGATGAGGTCGTTGCCAACAAAGATGCCACATAGATGGTTTCAGCCAAAATATTTTCAATTGAAAAGATTTCGATCAACAATATTTCGATTGAAACTTTACATTTAAATTGAGGCACATTTGAGAATTATAAGGGAAAATTTTGATTGTATAGTTTCAAGTGAAAGTGTTTGGCCTAAAACTATATATGCCACATATAGGCCACATGACCTTTCAAGTGAAATTGTTTCGCCCAAAACTATTTAGGGTGAAACCTTTTCTCTTGGAACTATTTAGTTATGTGAAAGTGTGACATAGGTTTGTGCTTTTACCCCTTACCTTCACTTTCTTCTTTTCTCTTGGTCTTTCTATCCTACTAAAGATGCCTTCTAAACTCAATTCAAGAGTTTCTATTATTGGTTGTTTTTGTTTCAATTTTTCTTATAACCATGATGGTACAATAGTTTGATCAACACCTGGCTTTGGCTGGGAAGGTGGAGGAGAAACTCTACCCTAAATGTTTTTTACATTTATATTTGTTTCCTTCTTAGATGTTTTCTTTGTTCTAGGCTCTATACTAGGAGTCTCTTTTGGTTGCTCTTCATGTTGAGTAGGAATTTTAGTTTCACCTATAGAAGCCAAGTTATGTAGACTCTCTTTCTCCTATGTTTGCAAACTTTCAAACACTTTCTCAACTTTTTCCATTGTTGGAGGCTCAAGGATCTCTTGAGAGGCAGGAATGAGAGCATCTCCAACAAGTTGGCTTAGCCATTAGGGAAAATTTACATAAAAAATGGGCCTCCTAAGGATGACATCATTAGCTTTTTAAGCTATCAAAAATAACTAAAAGATGACATAAACTTGCACAATGACATCATCCAAAATAAAAATAAAATTTTCTAAAATCTTATGAATTAACTCATGATGGTTAATTTAATTATACATATCCTATTCTATCTCATTCATATTTCTAAATATAAAATATTCTTTTTTATTTTTTAGATTTATATTCTTAAGTTCTATTATAGAATTTTGTATATTTTCAAAAAAAAAAAATTATTCTTTAAGAAAAAATATAAAAAACATTTAAAATAATTAAAAAATCATAAAAATCATTAATGAATCCAAAAATAAAATAAAAATTTAATTATTTTTAATAATTTCAAATATTCTAATATTTAAATGTTTAGCATCTAAATATTCTAATATCAAAATTTTATTATTTTAAATTTCTTTAATTATTTTTAATAATTTCAAATATTCTAATATTTAAGTATTCTAATGTTTAGCATCTAAATATTCTAATATCAAAATTTTATTATTTTAAATTTTTTGGTGGCATTTTATAAGGGTGTGCTCACTTTATGTGATGCACTCCTTTTAAGAGGGAGCACTCACATTTAGTGGGCCCCCTTATTATTTTAATTTTTTTTTTAAATATATTTTAGACTTTTAAATATATATATATTTTTAAATGTATTTTAAACTTTTAAATATATTTTTTATTTTTGAAAGAAAGACATTTAAAATATTACTTTCTTTTTTGCTAATTTTCATTATCTTTTACTTTGCCACTTTTTAAATAATTTAAAAAACAAATAATTAAGAAAAGAAAGTGAACTTGACTTTTTTAATAAATTATAATAGAAATATAAGTTACCAAACTTGAGTTTAAAAGTTTTTAAATAAAAAATAAATAATGAAGAAAGTGAACTTGACTTTTTTAATAAATTATAATAGAAATATATGTTACCACTTTTAAAAAATCATGGACTTCAGTTTTTTAAGGAATTATAATAGAATCGTATGTCCCACTTAACTCATGTAGTTAAGTAATTTATATTTTTTATATTTAAATAATTTGTATTATATGAGATAATTTATTTTTTTTAGAGTTCCTCAGGAGGCCCATTTTTTATGTAAATTTCCCCTAATGAAAGTCTTATTAACTTAAGATAACATTGTGGCTGCAACCTCTTTAGGCATATGGGAGAGATGGGCAATGAAAGTATGAGGAAAGTCGAGAGAGGTAAGAGGGAGCAAAATGGATAGAATGGTAGAAGAGATAGTTGACATAGTGTATTGGGGAGGAGAAGCTTGGGAGGTAGGATAAGGATTAGGGAAGGAATCAATGCTAATGGGTGCAATGGGAGAAGTGAGGGTGGTAGTGGAGATGTCTACAAAGATATCAATAGAAGGGGAAGGAGAAATTGTGGGAGGAATGGTAGAAATAAGAGGAGATGAGGAAATGGGAGGAGAAGATGGAGAAATAGAAATGGAAGGTGTGGGAGATGGAAGGGGACCTTCTTGGCTTTCAACTGCTTGCCAAGTTGTGGTAGAATTTTCCCTTCTAGTTCTTTTATTTTGAGGCTTCACCCCCTCAATGGATTCAACCTTCCTTTTATATACCCTTGGCTTGGTTGTGGGCTGCCTCTCTTCCTCTTTGATGTTATTCCCTTTTCCTTTGGCTTTGTAGGAAGTTCCTACCTTGCTCTCTAGTAGCCCCTTTTCTTGTCCATCCTCTTCTTTTCCTTGTTCCTCCTCTTCATCTGAAGAGTCATGTTCTCCTATTTGATCAAATGTCAACTCTATCCCTCATCTATAAGAGATGAAGTTTGGGCCTCCACCCATCTCTTTGTGAATCTCAAGACCGATCCAGTTACTACATTGAGGTATGTGGCCTCTTCCTCGGTGCAATTTGAAAGTGCAATCATCTTGTCTACCACCTCATTATATTATTTCTCTTGTAATACTTTGCCATCATCTTGGATCTGAATCAAGGACAACAAATAGGTGGAGTGTCCTTATGTATTCCACAGTTATCCTAGAATAAGCTCTTCTTCTCGCCTCTAGATCATCTTGGCAATTGGCCTAGAAGTCCTCAAATTCCAATTTATGTTTGTATTGTCTACCTACATATTTCTTCATTTTTACATAAGTATCAAAACACATTCTAACTTCTAACACTATGGAAGTTGAGGTGGAAGAATTGTAATCTACATTTGATCCTTCGACAAATTGATGAGAGGAGTAAGCATATAATTCTCTTCCAATTATCATGAGATAGGGAACACCAACCCTATGCATATCCTTAAGCAATTTGTTGGAAGTGTAGAGTTGCATAGTCATTTCTAGACGTACCACTTTGTCATTTGGATACGAAGCCAATCTATAGGGTGCCCCAAAGAATCCCTCCATCTTGAGGTAGGTGAATTTTGGGAACTAAATAAACTAGTAACCAAATCTTTGAATTAGGTCCATAGTAGAGGAGAAGAGCCTTCTATTGAGATCTCCTTGAAATGTGCTTACAATGAACATGATGAAGGTGTCATTCACCCTCTTGTAATGATTCATTGCATTGTACATCTAGAGTTGAGGGTAAAGTCATAGACCTTGTGCTGATTAGGACCATTTCCCATCAAGCCTAGGCATGTCAATCCCTAATATCTAAAGTTCTTAGCTAAAGTGAAGTCAATATAAGAAGTCGTGTGGAAGACCCTCGTTTATCTCACCAGATAGAACCAATGGTGGATATTGTCACTGATAAGTTGTGCCCAATGAAACTTCTCAATACCTCTAAGGATTCCCTCTATATAGTAGAACATCCAATTTTCAAATGTGAAAGTTGAGTCAATTCTCATCACCCTACTCAAAAATGTTACTAAATCATTAACTTCGGGTATGAAGTCACTTGTGTACAAATGTTTGGGCAATTTCATAGTCGAGGATTTAGGATGCTTCATCCACAAATCATTTACTATCTTCATATATGTTTTTGGTCCTTGGTTGAACACTGCCATGGCATTATCGTTAGTAGTTAGAGACATAGTTGAGAAAATTGGAATGCCAAAGGTTTCAATGATGGTGGCACTAGACAAATCTGCCAATACCCTCCCATTTGCTAATATAATTTTCCTTGAGTCCTCGTAGTAGTGCTCCCTGCACTCCATAATTAAATTGAGACATTGAACTGAAGTGGGGAAACCAACAACCTGAGCAATCCCATTTTGCACTATCTTCCTTGCATTGGGAGTTGGATTATTCCCAAACATTCTCTCTTTCAACTCTTCTATGTCAATGTGATTGAGGTCTATATTCCCTACAAATTTCCATTTTGAGGCGATCTTTGGTTTCGGATGCACACCCTTGAATTTGAACTTCATTTGGGCTATTTTGGCCATTTAACTCTGCACAAAAGCCTTAACAAATAATTTGACAATATTTCTATCTTCAAGGACAATTATCTTACTTTCAAAGCATATTCAAATAGGCACAAAGACCTATAATAATATTGCATGAATATCATCCAAGGAATTGCAAAGAACCAAGTCCCTTTACAAAAATCATAAATCTTGCACTCACCACTCCATTGCGGAGATAGGGAAGGGAACCTGCGAGGAAATCATACGCTCATGACCTTGCAGAGAAAACAGTAGCATAATCCAATTACCCCTTTTCTAAATGACTATTTTCCTTAACTACGGAAAAGTGAGGAAAATACAACCCTGCAGGAAAATGCCATATTCATAACCTTGCGGAGAAATGACCTTCACAAAACCTTGTGGGAAAACGAAGGGTGCAAGTCTTAATCTGAGTGCATACCAAAACTTCGCAAGAATGAAAAGAGACAGGGATAATCCCCTCTGCAGGAAATCGAAACAAGGTCAGATGACTGCATAAACTCTACAAGAATGATAGCTCTTAAATAAAATTGTGAAAAAAAATGCATCAACAAGGCCAGTGCACGAAAACGATGGGGACACAAATGAATTTGACCCCTCTCAAAATCCACACAATAGCAAAATTCTGCAAGAACGAGACCCCTTTCATAAAATGTTTGCGGAAAAGTGATAGGGACACAACCTTGGACCAAAGGTAGTCAATTTCGTGCAACAAGAATCTCTGCAACCCAAAGGTCAAGTTTAAAAAGCAAGCGAAAACCAAACCAACTTGAAACTAAAGGTGAGGCACAAGAAAAATCACGCAAGAACAATACCCTACGGATTTCCACAAGAATGAGCTTTAATGGATGCCCTAACAACAATTTCGACACAGTAATCTGTAGGAACATCCTAACCACTCGGTGACCCAGCCTCATTGAGACCACCCCTGGCGCATCTTCTACACACCATCTCCTAAATCGGAACAACTAGGACAAAAGACTAAGATAAAAGATCAGGGTAAAAGATATCCAAACAAAAACTATCCTAGCAGCCAAGACCAATTCAACAATTCACAGCACCTGGACCACAATTTATACAATGCCCACCAGAAATTAACAAAGGATGACATCCACACATGGATTTCAAATGAAACAACTATTAAATGTACCCTAAATTTTAAGAATTCATTCAGTCAACCATTCAACCGTTAATATTTGAAATAAGGGTGATGAAAACCCTAAGAGAATACCTAAAAATGCAACTGAATCTGACAGTAGACATTCGGGAAGATTGCACTTCGCAATAGCCAGAGATATTTTGATTGACAAGCACTCCACAACTCAAAACAAGCTCCAAGCAATCCTCAAATGACACGAAGATTTGGACCAAACAAATATAAACCCTCGCCACCAAACACCAAAAAAGTGTTGCAGATGACAGGGTGGTGAACCTTTACTTGGTCTGCGGAAAAACATCCCCACAACCTTGAGAAAAAATCACCTCTGCAAACCTTGCGGGAAAACGAATACCGCACACCGCACAACTATGTCCAAGTCGGGGTCCCATCAGCACAAAGAAAATCTTGTGAAAAAATGGGGGTCATCCAGACAATCCTCAAATCTCCGTACTCCCACAAAAGGTTGGACTCTGAACCTAACCAGGACTCAAAACCAAAACAAACACCTACCCGAAAGGAAAATTCTAACCTAAAGCAAACTAACCTAAGACACCAAAAGACAAGAAAACTAAACTAAAAGGAGGGGTCCTCATTTTAACGAGGTGTGTGGGCAAGGCACAACAGTCAACATTTAAACAGATTCAAAAGAGATGACATCCACACCAACAATCTTCTAATCTCCACACCTAAATTCAATTGATGATTTGTAAGGTTGTTTAGTAGTGCATAACCATTTATGACCCATGGAGGGCCTGTAACTACCTAAACAAATTTTCTCATGCCATAAGAAACAATTTATCATTCAACGTGGATTCATAGGTAGCAATGGAGAAGGAAAACGATGTACGTAGCCATTAATGCTGCATGGTTTTCTTGACCTCCATTTTGACAAATTTTGTGATATTTTCCTTGGCGATTTGTGTAGGAGGTTGGTTATTTAGCAATTGATCATGTGACATGTAATCCATCTATTGAGAATTGTCTCCATAATTTTTTTATCAATTGTAAGGGGTTGGAAAGCAAGGAAAAAAAGTTATGTATTATACACCACACCTATTTGAAGAAATACTAATGTTTCAATATCATATGTTCATTCTAATTTGGGAAGATGGAAGGCAACAGAAGGCAACAATCGGAAGCAGTGTGCCATTGAAAGTAGGGTTTCCTCTGGCCTGGACAGTAAGATGCAGGACGCATAGGGTTTGCATGGGGGACTTCAACCCACTAAAGAATGCAAGGGTGGTTTGGACCGACGGGGAAATGTTTCAGAGGGTGCAGCAAGAAGGAGGACAGGCCATGACAGCGCTGGCGGGGATGGGAGCGACACCTCTAAGAAGCGACACCATTCTAGTGAACATCCTACTGCACGGGTCGGGGCAGAGTTAGATAAGGGACCCATTTCGACATAGCCTGGGCGGCTTCAATTGGGCCCATTGCAGCCTTTGGTTTCTTCTCACAAAAACGCTTTTGACAGGGGTGAATTAGTCACAAGACTTCACCCAACTTCCAGATTTGTCACATTGGAGCTTGATGCAGAGTTGGAGCAAGAAGTTTTGTTCAATGAAGGGGTTTTTTCTGGGGCTTGCTCTAATTGGACGTTTCAGGGGATTTTGGCCAAGTTTAAAAGACCTTAACCAGTGGATTTTACATCAATGGGAAGGTTTGTTAGATGGGGATGTCCAAATCTATCCCATGGCAAGAGGCTTCTTCATAGTGATGTTTGAAAAGGAGCAGGATAGAAAGAAGATTTTGTGAGTATCACTGGGAATGGGATGAAAAATCTCCCCTGATGTTAAAACCTTGGCACCCGACATTTAATCCAGCCACTAAGGTTTTCGAGAAGGTCCCAATTTGGGTGAGGCTTCCAAACTTTCCCTTACACTTTTGGTTTGATTCATTCTTAGAAGTTGTAGGGAACTCTCTAGGAAATTTTTTAATGATGGATGAAGGATCGTCAAATCTGTTGCACTCAACATTTGCCTAGATTTTGGTGGAAATGGATATTTCAAAGGCTCCTCTGGAAGAGATTTGTTTAAAGACATCGAAGGTGTGTGGGTGCAACCCCTAGATTATGAAGGGATCCCTTTTAGATGCAGAGTTTGCTTTAAAACGGGGCATCTGGCTGCTTAATGTGTAAAACACAGAGCCTCCAATTCAGCCTACTGGTGGAAAGATGTTGGCCCCCAACACTATTCAGTAGAGAAAAAGGATGAGAATCAATTTAATGCTCTGGAAAGTAGCAAGGTAGATCATGGCCAAGAAGGGGTGGAGAATGTGGAGGAAGGTATTAGGGAGCGCGTTTAGGAAGGGAGGGCGGTTGTTGCAGAAGGGCGTAGGGAGCTTTAGCTGCAAAATGTTGAAGACCTGACTCAGAAAGGAAATCAAGTTAATGACAGTGTTAAGGCTGTCCAGAATGAAGGAGAGGAGTTAGACCCCAATATGTGGGCAATGACTCCGGACTGTCATGAGAATAGAGACTCAACAAGGTCGCAAGGGAAAGAGATAGGGAAACGGAAGGCTAGTGAATGGAGTCAGCAAGCAAATGGAGGCTTGGTTGGAGCTTTGAAGAATCCTGTTGCTAAATCTTTGGATTGGCAGAAGGCGGCAACTAGGGTAGCAGATGGCTAGCAAACGGTTAACGGAAAAAAAGCAAAGAAAGAAAGGATATGTTTGCAATGGTGCTCAAGTCTCAGATGAAGAAAAGACAGTCTCGAGCCCACCATTAGATGTTGGTTGGGTTGGTGCTCGAGTAGGCCTGTGTAATCTTCTATGTCTGTAACATTTTATTGTGTTGTCTTTGGGTAGTTGGCTGTTTTAGGAACTGTCATAAGGCATATGACTGGTGTTGGTTATGGTTCTTAACTAGTTTTGCAAGGATTTTAGCTTTGTAATCTGTTTTCTTTTTTAATAAAATCACCTTTGTTTAATATGAATGAGGGTTTAATTGCATAATTGTCTCCTTTTTTATTATTAGTTCTTGAAGAGAACCTTTAAGGAAGATGAAAAATCTTTGCATATACATTTGTTATAGTATTTGTTGTTTTGGTTAGTACACTTTCAAGGAGGGATTGTTTTCTAGATAACAAGATTGATTTGTAGTATTTGAAGAGTGATTATTAAGTAGAGTTGTGTAGTTAAATAACATTTGTAAGTTCAGATTATTGTAAGGCAATAACCATCACTATAAGGTAGTGAATCATATTCTGAACCATAAGAAGTGTTGTTGTCAATGCAAAGTGATGACAATACTTGGTGACTATGTATTCCCTTGAATAACCTCTCAACCCGCTAATGTATAAAGAAAAAAATCATTTGACGTGCAGTTTAATTTTTATTGTGTTTTCCATTTTTATTCCTGAGCATTGAGGGTACATGGGCTGTATAGGAATGCGCAATATTTCAGTAGCCCTTGCCTTGTATGCAAGAACAATTTATCTATTAGTCACTCTGTTAAATGCTTGTCATTTTTGTAACCCAGTGAGTATTGATAGGGCTACCCCTCTTGATTTTGCGGAGCCTAAAGTGCAGGAGAGATCTGGTTATCTCTCATTCGTTGGCTGTCTCTCAATAATTGTGATCATAGGAATTCACAACTCCTTAAGAACTACTGAAAGCAAGTTGGAGAACCAGCAGATCATCTGCTTGCTTAGCAGCTGCAAAAGATAAGTACCCTTGTTAACTTGTGTACCAAATCTGGGAATATAAAAGATGCAAGTAAATAGCTTGGTATCAAACCCAAACCAGAAGATGTTTCACTGGCAAAAGTGATTGCAGGAAATTCCCAGAAAGGACAGAGTGGTAGCTCTAGCCCTTTATCGCCAAATAATAAACTAGTTCTTACCTCCTGTGCTGATGTAGCAGCTTCAAGGAGAAGACCGGGCCGTGCCTTATCATCACATAAAAATCTGTCTTAAGAGTTTAGGCATAGAATTCTTTTGTACCCAGCATTGCAAATGCAGAAACGTAGTGAATGCATGCAAAGTGTTCTGTGCCATGTCTGACCAGAGTGTACTATCATGGTATTTGATGATATAGCAGAAATTGAAATTGAAATTAGTATTAATGTCCACAAATAATCACAAATTTTAATGGGACTGAAGATGAAGTCTAGCACAAGAAGTCAGAGTGTGCCCATGAGATGCCCCCAAACTACTTTACCAAATGCAATATGCACTTATGATGCCTAACCATATCAAATTTGCCGTCCTCCCTTCTTTGTAAACAAAGGCCTGCTAGTTTGAAGTCAGTGTTAACCACTGTATAACTCCATGAAAAGTGATTATGGCATCAGTCCCACATTGGAGCATTATGCTTAGTGCATGTAAATTCATGGAGCCCACTGCAGGAGCCCTTTCGAAGTTGGAACAACAGGACTCTATTGCTTATGTACTAATCTCATATGTACATACTTCATTGGTAGGTGGGAGGATGTAGCTGAGATAAAAAGTCAATAAAAGCCAGGGAAGGTAATGAAAATGGTACATGGATTTGTAGTGGAAACCAGATCACATCCTCAAAGCAAGGAGATTTATGCAAAGTTGAAAGAATTAAACCTACAAACGAATGTGCCTCGTGATGTGCCAAGCATGAACTTTGGAGGACTTATGTCACTTTCTGTAGCGAGAAGCTGGCAACTGCTTTTGGATTCGTCAATGCATCCAATGGAACATATATTTTTTTATATTGTTAGTTGTTTACAAATATTCTGCTCATATGAGCATCAACATGAAACCAATACAAGCTCTTGCGAGCACAACCATGAGAGTAATATCAGCTCCTTTTGAGCAAGCACACTAGAAACAACCTATGAAAGACCAAGAGTCACAACTTAGAATTCCATTTTAGATGTGCCACTAGGATTTGAACTTGGGTCTCCTCATTGAAAGCTCCATGTTTTAACTAGTTAAGCTCAACCCCTTGGACTTTCATGGAACATATATTCCTAAGTTACCGGTTTGGTTTCGGGTTCGGGTTCGGGTTTGAGGATTCAGTTCGCAGGTTCGGTCAAAATTTTTTTGGGGATTGGGTTCGTTTTGGGTTTGTTAATACAAAAACATATAAAAATCAGAAATATATACATATTTGCAGCAGTATTTAAGTTCAAAATACACCACCATAGTCAAATAACATAGCAAAAATACACCACCACTTTCATAGTCAAATATTAAAATATTAGTGATACTCAAATGTCATGATATAAATTACAGTTCAAACATAAAAATGTCAGTGTTTACAATCAGCCATCATTGATCCTTTGATATCTTGGACGAGCTTTTACGTGAAAGAATTTAGTGTTAGAATGCCCTTCACAAAACTAGGTCATATGAGATTTGAGTCTCTAGTGTTCTTCCTGCTGAGCTTTTTCATGCAACTAAGAGACGAGAGAATCTCTCTCATGTTTGAGAGCACCAGAAAGGGTCTCAGTTTCTGTTTTCTCTTTTTGCCCAAGCCTAAGCAAAAGGGAGGTGCTTTGGCATAGCAGAGGAAGATTAGTCTTTTGACCATTTTCTTAGATTAGTCTTTATTTTGGAGATCTTAAGTTTCTAGATATCTTGAGAATTATTGGAGAGGCACCTAGAGTTCTAGCCATGCTCCACCTATGAAGAGAAACCAGGCAAAAGAGTCTGATTAGCATTATATTTGAACAGAATAGGGCCCTTGGTTTTGTTGCACACACTATCTAAAAGAAGTGACTTGTGATTAGAAATCGTGCTCAGATTATTATCAATGATGGCTGATTGCACCACCATATTAAAAGCTCATTAAAGGTCATTGATCGAACGCACAGTCTAGTTTTTGAACCCTGGTCAAACCCACAAATTGATTTTCGAACCCACAGTCAGGGTTTTGAACCCTGGCCGGACCCACAGTCAGAAATCCGAACCAAAGGCAAATTTGTCTCGAACCAGACCCGTTTGGCGAACTTGAACCAGACCAAACTGAACCCTAGCTTCAAACTGGGTGAACCGGTAACTTAGATATATTCTAATCATCAAGAGCATTAGTGTGTTTGCAGACTGCTACCTTGCCTTACATATCTAAATTAGTTGGTAGAAAAATATTTTGAATTTTCAGATATATTAACCGCTACCATCAATATAAGAAAGGTGTGCTCATGAAGAGATTATTAGTGATGCTCAGCCAAAATAAACTAGTGAAAGTGAAGATTTATATGAATTACTTTGTTTGGGTAATCAGTCTTAAGACTTCAGAAATTTTGCTGTAACTTGTAACAGTTAATGACACAGGAATTGCTTTTGTTTGAGATGACAGACATTCCAATCAAGATTTTTGTGTACTGGAATAGATTGAAGAATGTTTGTTTAACACGATACCATAGATGTAGTTCTTGAGTAATAGATAAGCTGCAAAGCCAGAGATCATCTAAACATGTATGCCTGTAGATCAAAATAGCTGGTATGCTGAATGATACTCATCTTTATGCTTGTAAATGCTATTCAGTAGGCAAACATTATAAGTTGCTGTGCTTGTGAAACACTCATTGACATGTTGTTTTCTTTGGATTTTCTTAAGGTTTAAGAAGATTTGAGCACTCGCCAAGTGTTTAGAGAATGTTCGCCCAAGATATTTTTTTATTCATAAATTATTGAATGCAAAATATTTTTGAGCCTTATAAGCAGGCTGATCGCTGTGAAGGCCATCTCAACCTGCTCTATTTTTGTTGATTGCTAAGGGCATATCACCACTGTACTTTTACTGATATATCCTTCTTCATGAATTCATTTTTTCAAGGATCATGTGCATGTTTTACTTGTGACACAGATTTATCATGTATAGAACTCTGGTCAATTCATTGTGTAAGAGGATTTCATCACATCTTACTTTTCCTTGCCTTTCTTCCTCAACTTGCTGTCTTGCAATATTTTCTATTCATTTGCTTCCATCTCTTCAGCAGAAAATCTACTGCTCCTCTTTCCACTGATTTGATGTTTGGCCTAGCTTGTCTGTGCTTTGTGGGTCCCTTTGACTTGTGATAATTGCAAATGCATCAATCATTTAAACTTGTTCTAAAAGAAGAAAGAAAGTGTGAATTTTTTTAATGACATCCCTGAGATCAGGCAATCTATGGAATCCAAGAGTTGAACTGTTCAGAAACAAACAGAAGTCCTTTGTCGAGAATTTAGTTCCACCTTAATATCTAAATATTTATGACATATATTAAAAACTATTACTTACGCTAATAGAAAGATATTGAAAAGCTGTTTCAACTTCAACCAAGAATATTTGGCTCCTTGAATAATTTTCATATATTAAGCAACATTGATCTTCTTATGGAAAACCAACATAATAACTGTAGTTTCGAAAGCTTGATTCTTATGCAGTATTAGATCCATTGATACAACTCACCAATAATACTTGTGCATTCTTCGCCTGTGTACACCCCTTTCAGTTCTTTACAATCAGATGTGAAGCCTATAAGATTGGGCGATATAATATTGCGTATAATCTATTTCTTTATGGTTTGTAACTAGAGTGATTAATATTAATTATCCTACTCTTATACGGCCCTATATGAAGTCCTTTATAGGAAGTGGAATCTGTATACTTTCCCATCTACAGGAGCTTTGGGCTCCTGCTATTCATTTATATGGATATCATTGATTGTGTTGGCACCATTCACATTGGAAAAAATATCTTGGCGTTGATAGTTGGCTTGGCTTCACCATATATTCTCAGTTACAGTTATAAACTCTAACAGCAGCCTTTGAACTGGAAAAAAAAATGATAGTAACATTAAAGCAAAATAATTATAAAGAGAAGACCACTTAAAATACCAAATATAGTCAGTCTTGGTGAATTTAAAGCAAAGGAAAATAACTAGGCTCAAGATCAACAGAGAAAAGAATGGTTTTTCCTCAAAATTACAAATACAATTTGTGAGAATTTAATACCAGCAACCTATCAATCCAAATTTAGATAGCTCCATAGGAAGCAAATATTAAAATCCTTTCAACTCCTCATTGCTTATTGTATTCTGCAGTTTCAGACATCAAAAGAATTCCTCTTCAGGCGACTTGGATGTGCAAAACATTCCATCTCTTCAATCTCTGGACACGTGAGAATGTCCAAATTGATAAGATTTGCCATATCAAAATCCCATGATACAACTGAAGACAATTCAATGTTGTTACCTGTGTTAAAACCATTTTAGTTGCATTTTCCATGTGCTCAAGGTGGGAAGATTCAAGGCTGGGTCAATGCTCTTTGTTAATTGAGATCTTATTTGCAAGGTTCATATCATCTTTGTGGTCTCAACTATACTGCAGGCTCAAAAAAAAATTCTCTCCACCATTGTAACTATTGTTCAAAGCCCTTCTCCACTTAACATGAAATCATTCAATAAACAAAGCTTCTAAGATTGATAAGTTTTTCATTCCCATTAATTGGCTGGCCAACGCATACTTCTTTTGGTATAGGATTTTCAAACACTTAAATATTTGTGATAAATTTGTAGCTTCTTGCAAATACATTTCATGAAGCACTAGTTTTCAACTGGGCCTAAGTTTAAAATACCCAGTTAAATTCCTTAATTTAGCTATTTTACAATGGTAAACATTCTTAATCAAAGTAACATACCAAAATACATAATCTAACATCCTTCATGTTAACATTAACAGAGACAAATTTCTGTAAAGAACAATTTCTCGAAACATCCATTCAAATTCTTAAACACTGCAAATTTTGCAGACTCTATGAAAGGATGCTTATCTGTTGACAACCATTCAGGTCAAGCTCCTTAAAGTTTTAAACTACATCAAGGCATTTGATGTCTCTGCACAATCATTTGATTTTCTTTAAAAAGGTGTAATTTAAGTACCATATGAGGAATAAAAAATTGAATTAAAATGCCTGAAACTAAAAGATATTCATACTGAAGAGGGTCAAATTTTTGCTGCAGTTTGAAAAAATTGGATCAAGCTACAGAAGGCTTCCAACAAATTGTAAAATTTTGAAAATCATCAAACAGAGCAGAAATGTAGAGAATGAGGCGTGTATCAAAGATTTTATATAATTAAGCGTGCCACAACCCACAAGGTGAGATAAATTTACTTAGAGTATTATTCCATTTCTTTTCACAGATCTTGAAGACAGTTGGGAGTTTTAAAGCAAAACCAAGACTCACAATTATTGAAATCTTCCACAAGCGCCTGCTCAGCAGTCCATCCCGATTCCTCCCAAGTTCCATATTGTTAGTCAGGTTCTTCAGTTCTCTGATGAAAAAAATATGCAATGACCTTCAAAATATTTTTTTGGTTCACTATCCAAGTCAACAAGACACTTATTTTTCAGGGCCTCAAGTGCATACTCAACACTTTATCTGAATTTCCATGTCATTACAGCTACACACTTGAGTTCTCTGTGAAAAAAATATAATGCCCATGAAGATCTGTTTTTGCTTCTGTCTCAGGCAATTTCTTGGGTCCCTGTTTTAAAAACATGACATGACAATGCAAATTATTTTTGCTTGCTCTGCAGCTCAATAAGAAACTAATCTTTCAATGGTTTAAAGTGTACACTCAGCAATTCATTTTGATCTCTGCCATATCCTCAGTCATAATGTTCTGGTATTTGATGTAAAAATATGTAATACCCATGAATATTTGTTTTTGCTCACTGTCTAGTTCAATAAGATATTTATCTTTCCATTTGAAATAAATTTTCTCCATTGCATCTTGATCCCTCCCATATCCTTATAGTCATATACTATAGTTTACTGAAAAAACAAGCAATATCTACTTCTCCCCTTGTCTAGTGCCTCATAGCTTATTTTGAGCCTCTGTTTGATTGGTCCAACAGTTAAAGAGACAGAGGTAAACCTCCGCACTCTTTTATAAAGTTCTCAATCAAACTCTTGTATCCACTATTTTGTGATTGGTGGAATGCATGCCAACAGAAAAAAGTTTTGGCATGATCAAAACAAATTTAACAAATAGATAGTTCTGTCACATTATAGCACCCACTCCTTATGGGTTGTGACAATTACCAAACTATCAAAATCCACCTTTGATAGTATAATTGAAGAGCTTAATTTGCAAAGAAGGTAATTCATTTTTGGCAGATGCTTCCCGCACATCAAACAGAAAACAAGATCTATTGTATTCTGAATGCTTGGGTTTGAACAACTCTTTGGCCAAAGCTGACTAATCAGACCTCCATTCCAAAGATGCCAACAATATTAATTTTAATAACCTTCCATTACTTTTAAGCACATTCAAAATCTCTCAAAGGTCGCCAATCACCCCTGGATGTATTACAAGATACACAGATATCCCGACCGCTGAAAATTTGAAAGCCAAAACAAAACTTCAATAAGAAAGACATTAAAAATCAAATTTGGAAAGAAATGCTAAACTCTAACAGCACCAGAACCATACATATAAGATGAACCATCTATATACATACAAATTTGTAAAGAAAAGCTAAACTCTAACAGCAGAACCATACATATAAGATGAGCCATCTAAATAAATACATAATGTCTTACTTTGGCTTAAAGGAAAGGCAGAACCACGGATCTAAGATAATCTAACACACGCTTAAGGCCTTACTCTATGCCCTGCTTTAGTTTTAAAGAAAAATAGAACCACATATCTCAGACAATCTATGCAACATACAGATTAAGACTTACCGATTTTATGCTCGCTGGGTTCGTAGCCTGAGGTGAAGTAAGAGCTTCTTTCCACTCCTCAAGCTTGCCGGGACACCTGCACTTCTTTGAATGCACTAGTTTTGAGGCACAAGAGAGATCGGATAGCATCACGTCATAAAATGCAGGAACATTCCTGACCTTAGCACTCAAGATAGAAGCTAGGTCATCTAAACGCCAAGGAGGCCCTGCATATCTATTTGTGGAAATGGCAATTTGATCCGAAAGAAAAACAATAGTACAAGAAAACACAAACAAAACCCCCAATTCCATCTCTTGAGATCGAAGATGGCCCTTGACTCCCAAATTCCTAAAATGAATGTTAAGTTGGAAAGCCAGAGCTTCCCTCTCTACCCAAAATATTCAACAGAAACAACAATGGTTGTAACTGCGAAAAATAAATAAGAAACTGGAGATCTCGTTGGTTCGTTTCTTGGCAGGAGGATTTACTTATAAATAGATACAAATACATGCAGAACAAGTTGTGCCCTAGTTCCTTGTAAATAACGGGAAACAGCGAGGAAAGAGGTATAAAGTTTAAACAAATGTGATGCCTGCAACGCACAAGACCCTCTGCCATGTGCTTTTCCAAAGCAAAATCATTTTTTTAGTGAAGCTTTGCTTATTTGCTGTTTAATGTTATGATTCTTTTGTTTGTTTTTTTTGGGGGGGGGGTGTTTGGACACAAAACGCCAAGGAAAGAGCATAGATATCTTAAATAATTTTTTTTAAAATGTAAGTCATTTTATTTATTATATTTAATAAATATAAATTTTATTTTGTTTGAAAATTATTTTATATAATTAATATATATGAATAATGTTAATTTATACAAATGCTATCATATTTTAATAGTATTTTATTTATTATATATTTAAATGTAAATTTTAATTTATGTAAGAATTAGTTTATTAAAGATTTGATCTATTCATATCTTTATATTTCATTTATAATTCTTTTTACTATTAAAATCAAATACTCTATTAAAATCAAATGTTTTAAAAATTGATTTTATCTTGCTATCTTTAAAATCATTTCAATATTTCTCACAATCTTCAAAAGTTTGACAAATTTTAAGAATAAAACCAATTTAATTGTCAAAAGTTAATATCAAATTTTAATTGCACCTACCTTCCCAATTTGCTAAATATTTCCAATGAATAGTAGGAAAATCAATAAATTTTATAACAATTTTTTTAACCCTGGCTAGAGTTTTTATTGTGTGGTTCAAATAAAGAATAAACTATCCTACTAGGGTACGAACAATCAAGGCGGTTTGTTTTCACTAGTATTGGTATCATTTCCATAGAATAATTTTTATTATTCTTTGTTATTCTTGTTGAAAGGTCTTTGATAGTTTTTCTATGTTTATTTTGTTTTCATTGTTATTAATTTTACTTGGGGCTTGATTTCTTACCACTCGTTTTTTAGATTTTGGTTGTATATTTAAATTTTTTTATTAGTAAAGTGTAGTCTTGGGAATCATTTCTTTTATACTAGAAATAAAAATTACAAGTTTCAACTTCTTAATAATTTTAAAACGAGGGAAGATTACAAAAAAACTCTATTGAAACTTCTGCTATATTTACTTTATTCTTTTTTTTATCTACCTATGAATATGACTATATTTTACGAAACAACATATATTTACACTTATATGGCAATGGATACATATTAGCTTCATCTTTGCAACTATCAGATATGGGCAAGATCAACCAATTAATGTCTTCAAAAATCTCTAGACCCATTGCCCACTTTAAGAATAGTGTTCTCCTCGAAGATTTTTTGCAACTTCCCACCTCTTTTTGTGGCATACTTGTTAGAATGAAGGGTACCATGGATCACATACAACATATCAATAATTTCCCATCCAAAGGATGAAGCTCCACTCTATGAACCATAGTTAGGATGACATCATTCAATCCCCTAAGGAACTAACTCTTGATCAACTATTTAACCATTAGTTTACCTCTTCCTTCTCCTCTTTAAGGTCTAGAAGCATTGCTACAAACATCAATGAAATGTTTGAATTTAACCTAAATATCAGTGATTAGATGCCATAAATTATTTTTCCAATATCCATTTGTATTGCATGGAGGAGTAGACCACTATGAGTTTGAAGACTTCAATCTCATTTGTGAAAATCCACCAAAAAATGACATTTGTCTTTGGCTACCCACAAAACACATAGATGTATCCATCAAAATTTTTAAAGTTGATTGTAATGTGATTATTATGAAAATGAGTTTCACAATAAAAGGGTGAATGCATCATATCTCATCATTATTTTTGCCTTCATTTAGTCTCTTTTATATCCCATGTTTAGAAGGAATACAGTCTGACATGAATGAAATCTTATGAATATCGATTGAAATATTTTATCCATAGTTTTCTCAACTCTCTTAAGCATGACAACTCTAATTAATGTTTGATATTGTCATCTAATTCATTGATTTCTACTCAAGCTTTTGTTTTTAGTTTTGGCCATGACCTAGCTTTAGAGTTTATCATATTTTCTTCAACCATGTCAATTATACAATTGCCACACATATCAACTTCTTTATTGATTTCCCTAAATACACATTGAATGGAATAGTTATCCAATGAACCTAGGAGTGGCCAAACTTGTTGGAGGAGATTATTAATTTTACAATTTTATAATTTTTCTTTTTAATTGTATTCACAATTATCATAGAATATCCTTCAATTTTTACTTTTTTGCATATGTAAATATTTCATTAGTAAATGTAGGATAAGGTCATGGACCTCTGCTTCATTGTTGGTTTTTTCTATAAGTTTTATAGAAGATACTTCAATCAATTTGCTTTCTTTATTTCATATATATAACTAGCTCTTGAAGCTCCCAAATTTCCTTTGGATACTCCATCAAAATTCAACTTATACCATCCTTTGGGGGTTTCCATTGAATTTATTTCCTAATCTTTGAAGCATCAACCCTTCCATCACCATTAGTTGGGAAATACCTTAATTTAATTTTAATATATAAAATTTTCATCAAAAGTAAATTATCCTCACTTAAATAAGAGGGCTCCCTTTCATATCAATCTAGATTAAATAAGCATATAAATAGAAACAACCAAAATCTATCTTAAATTCAGAAAGATATTGAGTGATAAACATTACTCAAAATTTGAAGATACCAAAAGAACAAGAATTGTAGTACTCTGAATCTAGTTTCTAAACTACATTTTTTTTTCAAAAATAAATAAGATTAAGAGGATCAAATGCTTCACGCAAACAAAAGTGTTCCTATTTTTTTTAGCAAAACATAACATAGTGTCAGGTGTGCACCCCTCAATTTTTTTTTAGTTGTATTTAGTATTTTCAAAAACCCATTGGTAGAAATATAGTTAAGAGTGAATACTAGAAGTTCTATAATTTTTTGTAAATTTTTATTGTCTTTTTTATGATTTTTCAAAGTGGGTGCTTCTTGAAAATCATATCACCAAGCATGCACATCACATAACTTGCACCAAAATAATTGAAAACGTAATTTTTTTCCAATATGTAAAGAATGAAGTGTTGAATAATATTATATAATTTTTTTCAATTTTGAACTAGTAGATCAAAAGTTATTAAAAAAGTCAATACACATGTCTCTAATAGCTATGGAAACATTAGTGAAATAAATTAAAAATATTATGTTAATATAGTTCATATCTAAAAAAAATTATATGGTTAGAAAGCTTAGAAGACGTGTGAAATTATGGTGGTAATTTTACTAAGATTTGATTTATAATGTGTAAACCTACTGATGAGCAAGTTGAGAAATGAGAATGGAGGGAAAAATCACGTCAAATTGAGGCAAATGAACCATCCAAGCCTAAGTACAAACTTAAACATGTACGTGTTTAGTACAAGCCAAAACACGTATGTGTTTTGTGCAACCAAAACACTTATGTGTTTTGTGCAAGCCAAAACACATATGTGTTTTATGCATCCAAAACACACGCGTGTTTTGTGCAATCCAAAACACACTCGTGTTTTAAGCAATCCAAAACACACTTGTGTTTTGTGCAATCTAGAACGCACTTGTGTTTTATAAAAGCCAAAACACACTTGTGTTTTGTAAAATCCAAAATACAATTAAGTTTTAGCCTACACTAAAAGCATCATGTTCTTGAATCTAACTTTCTAGATTTCTCTCCCTACACCTTTGTCTCTAACTCTCTCTACATCTCTCTATGTCAATATTCCTCTCTTTGTGCCTCCATCCCTCGCCCCAAAATCTCTCTATCCCTCTCCCTACCTCTCCCTCCATCCATCCCTCCTCACCTTTGTACTCTTTTTTAAATCTCTCGCTATCTCCCTCTCTCTCTCTCTCATATTTCCCTCCTTCCTTTTCTACTCATTTTATCCCATGTATCTACTTTTCTCTATGTACCTAATTCTCCCTATCTCTATCTCTTTTTTCTCTCTATCTACATCTCTCCCTCCCTCTCCCCCTAACTCTTTCTACCTCTCTGTCTCTCTCAATACATCTCTATCCAAGCTATAATTCACTCATATTTCTAGGAAGAAAATGTCTCCCCCAAGCTAAAGAATTCATCTTCATAGGAGCAAGTGTGTTATAATTTTCTCATGTTCCTATGAAGATAAAAATCCTCTCTATATCTCTCTCCATATTTCTTTCCCTCACTCTTTGTCTCTCCCTCCCTCTCTCGCTCCTCCATCTATCTCTCTCTAATGGGCTTGCATTTCTATGAAAAATTTAGAGTTGAAAGTTTAGGATTGATGGTTGAGAGTATATTGTTTAGGGTTGAGGGTATAGGTTTTAGTGTTAATCATTAATGTGAATATTTAGTGCTTAGTGTATAGGGTTCAAGGTTCATCTCCTAGTGTTTAGGGTTTAGGGTGTAGGGTTTATGGTCAATGATAGAGGGTTGAGAGTCTACCTACCTCTTTATATATCATCTCATATCTCCCCCTCTCTACTCTCCTCCCTGTCTTTATTGTTCTCTATCTCACTTCTCTCTCTTTCTCTCTCTCCCCTAGATCTACCTCTATCTAACCTCTCTCTCTCCACTATCTACCTCTCTCTCTATCTCATTCTTTTATTTATCTCCCCTCATCCCTCCTTATCTATCCCTCCCTCCCTCCCTACGTAGATCTCTCTTCTTTGTATCTCACATCTTTCTCTTTCTCTACAAGCCTCTCTTCTCTCTATCTCTCTCCCATGTCTATCTCTCCTCTCTCCCTTTAATATCTCTAATATATTAATTATTTAGGGTGTAGGTCCTATGCTTTATGGGTTTAGGGTTGATGGTTTATGATGGAGAATTGAGAGTTGAGGGTTTAGGGATTAAATTTAATTATGTAGGTTTTAGTGTTAAATTATTAATGTTGGGTTTTAGGGTTTAACATATAGGGTATAAGGTTTATGTATTAGGGTTTAGGTCATAGGGTTTAGGGTTTATGATTCACGATATAGGGTATAGGTTTTAGGGTTGAGAGTATAAGATTGAGTGATAAGGTTTAGGTTTGAGGGTATAGGAACCTTGAGGGTTGAATGTATAAGGTTTATGGTAGAGTGTATAAGATTTACGGCCTAGGGTTGAGTGTAGGGTTTAGGGTTGATGGTCGAGGGATAGGGTTTAGGGTTATGGGTATAGAGTTTAGGGTTAAGTGTATTGGTGTTAACTTTAAGTGTATAGGGTTGAGGTTTTAGCATTGAGGGGTTATGGGTATAGTGTTTAGGGTTAATTGTACAAGGTTGAGGGTTTATCCTATAGGATTTAGGGTTGAGGTTTTCTATCTCTCAGCCTAACTCTCACTACCTATCTCTCCCTCACCTACCATCTTTCTCCCTCCCTCTCTGACCCTACCTCGCTCTTTAAATCCATCGTAAGCCCAAAAATAAGAAAAACACGTGTGTGTTTTGTTAAGTTAAAAATGCGTACATGTTTTGTAAAGTTAAAAGCAAATACATCTTTTGTTAAGTTAAAAGCACATACACGTTTTTGACATTATAGGTATTTTTAAGTGGAGGCCAAAGTGTAAACACTTAAGTTTAGGGACCAATAACACATACATGTTACAGAAACATAACACTTATGCATTTTGTTTTGTTTAAATGATTCCTAACGGCCAAAAAATTACATGATAGTCATGTTGAAGGCCCCACTGCAAATGGTTTTGCTTTCTGTGTGACTTTTTCCGACAGTGTAAGAGATCTTTTTGTTTTATTTGAGTTGAAACGTTTGAAATGCATTGGAATTTGACAATTAATTAATTGTTGAATTTTTTGTTTTGTTTGTATAACATTTTTATTGTCAATTTTGATGACTATTTCATTTTTTATTGATAATTTGTTAACTTGTTTAAGTAATTTATCCTTTAGATGTCAACAAAGAGTAATTTGTTTAAGTAATTTCATATGTGTTTAAGTAATTTATTTTTGCTCAAATTACAATATTTATTAACATATATTCACAATTTTTTAATTTAGGAACAATTAATATTAACAATGGGAAGGAATAAGCAAGGACCACCTGGACAACTTGAGGCAAAAAAGAAAAAACAAAGGGAGTGCATGAAAAGACTACATCAAATGAGAAAAGTTGGAAGAGAAGGTACATCATCTATACCAACTGATATTAATGTAGAATCAAATATGGAAACACCTATTGAGGATAAAAATGATGAATCAAATTTACCAAATGCAAACCAAAACCAAGCACCAATCAATCACACCTATTGAGACAAGGAATGATCAATCAAATGTACCAAATGAAAACCAAGAACACACCAATCATAACACCTCCTAGAATTATTTGTAAAATACCAAAGTATCAAATTGATAGATACAAATATTTTGAAACCAATTCCTTACAAAATTCCCAATCGCACTTGTAGAAAATGAATAATAAAATATGGAAAAACTATTTTGAGAGCTTAAGTGAAACTAGAAGGTGCTAATTGTTTGTTGAAATGATTAAAATATTAATTTTAGAGACAGTATGAAGATCCTTGGTTTAAGATCTGTTACACCCTGTCTCTTAGTTACCAGGTTACTTTTACCTTCATGAGTGAAAACGATGATAAATGTAAAGTGTGACTTTAATATGTTTGATAGGAGAATGAAATACTTAAATATGCATTAAGGTGTCATTGCTTTTGAAGGTATGATTATGTTTTATATTGATGGAAATGTGATGTATGAATATGTACTACAATGTGTATACTTTAATGATTTGTCGATGCAAATGATTTAGGATGCAAATGAGTTTCATGTGAATGGCTAACTACCTTTATGATGCACTAAGTTGGATGCAAGAAGGAATCAAACCTCCAAAAGAGAGGGGGAGTATCACTCAAGAGAAGAACTTGGTCTAGTAACCCTGATGAGCCTAATTGAGCATACACACACTAATTTCCTAGTTGGTCTAGTTGATTAAGATAGTTCAGAAAATGGTAAGTAACCTTCTATCAGGGTTTGTGAATGTTTTGTATTGGGGTTATGATATTGTTCTATGAATGTTTTGATTTGAGGTATGTGATTGAGTCTTTGTGTCAAGTGAAATTCCTTCTTAATATGTTCATATTTATATCTATGTTGATAAGTATATACATTGAATGTATATATGTATGAACAGTAACTCATGCATGTGATCACATAATATGCATGGGGATATTAGTTGTACCTTTATGACACATATATATGTGTGTACATATTTTGTGTATATAATCATCAATGCAAGAAGGATATATACGTGATTATTATTATTAAATATTAAATAATGTTATAGTTGTATATATTAATATATATATATGTATATACATATGTATATATATTAATATACATAATACTTTTCAAATATATATGTTTTTTATTAGAAAGTAATGCATTTATTAACAATGTGAATATGATTATATGAATATATTAATATATATATTATGAGGGATATATAAATATATATATTAATAATATATACATCATATATATTATTTGATTTATATTATAAACTTGCTTTATAATGAACTTGGTGCATTATTATAGCTCTACCTTAAATGTTATAGAGGCCAAAGCTTAAATGATGCACCTAAAGCGCATGGTTATATATTAGAGCCAACAATAAAAAAAGTGTATGTTGTGTTCAAGTTAATGGAATATGGTTTAAATGTTGCAAGTAATGAATGCAAATTTCATAATATTGAAATACTTAAAGTTTAATGATTGGCATATGGCGCATGACAAGGGGAATATAAAGCGTTGAAGTTGATATGAATAAAGCACTTTGAAAAATTCTTACATACGCATATAGCACTGCCTAATATGTAAATGCATTGCTAAGCTTATAATCTACGCATGAAACAAACTTAGACTAAGTCAAATACCTGTGCATGATAAAACACATGGAGTTTATACATTGGCAAAGAGAATGAATGCAAGTTTGAATGGGTGGAATAAGTCATTGACTATGCTATTCTTAGGGGCGCTAAAACATGAAAATGTGGTGCTAAACTTGTAGCATGTGGAAGAAAATAAGAAGTCGTAAACCTTTAGATATGCATAAACCTAGACAATGTAAAGTTGGCAGCAATGTAAGAGGGTAGTCGACTTGCAAACCAAGTAGGAAACCTAGTGAAAGGCATTGTTTTCCCTTGACTCAGTAAAAGAGTCATGTTGTCTCTTGAAACAAGTTGGCTTGCCCATTGGAAATGTGAGGACTATTATATGTTGCAAATTTATGGGTTAATTAGTTGAGTCATTGCATGTGAGTAGGAAGGTGGCAGAATTGCTAGCTTGTTTGTAGCCTTTGGAAGCTCAAGTTTTAGTATATATAGAGGTGCTCTCTCTATCATTTGTTACACTTCTCATTTTGATTTATCCATTGCTATTTTGTTGTATTTTTTGTGCAAGTGAATTAGAGAGCTTGAGAGTTGGTGAGTTACTTTGTTATTTTGCAATTATATTGTTGAGAGAATTGGTAAGAGGCCAGATTTTGGAGAAGTAGCATTCGTGATGGTGAAGGCTAAGTTTGGAAAGCGACATTATTAGTTGGAACTTAATATCCAAGCATGCTGATTTCTAAATTCCTCTATTGTTTATGTTTCAAAGGTTATTTGAAACAATGCCTATGCTTAGAAAGATTTCTCTTTGAATGCATGATATGCTTGTTCTCATGAACTTAGATATTTCCTTGTGTTGGAATAGTCTTGAAAGCATGATATGCGTGTTCTTATGAACCTAGTTATTACCTAGTTTTGAAATAATCTTTGAATGCATGATATGCTTGTTAATTCCTAGTATGGAATATTCTTGTGTGATTAGATTGATTGAGTCTCAAATTGGTGGAACCTTCTTGTTTGGGAATAAATTATATTATGTTGAAATATGTATGACCGAAATTCTATTAGAACTATACTTAGTTCGTTAAGTTTATATGGATAAGGCTTGAAAAGTGAGATGTGAAATATGTTGCTATCTTGATTTGTTAGCTTATGATGCTAGGTAAATCTTTGTGAATAAGGAGGTTAGTAACACAACGACAATGATGGTATAATAGAAATGTCATCATTGATAGGTTGTAATATTATGCAAACCATGATGATAGTCTATACTTGATGGATTACTCATATCTCCTTGAGGAAGGAAGATAGTCTTTTCCCTAGGGATAGGGTGTATATTTGATTGTTATATCAATATTCAACAATAGGGTTGGGAAATGTATTTTTTGATTATGCTATAATCATATACCTGATCAGGAGTCAATTCCTATTTACAAAATTATAGATGAGGACTCACATTCCAGCAACCCAAAGCCGTATAGAGAAGAGGACTTGTAAGTTCAGAAGCACAAACTCTTCTCAGGCTAATGTCCTCCAATTTATATGCAAGTGTAGTGAACATTGTAAACATGAGAACGTTTGAGGTATATTGAAAGAGAGGTTTTATGATTTGTTTATGATCACTTGATTGTTACGTCACTTTTGATTGAAACCCTAGGTTGGGAATAACCTATTTGGATGGGTTGTTTACTTGATTATTAAATGAAGCAAATAGGTTGGGCTTAACCTATATGATCTAATTGGTCATTTGATTATTTATTATATATTTGATTGAGTTATTTATTGAGAAGGTTTTACTCTTGAATGGAGTCCTTTATTGATTAGATTATACCTTTGATTGAGGTCATTTATTGATGAGATAATACTTCTGAAAAGAAGACACTTAACATTGTGGTCATAATTATTGAAATAGGAGTCATTTAATGTTATGATGTTATGATTACCTAGGGTGGTTAATTAGTTTATTCCTAGGGTTAGGTAATTCATGGGAAAGGGAGTAACCTAGCTAGACACTAGTATGTGTAAATGATTAGTGTGGTTATACCTAGGGTTAGAGAAATCCATGGGAAAGGGTGTAACCTAGATAATCATTTTGTTATGGACTTGGATATTCTAAGGATTGGAGTAATTTGTGATTAAGGGAATAACCTTGTTGAACATTTTGTTATGTTATTACCTTAGATTGAATGTGTGTTATGTTTATGGTCAATAAAAAATTGAGCTAAAGGGTGGGTGGACAGATGACTCTCACTCAAAGTATTGGGTGTTGAATTCTTTGGCCAAAGTAGTGTAAGGTGCCACTATTTACACTGTCAATTTATTGTGATCCATGATTGCATTCTAGGTAGGGAAACCAAGGTATGGTAGCTCTGGATATGTAGGACATAACACTATGCTCAGGAAGGCTAGGATTATGGGGTTATCATACTAATCTCTTCATTAAAGGGTAGGGCCATCTTACCAATTAGGTCGATGTGTGGGGGATTGCAGTAAGTCTGTGGTTGGTGAAAAAGTGCCTAAGTGATGCTCTCCCTCATACAATTGGTGGCCAGGATTTGAGGATCTACATGCCAGTATTGGGGCAACTAGAAGGTATTCACCAGTGATGGGGACATCTAGAATGTATGCACCAATGATGGGGACATCAAGGATATATGCCCAAGTAGGGACATCTGGACCATTTGTAAATCTAATCTATTAAGCTTGTGGAAGCTATGTATGCAAACATGTATCTCTATTCTTATTGAGAAATTGTAAATTGGAAAAATGTTATCATTACATGGGAGTATGTAATTGATAACCATTACTTGGAAATTATGTAATGCACTTTATGAAAATGTAATGGCAATTTGAAATGGGGTTAATTTTGAATATGCATATTTTATTATGGAAATTTAGTGGGAGTTTTGAATGGGTTTATTCCAAATGTGCATATTATTATTTAATTATGAAAGAAAAAATTAATTGCTATATTCTGCAAGCATAATTTATTTACATGTGGGTAAAACATGGTGAAAATCAATGGGTAGAACATTGAGGTTGCTACATGATCATCAAATACCAATGGTGAAAAAACTATTGTAAGAAATCTAATTAGTGTGTATCAATCAATAGGTTCAACCTCGCGCACTAAAGATAGCAACATTACCCGACGTGTTCTTACATCAACTATAATAAGCAATGAAATGAAAAAATGTCGTTTGATCACCAAAATAAGTAGGTCACTAGAAATATGGAAGAACACTATTAAATTCCATTCAGAGACACATGAAATAATTGAGGATCCTAATAGTAATTCTCTATGGGAATTCTTGGGTAGAATTCCATGCAATGACAAGGTTGTTGTTGATGCATTAAGAGCATTAATTGATTTTTTTGGCAAGATAACACAAGAGTTTCACCCAATCAAAGAGATGTTGTTAGAAGGAGAATATGATCTCAAAATTGTGAACCACATCCTAAACACTTTTGGATAAGACTAAAACACAATTTTATGAAAAGTTTATTCAAAGTTATCCTCAAGTAAGAATTAGTCAAAGGTTTTTTATGTTGAGATAAATCATGCATGCATTGCATGTTGCCATAGGATGCATATTGAATTTTCCATGTATTATGATATTTATCGTCATATATGTGTTACTTTGCATACTAATGATGTTTTGCAGGAATGTGGTATAGAAGTTCCTCCTAAATCATCAAGAGATTTTATTTCAAGTGTATTATGTAAAAGAGATGATGGTCAATTTTTTTATAAGAATTTGTGTTTGAAAGGATCATGTGTTACTTGTGATGGTTTACAAAATTTGCAAAAATGTGTACATTTAGAGAGAACACATGAAATTGGAAAAAAAATAGTTACTTTTGGAAAATACAAGTTAGTGACATATGGGGTTAAAGATGGAAAATATTTAAGATGTGAGTTAGTGAATACAGATATTTTTCTAGCTAAAAATTTATGAGGATTTTTCAATAAAAAATAGTTTATGAGTACACAATGCATACACATAGAGCTTGATGGTTGGATGGGCAATGCAAGTTATGTAAGGATACATTTCCTCTTGGTACCATTATTTCTATATATTTTGCTAAGAATTATACATTACAACCACAAAATGAAGTGCAATCTTAATATTACAACTCTATTCAAGTTACTATTTTTGTACACATAGCATTTATGCATGCACATGATAGCACATAGAAAGTCAAAAAGATATTAATAGAGTATCACTTCTACATCAACGATGATTGAACTCATTCCATAGAGTTTGTGCAAGGCTTCTTTCAAATTTTCTATGATAATTTAAGGGAAATAAATATTAGATACAATCAACACATCATATGGTCAAATAATTGCATGTCACAATTTAAGAATTCAAGGATGTTCTATTGGTTGACTAGGATGCATGTGACGAGTGGTGTTCAACATTTTTGGAATTTCATTGAGGCTAGACATGGAAAGGGAGAGCATGATGGTGTCAAAGCATGTGTAAAAAGACCCTTAGCTAGAGAAGAGTTGAAGTACCAAGGTGGTGCCAAGTTGATTGATGCAACTCAATACTTGTGCAATGGTGTAACTCCACAATGGGACCGGGTAATCAAGGTAAGTCTACGGTTGATATTTTTGGTTGGTAAATGTATATAATATTGTAAACTACCAATATTGTTGTGGAGTGACAAGATCGAGTGAGTTGCACTTATTTAGAAGTTCAAATACAGGTTCACTAATTATTTATACAAGAGAGATTGCATGTTTTTTTTCTTCATGTATGGATTTTGTATGGGAAGATTGTGAGTCAAAGAGTGGGTTGATGAATGGTCTTATAGACATTTAGTTCCCATTGACACATATCAAGTTCCACAAGAACTATAATTGAATCAAATGGAAGTATCAATGGACTTTGACCATGTATCTAACCTAGGGAAACTAGGTATTGTAATTTATTAATTAGTTGAAATCAAAATTTTAACTCATTTTATTATATTTTACATGGTTTCTAGAATTAATTTATTCATTCAATAAAATGCAAGTCATGTGTATGCAACTACTACTGATGAGAATAATGAAGAAGGAACATTTTTTTTTGTCGTTGTATAGAGGGGAAAAAAAGTGACTACCACAATCATTGATGGAAAGGGTATTGAGTATTCAATAGAGTCTATTATTGACATGGGAACATGGCTTATAAGGTACCCTATTAAGAAATCAATGTTTGGTTGTTCAATGACTTTGACACACAGACAAATTCTTCATTACTCTAACCTTGATGTTGCAACAAATATTCAATTGATTAAATATCATGGTAGACCACTTAATAAGAATTTATGGAAAGTTCATGAAGTTGACCATGAGGGAATACTTGACACTATAAGGGTTAGAGTTGATTTGCAAGGTTTAGTAGATTGAATTTGGGCCAGTTGCAAGTATTCATTATGTTGGAGCATTGAATCAAATTGATTCTATGAAAGGGTATAATAATTTTGAAATTTTTGTATATATCATTGGTTGATTGACATATCCTCTATTCATTATACGAATTATTGGAAATGTGATTTTTTTTGTAAATATCATCAGTCAATTTATATCTATGTACAACTGAAATTTTGTATATATAAATGACCAAGATTCAACCAAATGTTGGAAACACGTTTTTTTTTGTAAATATTGTTGGTTGATTTGTATCTATGTACAACTAAAATTTTGTATATATAAACAACCAATATTCTACCAGATGTTGGAAATGCAATTTTTTTTGTAAATATTGTCACCTGATTTGTATCTATGTACAACTAAAATTTTGTATATATAAAATACCATTATTCTACTAATTGATTGTAAATGCATAACTTTTGTACATTTTGTTAGTTGGTTTGTATCTATGTATAGCTAAAATTTTGTTTATTTTTATGACTCAATTTTTGTATATCACGTGACCCTGGTATAGTGTGGTTTGGAACGTTTGGGCAAGTTGGGGAGTGAAACATGAGCATTCCTAGCATAAACCTTCCCACTCAAATGTGTTGGAGCTAATGGTTTTGTCCCATTATGAATGGAACAAATTATGCAACATTGCAACTTTTCATTGAATGCATTTGACAATTTTTGCAACACCAAAATAATTGCTACTACGAGAAATTGGATAAGAGTATTGAAAAGGTGAGAAAGGTTATTGTAGAGGGACCTCACACGACCTTGTAGGTTCGGACAAAACCTTCATATGTGCTAAAGATTCCAAGAAACAACTCATCAAAGTTTGATAGTTTTTTGCACTTAGGGCACTTAAGAAAATGTGTTTGTATAGTGTGGCTTGGAACATTCGAGGGAGTTGGGGAGAAAAATAGGAGCATTACTAGTATAAAACCGCCCACCTAGATGTGTTGGATTTGACGATTCAGGCCTACAACTAATGGAACAAAATTTATTCAACATTAAAACTTTCCATTAAATGCATTTGATGGTTTTTGCAACACCAAAAAAAATATTGTTGAAACAGAGGGAAAGAGAAACCTTAGAGCTTTCACTTTAGGGTTTGGACACCTTTCCCTAATTTTATTTGAAATGTGTATGAAATGTGATGTGTGATGGGGGTTTGAGTGGATTTGGACAAGATATATGATTGAATTACAACCTAATAGGTAAGTCAATCAACCCTTGACCAAATTTGAAGGTGATCTAAGGATGAAATGCAATGATCCAATTGACTTAATGATGCAAATTACTATTTTGATGTAAATATAATAAATCTGAGAAATCATAGATAGAAATAGACTACAAAATGGACAGAGTAAGACATTATGCACCTGTGATATCAATTTAGAGTTGAAAATGTAGGACATAGGTGCCCATGGCACCACTATCTTTGTAGGGCTAATTGAGATATATTTTCGTAGTCCTCTGGTGTTGTATTAGAGCTTTCATTTCCTACTTGTTGCACTGTTGGATCACAATCAGTTAATTTTGTAAATGAGTTTCTATGAGTTGTCAAGGTGTAGGGTTTCAATTGTAATAATGAATAATTGATATTCAAGATTCCTTCATTCCTCTTTAGGCTTGAAACCTGCATATTCAAAGAGAGAAGGAAGGTTGTGTCATTTAGGGGCTTGCCTTGGTCAAACCTCGTGTTAGCGTTTCCATTTCCATAGTGGCAATGTCAATGATATATAAATAAATGATAGAAATGAATGATGAATCCACAAAGTGCTGCAAATTACCACTCTTTAATAGCTCCTTGAAGGACTAAATTCATACACATCTCCTTAAGGCTTGGGTCTTGCTTGCTTGAATTGCTTGGAGACCTACAAGGATTAGTCTTCATAAGTTCAATATGAAAATATAAACATGAACACACTCACATACATTTTGACATGATCCTTGGATCTTGAATTGTTGTAATAAATGGACTCTAACGACTACTCTTGACTAGCTTGATAATGCTCTTGATGATAATTATTTCTCTTAATGCTCACTTAATGCTATATAATTTCACTTAGTTTTCAAAGAATGCAATAACAAGGTATTTATTTGTAATTATTCTAATTTCCAAAGAAAAAATCTTGACAACCGACTTTAAATATTTGAATTTCAAATAATCAAATGTCGACACTAACATATTTGAATTTGGAGCCAAAATAGGGGGACATAGGCACAAGTGTCTAGGGCTTATTTTTTGGAGTTTAAGGATTTAGGGGAAAAGTATTAAATGAGATCATTTGTTTTATGCTTGCAAATAGTTAGTAAATGTTTAAAATAGGTTGTAGAATGAATAATTTAGGTTATTAAGTGTTCAATTAGGTCCATGCATTTAAGGGGGAGCAAAACATAGTGTGAAAATTGTCATGGATGATAATTTATGATGCTATAGTTGCCATGAGAGAATTTATTGTAGAGGGACCTCACGTGACCTTGTAGGTTTAGATAAAAACTTTGTATGTGTCAAGGATTTCAAGAAACAACCCATCAAAGTTTGATAGGTTTTTGCACTTAGGGCACTTAAGAGAATGTGTCGATATAGTGTGGCTTGGAATGTTTAGGAAATTTGGGGAGAAAAACAAGAGGGTGCATAGCATAAACTTTCCCACCCAGATGCATTGGATTTGATGGTTCAAGCCCACGATTAATGGAATGAAAGTTATACAACATTGCAACTCTTCATTAAATGCATTTGATGGTTTTGGCAACACCGAAAAAATTATTGTCACGAGCAACTGGGTTGGAGTCTTAAAAAAGTGAGATAGGTTATTGTAGAGGTACCTCACGTGAACTTGTAGGTTTAGATGAAAAGTTTGTATGTGCCATGGATTCTAAGCAACAACTTGTCAATGTTTGGAAAATTTTTGTACTTAGGGCACTTAAGAGAATGTGTCAATATAGTGTGGCTTGGAATGTTTGAGAGAGTTGGGGAAAGAATAGGAGCATGACTAGCATAAAACTATCCACTTGCAAACATTGGAATTAACGGTTCGACCCCATGATGAGTAGAATGAAAGCTATACAATATTGCAACTTTTTATTTAACAAAATTGACATTTTTTGCAATATTTGAAAACTTGCCACCATGAGAAATTTGATTGGAGTCTTAAAAAAGTGAGAGAGGTTATTGTAGAGAGACCTCACATGAATTTTTAGCTTTAGACAAAATGTTTGTATGTGCCAAAAATTCCAAGAAACAACCCGTCAAAGTTTGAAAGTTTTTGCACTTAGGGCACTTAAGAGAATGTGTTGGTATAGTGTGGCCTGGAATGTTCAAGCAAGCTGGGGAGTGAAAATTAGCATGCCTAGAATAAACCCATCCACCTAGATGTGTTGGAGCTAATGGTTTGGGCCCACGATGAATGAAATTAAAGTTATACAACATTGCAACTTTTCATTGAATGCATTTGACAGTTGGCAACACCAAAAAAATTACTACCATAATCAATTGGATTAGGGTCTTAAAAAATTGAGAGAGGTTATTGTAGAGGGACCTCACATGATCTTGTAGGTTTTGACAGAATATTTGTATGTGCCATGAATTTGAAGAAACAACCCATCAAAGTTTGATAATTTTTTGCACTTAAGGCACTTAAGAGAATGCACCAATATAGTGTGGCTTGCAATCTTCGAGAAAATTGGGGACCAAAATAGGAGCATTAATAGCATAAACCCACCCACTCAGATACGTTGGAATTGGCAGATTAGCACCATGATGAATAGAATGAAAGTTATGCAATATTGTAACTTTTTATTAAACAAAATTGACACTTTTTGCGACATTTGAAAACTTGCCACCACGAGAAATTGGATTGGATTCTTGAAAATTTGAGAGAGGTTATTGTAGAGAGACCTCACATGACCTTTTAGGTTCAGATAGAACATTTACATGTGCCACGAATTCCAAGAAATAACCTATCAAAGTTTGGTAATTTTTTGCACTTAGAGCACTTAAGAGGATGCGATGGTATAGTGTGGCTTGGAACGCTCGTGTGAGTTAGGGAGTGAAACAAGAGAATTTGTATCATAAACCCACCCACTTAGATGCATCGACATTGATGATTTTTCCCCATAATGAATATAATGAAAGTTATGCAATATTGCAACTTTTCATTGAACAAAATTGACACTTTTTGCAACATTTCAAAACTTGCCACCATGAGCAATTGGATTGGAGTCTTGAAAAAGTGAGAGAGGTTATTGTAGAGGAAACTCATGTGACCTTTGAGATTTAGATGGAATGTGCGTATGTGCCATGGATTCCAACAAACAATCCATCAAATTTTGGCATTTTTTTACACTTAAGGCACTTAAGAGAATGCATCAGTATAATGTGGTTTGAGATGTTCAGGTGAGTTGGCAAGTAAAATAAGAGAATTCCTAGCATAAAACCGCCCACTTGGATGTTTTGGAGCTGAAGATTTGGGCCCACAATGAATGGAATTAAAGTTATGCAACATTGCAACTATTCATTGAATTCATTTGACGATTTTGGCAACACCAAAAAAATGGTTGCCTCGAATAATCTGGATTGGAGTATTGAAAAAGTGAGAGTTTATTATAGAGGGACCTCATGTGACCTTATAGGTTTAGATGGAATGTTTGTATGTGCCACATATTTCAAGAAACAACCCATCAAAGTTTGGCAATTTTTTGCACTTAGGGCACTTAAAAGAATGCATTGGTATAGTGTGGCTTAGAACATTCGAGTGAGTTGGGGATCAAAATAGGAGTATTCCTAGCATAAACCCACCCACTTGAATGTGTTGGAATTTATGGTTTGGCCTCATGATGAATAGAATGAAATTTATGCAATATTGCAACTTTTCATTGAACTAAATTGACATTTTTTGCAACATTTTAAAACTTTCCACCACGATAAATTGGATTAGAGTATTGAAAAGGTGAGAGAGGTTATTGTAGAGGGACCTCACATGACCTTTTAGGTTCAGAAAAAATGTTCAATGTACCACAAATTCTAAGAAACAACCCGTCAAAGTTTGACATTTTTTACACTTAGGGCACTTAAGAGAATGTGTCAGTATAGAGTGGATTGAAACATTTGAGTGAGTTGGGGAGGAAAAAAGGAGCATGCATAGTATAAACCCACGCACCTTGATGTGTTGGAGTTGATAGTTCGGGCCCACGATGAATGGAATGAAAGTTATGCAACATTGCAACTTTTCATTGAATGCATTTGATGGTTTTGGCAACACCAAAATATTGTTGCCACGAGCAACTGGATTGGAGTATTGAAAAAGTGAGAGAGGCTATTGTAGAGGGACCTCAAATGACCTTGTAGGTTTAGACAAAAATTTTGTATGTGCCATAGATTCTAAGAAACAACCCATCAAATTTTGATAGTTTTTTACACTTAGGGCACTTAAGAGAATGTGTCAGTATAGTGTGGCTTGGAACATTCAAGAGAGTTGAGGAATGAAACAGGAGCATTCCTAGTATAAAATCACCCTCTCAATCATGTTGGCATTAATGGTTCGGTCCCATGATGAATAGAACAAAAGTTATGCAATATTGCAACTTTTCATTTAACAAAATTGACACTTTTTGCAACATTTAAAAACTTGCCACCATGAGCAATTAGATTGGATTCTTCAAAAAGTGGGAGAGGTTATTGTAGAGGGAACTCACATGACCTTTTAGGTTCAAATAGAAAATTTTAATGTGCTGAGGATTCCAAGAAACAACCTATCAAAGTTTGGCAGTTTTTTGTACTTAGGGCATTTAAGAGAATGCACTATATAGAGTGGCTTGGAATGTTCAGGTGAGTTGAGCAGTGAAACAAGAGAATGCCTAACATAAACCTTCCCACCTAGATATTTTGGAGCTAACGGTTTGGGCCCATAATGAACAGAATGAAAGTTATGCAACATTGCAACTTTTTATTGAATGCATTTGACATTTTTGGCAACACCAAAAAAATTGTTGTCATGAGCAATTGGATTGGATTCTTGAAAAAGTGAGAGAGGTCATTGTAGAGGGATATCACATGACCCTGTAGGTTCAAACAAAATGTATGTATATGTCACAAATTTTAAGAAACAACATATCAAAGTTTGGAAAAAAAATTCACTTAGGGAACTTAAGAGAATGTGTTGAAATAGTGTGGCTTGGAATGTTTTGCACTTAGATTGGAGTATTGAAAAAGTGAGAGAAGTTATTGTAGAGGGACCTCACACGACCTTTGAGGTTCAGATGAAACTTTCGTATGTGCCACATATTCCAAGAAACAACCCATAGTTTTGGCATTGGTCTTAATGAGAGGTAGTTGTCAAGCTTCTTGACCCATGATCTTGCTGAACACTTATCACTTCCATTGAAATGAGCTAAGGTGACCTTCCCAAGAGCTTGTTGGAAATACATTGGTGGAACAGGAGCACAATTCTCAATCCTTTTGCCTCCTCTCATCATATTTTAGTTCATGTATTGATCTAAGGACAAAATATCACGAATCTCTATAGTAAGGGAAGCATATTCCATGTAGCTACTCCTTACTTCATCAGGCATTGGTACTTATGGTTCAGTAGGTGGTTCCTCCCTTTGAGTAAAGGTAGGTAGAAGACTCGGTCTAGGGGTTGATCCTCTCATCACCACAACATGTTAGCCAGTAGGCCTCCCATTTGCATTCACATTAGAGGCACTTGTTTCAGTATCTTGGTTTTGTTGCACATGAGTTACATTTTGGTTCATCTTGGCAAGCAACTAGGACATCATGTCCAACATGGTGTCAAAATTCCTCCCAATTCTAGCTTCTGCACTTTCCTCGCGGGTTGGTCCCTTATGCTTATCTATCATTTTCTCAACTGTTATATCTCAATTTATGAGAACCTCTGAAAAAGTATCCTCAACGGGAACTGATGGGGTCTGAAACTGTTGTCTCTTCTACTCTTTGTTGTAATATTTGGATTCTCTATCATTGATAGAAAACTTTTGTCAACTGTAAGCATTGAAAGCATAGGCTAGCAGGATGACCAACTCTGATACCACTAAAATATACCCCCTTAGTTTTTTCCCAATTTTTTCACACAAACTTCACCTGTTAGCATTATCCCAAGGAAAGATAAGCAAAATGGAAGTAACCCTTCACTTTTTGATCACCCAAATCTTGGAATGGGAAAGGTGAGAGCATATGGTGTAAGGAGATTTGATTACAATATGAATTATGTTGGAAGTACAAGAGCTATTGATGGCAAGCCATCCAATAAAGAAAATGTAAATACTTGGCGACAAAGCCAACCACTTCCACTTTTTAGTGGGCTACAAGAAAGTAAAGTAAAGAAAATAACTTGGTGGCATAGCCAACCACTTCCACTTTTCAACGGGCAACTAAAAGTAAAGCAAAAACTCAACTACTTATCCAGTGGGAGTGTAATACAAAATACTGAAATGAGAAAGTTGATTAACACTACTATATCAGAGTTACAATATAATGTTAGATTCAGTATAACATGGGAGAATCAAACAATATGAAACCCAAATGTTATATATCCATCTCTATGACATTACAAATGACTAGGCATCATGAAAGTATGATAAAATAATGAAATACTAGGTCTGATATGAAGGAGTAGTAATCTGATATGTCAGAACAACATGCACAAACGCCAACCAACAACCTTCAAATGCACATATCACTTCAACCTCACCTCTGAATCACCTCAAAATTGTTGCAAATGATGCTAAAGAGCTAGGCGTCCAATATCATGTAGCAAGCCACCACCAAAAGGTCTGCAAATGTCTGGCATGTAAACTAGTGCACCAATAGCTAAAGAAGTACGACCCCCAAGAAGGGCAACCAACAACAAAAATCCAATCCTCCGCCAAAAATTGTGAAATCTCAAGGAAAAGGGGCACCCAAGAGAGAGGAAAGCAATAAGCCAATTCCCATAAAATTATATCAACTTCTCATATCAGCGTGAGCATAAACGTGCTTCAACCCTTCACAAATCAACAACTAGGAAACTAATAAAAACACTCCAAAATGATATCAAACTGATAATCTAACTCACACCCACACCAAAATATCAGAAAACATCAAAACCCACACAAACTAAAAGCATGAAAGAAGCCATCACCAATGAAGCTCAATCTGCAACCTTTGAATGAAGAAGCACCCACTATTCAGCTAGGAGTTATCTTGCAAACTCAAAACTGAAGAAGAACTAGGAGGTGTATCAACCTCGAAGCAAGAGTCTAAACTAATTTCGGAAACACTTCGTTATGATAAAATTGGGTGATCAAAAAGAGAGGAGGAGAGGCATATTTATAAGCTCCAAACCCAAAAATTCAAAACTCTTTTCCCTCCAAAAATGGACACCCAATTGAGGAATATATATTATTTATTAAAAACTCTTTATCATGTCAACTATGGTGTCCACTTTCACCTTGGCATATAAATCATTTAAATTTTGCAAAGTCTCCAAAAGGGCATCCAACTCAAGAGTCTACCTTTTTAAAAACAACTTAAGTTATGTTGCATAGGCGTGGGGGTCCAAAAAGCAACATTAAAATATAACATAACTTAAGTTATTAAACCTTTCCTTTTTTGAACTCTAAGAACATTGGAGAAGCCATAGTCAAAATTGAACTACCTCACTGCTAGAAATAGAAGCCAAGTGTTGAACTACTGCCAAGCCACACTGCCAAAAATAACACTTACTAAAAATAGCATCCTACTAAAAATAGTAAGTGACTCCAAACATCATTTGAGCACATTCCGAGTAGTCATCATAACTTACTAAAAATAGTAAGTCTAGAAATAGTCACTGATGAAAATGCTTGTGACACCCCTTTGAAGCTCTCTGAAAAACCCAAAAAGACCTAGAAAACATACTGGAAAATTCCTGCAACCATCCCTTGAAAACTCAGAAAGATACCTCTTAGAAAATAGGAAACCCTAATTCTTCCTCTGACTAGCCTAGGGCCTCCGAAATAGGCTAACAGTCTAAAAAAGGGCTAGTGTTGAGAAGGGGACATTACACAAGAGGTTGAACATCCACAAACATATGCTCATCAAAGCAACACTAGAGGTTGACATCAGTAATACTACTAATGACAACATAATGCAACCAATCAAAGCATCTCCATAGGTTGACATCAATGCAACAACAAAGATCTGTTGACATCAATGACAAAACATACTTACAACATTTCCCTCTATTCACGGTCACTCACCTCTTCCTTTTCTTTACAATCAAATGCAATACATGGAATCTAGTAGCATATACCAATATAATGTTGCACATAATCTATTTCTTTGCAGTTAGTGACTACAGTTGTTAATATCAATTATCCTTCTCGTATCTTGCCCCATAGCAAGTCTTTTAAAGGAAGAAGAACCAATATGTTTTACCATCTAAAGGAGCTTTGAACCATAAGGCATGTGATGGTTGCACTCAACCACCGTGACAATTTTAGTGATACCTAAGGCTTATGATACTCATTTATATGGATTTCATTTAATACATTGGCATCACGGGAAAAAGAAAAGTTACAATCAACTCAACCCCATCAACTATTTTTCCCAATAACAACAATGCAATTCCAACAACAATCTTTGAATTTACAAGACAATTTATAAGAAAAAACTATCAGTAATCCAAATTCGTAGGAACATCAAAGCAAAATATATAATTGAGAGGACATCTCTTACAATACTAATTATTGTCAATCTCAGTGATAGTTGGTATGATTTTTTCACAATCCATGATAGTTGTAGAGAAAACTTTTGGATTTAACTGTGTATGCTTTTTGATTGATGTTTTGGATCACACTCAACGATCCATCATCAAGAAGAGGAAAGTGTAGAATTGGATTGCAGATAAGGCCTTAAAAAGGAGAAGATGAGGGAGAGGGAGAAATAAGAAATTAATAAAATAATCCAACATTGAGAAAAAGAGATTAAAAAATTAGAGATCAAGTAAGAGGGGGTAAATAAGATAAGAGAGAAAATTTAGGAAAAGGAGGTAACTAAAGAAAGAGAAAATTAAAAGGATATATAAAACTATGCAGAGGAGGAAGGTAAAACAATATTTAAAATCAAATAGAAATGAAAAAAACCAAGCATATAAATATAATGAGATTTAAAAGTAAAGAAAATACATACAATTTTGGGAGTTATGCATAAAGAAGTCTAAATTATATCTATTAAAAAATACATTGAAAGATAAAATGGAAGTGATAAATAAAACAAATGCATAAAATTATAAAAAAGGGGTAAATATTCATAAATGAAAAGAGATTATACAAGAATAATAGACTTATGTTATAAAATATAAGGGTAAATATTTATAAATGAAAAATAAAAAAGCGAAGAATACATAGGTATCATATACTTATACTAACCTATGTTATAACAATTAAACATAAAAATAATAGACAAAATAGAAAATATATATGTGTGCGCTATGTGGGTATATATATGTATATTGTATATATGTATACATGTATATATGTGTATATATGTGTATATATATGTATATATGTGTATATATATATGTGTGTGTGTGTGTGTGTATATGTATATGTGTATATATATGTATATATATGTATATACATTATATATGTGTATATATATGTATATACATATATGTGTATATATATGTATATGTACATACATATAATATGTATGTATATATGTATATATGTACATATATGTGTGTGTGTGTACACACACACATACACATGTATATGTACACACACACATATGAACATATATATGCATAAATATATAAGAAGGTATTTAAAAAAAAAGATATAAACATCCTGAGAGACAGAGTGAGATAAGGAGCACAGAAGCTAAGGGAACAAGGAGAGTCTTGGGAAAATGGGGAAATAAAACAATAAATATATATAAATATATATATATATATATATAGAGGAGGAGAGGAGAGAGGAGGGGGAACAGATTGAACAAGAGACCTATAATTATACCTATTAAAAGTATTTGTATCAATGATACAAATGTAAGTACAAATGGGAGATGGAAGAGAAGAATAATAGAAAAGAAAGAAACATAATGGAGATTTAGAATTGGACAAAGAAGGGATAAAATAAAATAAAAAGAAAGGAAAAAGGGAAATAAAAGGTAGAAATACAAGTGGGAGATAAACTTTCAAATAGAGAGGCACAGAGAATGCAGCTAGAAATTATAAATATAAATAAAAGGTAGGAGGTGTGGGGGTGTAAGGGGACATAGGCAGAAAATAGAAACTATATAAAAAATTAGTAAAGGGAAACAAAACAAAGGGACAAAAAAATTGGAAAAATGTACATAAATATACATAAAAGTCTGAGGTATGTGTGTGTGTGTGTGTGTGTGTGCATATGCATACATACATACATACACATATGAGTATGTATGCTTTAAAAAGATATAAATAACATAAAGAACAAAGCAAGAGGAGGAAAGTAAAAGGAAAGGAGGAAACACAAAGCTAAGGAACAAGAGAGTGAAAGGGGGCAGTTGAGAAAAAAAGGAGAAAAGGTGGGGGGAAGAATGAGCACACTTGAGGGAAGCAAGGGTTGGATTGGAGACAAGGTAAGGGATTGCATGAGCGAGGGGAGAAGAAAGACTAGAGATGGGTGAAAAGATGGGAAACCTAGAGTCAAGGAAGACAACTAGAGGGGAGGGGAGAGGGAAGGAGAGGGGGTGAGAAAAAGGTATCCAAAAAGGGGGGAGAGAGGAGGAAAAGAAAAAGGGGGGGAGAGAGAAGGGGAGATAGATAATATTAAGGAGGGGGGCTAAAATGAAGACAGTTTAGAAGGGGTTGCCAAGTTGGGCTTATGTGCCAACCTTCATCTCGATTGAGATTGGTCACATGGTGTTTGATAATGATGGCCTCTTGGATTTCTCTTTTTAAGTAATTTTCTTCTTTGACCATCACTTGGGTGTTCTCAAGGAAAATGTGGTGTTTGGTGTTGTGGGAGTGCTCAACTAGGACAAACTTGGAGATCCGGTCATGATTGATGTCAGCACTATGTTCCTTGATTCTTGTGTTAATAGATCGACCAGTTTCACCAATATATAGGAGGCCACAAGAGCAATCAATTTTGTAAACTCCAGGTTGAAGAAGTGGAAATAAGGGTTCTTTAGTCGATGGGATGAGCTTTATGGTGGTGGAGATAGGCTTGAAGGCACAAGAAATACCTTTTTTACTGAAGATTTTTGAAATTTTGTTGGTGAGGCCTTCCACATAAGGGAGAGTGGCAAGCTGAGAGGTATTTCCTCTACTTTTATTGGTGCTTTCTTTTACTTTTTAATTTTATTATTCTTTCTTTGTTGAGTACTCTACCTTTATTTCCTCTTTCCTTTTTTTTAATTTTTATTTATCCCTTCTTAATATATATATATATATATATAATACACCTGCACTTTTATGTATATTTATTTGTTTATTTTTCCAATTTTGTTATTTGTGTTTCCTTTACTAAGTTTTATATGTTTGTTTTTCATGTTGAGGTTCCCCCCTCCCCCCAACATTTCCCACCTTTATTTATGCTTATAATTTCTAGTGATTCTTTGTGTCTCCTATTTAGGTGCTTATTCCCCACTTTGTATTTACCTTTTTCCTTTTTTATTTTTATTTATCCCTTTGTTCAATTCTTAAATTTATTGGTGCTTTCTTTTAGTTTTACTTTAATTATTCTTTCTTTGTTTAGTACTCTAACTTTATTTCCTTTTTCCTTTTTTTTTTTTAATTTATCCCTTCTTTGTTCAATTCTTAAATTTATTGGTGCTTTCTTTTTCTTTTTACTTTAATTATTCTTTAGTTGTTGAGTACTCTAACTTTATTTCTTTTTCCTTTTTATTTTCCCTTCTTTGTTCAATTCTTAAATTTATTGGTGCTTTTTTTTCTTTTTACTTTAATTATTCTTTCTTTATTCAGTCTATTTTTATAATATATTTGTATCATTGATATAATACTTTTTAATAGGTATATTATAGGTCTTCTTGTTCAATTGTTCCTTGTCTCTTTTATTTTCTATAAGCAAAAAATATATATATATCCTCCTTTTTCTCAAAATTACTTGAGCCCTCTCGACTTGCCACCCTCCCTTAACTGGAAGGCCTCACCAACAAAATTTCAAAAATCCTTAGTAAAAAAGGTATTTCTTGTGCCTTCAAGCCTATCTCCACCATCAAAAAGCTCATCCCATCGACTAAAGACCCCTTACCTCCACTTCTCCAACCTAGAGTTTACAACATTGATTGCTCCTGTGGCCTCCCATATATTGGTGAAACTAGTCAATCTATTAGCACTAGAATTAGCGAGCATAGTGCTGACATCAACCGTGATTGGATCTCCAAGTCTGCCCTAGCTAAGCACTCCCACAACACCAAGCACCACATTTGCCTTGAGAACACCCAAGTGATGGTCAGAGAAGAAAATTACTTCAAAAGAAAACTCCAAGAGGCCATCATTATCAAACACCATGCCACCAATCTCAATCAAGATGAAGGTTGGCACATAAGCCCAACTTGGCAATCCCTTCTAAACTCTCTTCATTCTAGCCCCCCTCCTTAATGTCATCTCTCTCCCCTTCTCTCTCCCCCGCCCCCTCCCCCCCGTTTTCTTTTTCTCCTCCTCTCTCCCCCTTTTTGGAAACCTTTTTCTCACTCTGTCCCCCTCCCCTCTAGTTGTCTTCCTTGACTCTAAGTTTCCCATCTTCTCACCCATCTCTTGTCTTTCTTCTCCCTTCCCTCACACAATCCCTTACCTTGTCTCCAATCCAACCCCTACTTCACTCAAGTGTGCTCATTCTTCTCCCCACCTTTTCTCTTTTTTGCTCAATTGCCCCTTCCACTCTCTTGTTCCTTAGCTTTGTGTTTCCTCCTTTCCTTTTACTTTCCTCCTCTTTCTTTGTTCTTTGTGTTATTTATATCTTTTTAAAGCATACATACTCATATATGTATGTATGTTTGTATGTTTGTATGCATGCATGTATGTATGTATATGCATATGCATACACACATATATGTATATGTACATGTATATGTATAAGCATATGTACTTTTATGTATATTTATATGTTTTTCCAATTTTGTCATTTTTGTTTCCTTTACTATTTTTTATATGTTTGTTTTTCATGTCAAGGTTCCTCCTTCTTACCCCCGCCCCACTTTATTTATGCTTATAATTTCTAGCAATTCTTTGTGCCTTCTATTTAGGTGCTTATTCCCCACTTTGTATTTACCTTTTTATTTTTATTTATCCCTTATTTGTTCAATTCTTAAATTTATTGGTGCTTTCTTTTACTTTTTACTTCAATTATTCTTTCTTTGTTGGGTACTCTAACTTTATTTCCTTTTTCCTTTCTTTATTTTTATTTATCCCTTCTTCGTTCAATTCTTAAATTTATTGGTGCTTTCTTTTTCTTTTTACTTTAATTATTATTTCTTTGTTCAATTTATTTTTATATACTTTTTAATAGGTATAATATAGGTCTTCTTGTTCAACCGTTCCCTCTCTCTTTTATTTTCTATAAGCAATATCTATGCATCTATGTGTGTGTATTTGTTTTTATTTTTTATTTATTTTCTCTCTTGTTCCTTAGCTTTATGTTTCCTTTTTTCCTTCGCTTGCTTTCTTCTTTTCAATGATTATCTTTTTTTTAAAATACCTTCTTATATATGTATGCTTGTATGTATGTATATATATGTGTGTATGTGTGTGTATATATATATACATATATGTGTATATATATATATATATACATATATGTGTGTATATATATATATATATATATATACAATAAATGCAATTGTATACAGCTTCATAGACTGCTGAAAGATGCAGCCATTAAATTTTTTCCAACTCTTCAGTGTTTATTATATTCTACAGTTTTGGATTTTCTTGATCCTCATCATCTACTATCTGGTTTAATGTCTGCTCAATAACTCTTTTACCTGCAAATGCAATGTATGCATTAGGCTCGACAATCGTGACATTAGCCAACATACCAAAACTAGCAGTGACTCCACCAGTTGTAGGAGATGTAAGAACTGAAATATATAGTAAATTATCCTCTTTTTGATATGTATGCAACACAGCAGCTATTTTATTCATTTGCATTAAGCTAAAACTTCCTTCAAATTTACAGCATTTGTTTTGTCAAAGTCCCCTGACACGGATTTCATTTTTCTATAAGACCTCACCTGAAGACAGTTCAAAGTTAATACTAGTGTCAAATCCACTTCAGTTAGATTGTACATGTGTTCAAAGTGGAGAGATTCAAGGATGGGACGATGTTCTCTGCAAATTCAGCTTTTTACATAACTAATCTTTATAGTCTCGAGGGTACTCATGGCAGAATCAAAAGTTGTTGACTTCCCACTCTTGTCACTATTGTTCAAATTCATATGTCTAAAATGAAATCATTCAAACCAAGCTATAAAATTTTGCAGGGATTCTGATAAAGACCACCTAATTGACATTCCATCGCATATTCCTTTTGTGATAGATTTCCAAATGATTTTAACATTTGTAATGAAATTGATGCAGACGAACCTCTGGTCTGCAGATTTTGACACATATCTGGATCCTCTCATCCTGCAAGTCATAATTTTAGATTGGAAACCAGAACAAAAAGAATAGAACAAAGGATTATTACTCATAGTTTTATTTTCTCTGAATAAAAAAGATTATACTGTCTAGTCAGAATATTAAAACTAAAACCCAGCAGCCAACTTCCAGAAAAAGACTAGGTTTCTCTTCAGAAAAGAAAATATTTACCAATCACCCAAAAAACAAAATCCCCTCCGACCTGGCACACACCCACTAAAGCATAAGTGAAAATCTTAAAAAAGAAGTGCCCTAAATGACCAGTACAGCAGCCACTGATGGCAGATACAACACCAAAATTAGGAAAATAGATAAGACCAAAGAAAACTAAAATTAGTGGGAGACTCGTTATTGAAGGCTTCAAGGCAGTACATCATCCTCCAATCTTTTTTAATTCTGAACCTCCAGATTCAAAGGAATCTGAGTTTGTAAATTTCGTGAGTTCTTCTTTGGTGACCTAGGTGGTTTTGGAGTCAAGTAAACCAAGCCATTTCACTAAATACATCTTATAATTCTTGAGGCTTGTAACAGCAACCTTAGTGTCAACTATCTTTTCAAACTTATCCCTTTTTTTCTATGGCAACCGATAGGTCAAGCCTCCCAGCATGTCCTCATCTTGAAATTCTTCATTACCTGAATGATGATAGGGGTAAAGATTTGTGACAATAAATATATAACTGATATCAGATTCCCTAGGCAAGTCTATCGAATAGGTATTGTTACTAATCTGCTTTAGCATTTTGTAAGAGCCACTTTTCTTTGGCTTCAATTCGTTGTACGTGCCTTGAGGAAATCTTTATTTACACAAGTAAACCATGATTTGTTCACACTCTTCATACACTTCTGCTATTTGTAAATGATTTGTTCACCCTCTTGATACACCCTTTCTTTCTGATGCAAATCTGAATTTCTTTTAAACTGTTCATTGGTTAATTGTAGCCGGTACCTTACCTGTTGTCACCCATCCTAGATATACCTCACAAAGTCCACTTCTTGGCTAACGTACCTTCCTGCAGGAAGGTGACTGAGATCAACAACCCCTTTAGAATTGTTTCCAAAAACAACTTGGAATGGAGACTTAATTTGAATGCAAATTCAACCTGTGCCAAAACCAAATTCCATTGCTTTGGACTGTCACCAACTAGGCACTGAAGCAAATTGCCCAAACTTTTGTTCACCACCTCCATTTGCCCATTAGTATCAGGGAGATAGGCTGAACTATCCTGCAGTTTACTGTCAAGCTTTCTCCACAAAGTCCACCAAAGTGACTTAGAAACCTTGTATCTAGGTCACTAGTGATAGTCTTGGGCAGTCCATGCAAGTGGACAATCTCAATAAAAAAACAAAACAGAAATCTTAATTGCATCAGTAGTCTTTTTGCATGGAATGAACTGAGCCATCTTAAATAATTGGTATACAACACTAAAAATAGAATCATTAGCTATCTGAGAATGAGGCAATCCCAACACAAAATCCAATGAAATGTCAACCCATCATCCATTAGGTACAGGAGGGGATTTATACAAAACCATGTTCTATTGTCCACCTTTAAACAGAAATCCATCTACCAATAAGTATCTACTAGAGAAATCATTGTTTGCAACAAGAAGATTGTTGAGAGCAATGGTAATTTGGCTGAAAATGGGATCAGCTGCATGTTACCCTTTCATTTCCTCAAGCCTAACAATATTGTTGGTCATTGAGACAAGTAGGTGACACCTCCTACTTAAAGCATCAACCACTATATTAGTTTTTCCACTCACATGCCTTACTACATATGTATAACCTTGTAAAAAGGAGACCCATTTGGCATGTTTATGGGATGAGTTGGCTTGAGAGTTGATATATTCCAGTGCTTGATTGTTAGTCAACAAGATAAGTTCCCTATGCAACAAGCAGTGCATCCACTATTTCAATGTCTGAAGAATAACATACAATTATTTATCGTAAGTGCCATACCTTTTCTTGGTGTCATTTAACTTTTCACTAAAGCAGGCAACTAGCTTGCCTTCTCAATTCAACATGCCACCAATGGCTACAAATGAAGCATCACAGTTGATGGTAAATGTCTTCTCAAAGTCTCTAGTAAGGCAAGTATTGAAGCCTCTATCACCTTGTGTACTACTCAAATCTTTTCTCTGCCACTTAAGTCCAAGTAAAGCACTTCCCTTTAGTGCAATCTGTCAATGTGGTACTTATCCTACTGAAATTTCTTGTATATCTCTTATAGAAATTTACTAAACCGTGAAAAACCCTTACCTCAATAATCTTTTGAAAGATAGGCCAGTCAAGCATATCCTTAATCTTTTTAGGATCCATGCTCACTCCTTTTGCCCTTCTATTGAAATCACATTTCCAAGGAAAACCAACTTGTCTCTACAAAATTCACTTTTCTCAAGATTTACAAACTATCTTTCCCTTCCAGGTGTATCAAACACAAGTTCAAGTGTTTCAAATGCTCTGCTCTTTTTCTACTAAAAATTAAAATATCATTAAAATAGATGGCAAAATTTCCAATGCGGAGTCTAAATACTCAGTTCACGGTGCACATAAAAGTGGAAGGAGCATTAGATATTTTGAATGGCATCACTAACCATTCATATAGGCAATCCTTGGTCTTGAAAGTTGTCTTCCATTCATCCTCTTCTCAGATCTAGATCTAAAGGTAACCACTTCCCAAATCAATCTTGGAGAAAATCTTAGTACTAGCCAAGCAATCTATGTCATCCATTCTAGGTAGTGGGTACTAATATTTTACTATGATCTTGTCAACAGCTCTAGAGTCCACACACATTGTCCATTTTCCTCCCTTTTTAGGTGGGTGTGGGTGTGCCACAATGGCTTATGCTTTCCATTTTGAACTCTTTTCTAACAATTCATTGTTTTGCTTTCTCATTTCCTCATTTTCTTTTGGAGATAATCTATATGCAACTTGGTTGGGAAGCTTTGATCCTAGCACCAAATCAATGTGGTGTGTAATAGTTCGTGAGGGAGGTAAACCAGCTGGCATTTCCATCGTAGCTATATCAGAATGCTCTACCAACAATTTCTGCACATGTAGAGGGGGTTGGATCCCACTAGTTTATCTTACTTCTTTCAGTCATGGTAGATAGGAAGTTGTTCCTAACTTCCTTGGTTTCCTTGCAAAATTTATAATAGCTTATTGATACAAGTGACAAGGCTGACATTTCAAATGTCTCTTCTACTTTCCATAGCTTTAAGAGATGTTTTCGTCCTTCATGTTGTACCTCATAAATAATTTTTCTACCATGATGGATTATATTTTGGCCATACTGCTAGGATCTACCCAATAGCAAATAACAAGCATCCATTGGCACATCACATAGCACTTCATCCACACAAAGACCAATTTGAAAATATTAAGACAAAATTTATCCACCAGTAAATGATGATCATTTTTCAACCAAGAAATATTCTATGGGGTTAGATTTTGAGAATGCAAGTTGCAATTTGTTATTCGTTAACCATTTTTGCACTCACTAGATTGTTGGTAGATCCACCATCTATGATCACCTTGCACACTTTGCCATTACACTTTCCTGTTGTTCAAAAGACACTCTTCCTCTTCCAATCATCTTTTGGGATTTCTTTGATCTTAGAGATCAAGGTTCTTCGCAGGATCAATATTTTTCCTATGTGTACCTCAACTTCCTTTGTCAGAGGTTCTCATTCTTCTTGGGCTACCATTGACCTTTTGGGTATATGAGGGTAGTCTATGGCCTTATGGGCTTCGTTACAAATGAAAAATCTCAAGGGCTTCCAATCTCCTTCTCCCCAAACTCCAAAGCCTCCCCTTCCTCAGAAGTCCAGCTTCACATTTCCTCTAGTTCCTCTTTATCAAATCTAAAGGAACTTCCTCTTCCACTGTTCTGGTTTGCTATCACCCCTTTTACTCACAATTTTTCTTTTTTGGTTTAATTTTTCCTCTACCTTTAAGGCATATTCATATAATTCATCCATGGTAGGTACCTTCACCATAGTTAGTTCATCTTGAAGTTGAAACTTAAAGCCATCGACATACCTAGCAACTGTTTTCCCTTTGTTGTCTTGTATATCAGTCTAGATTTGAAGCCTCATAACTTGCTCGATACAAGCTTGCACTAACTGACCTCTTCATTTTAAATATTGAAATTCTTTAAATACTTTTTGTTTGTAATCAAAAGGTAAGAATCGAGCTGGTAGATGGTTTATCATCTTAGGCCATACCTTGGCTTATCCTTTCCCTTTCTTCTTTTGGAACCCTGCAAGTTCTCCCACCATGGAGCATCATGAGATTTCAATTTAGATGCTGCAATTTTTAGTCTTCTAGGATCATCCTAATCAATGCTTCGATCTCAAAATGCTTCTCCAACTCTTGGACCTGGTCTAGGAATAAATCTGGGTTGAGTTCAGCTTTAAAGTCTAATATGTCAACTTACCTTGGAGCCTTGTCTAGTCATGGCTTCAATGAGCCTCTCCATAGCATCTACTACCCTAGCAGCATTTCCCAAGTTCTCTTGTTCCTCTTCAGACTCACTAGCCTCAATGGTTTCTATTCTCTTAAGCCGTTCATTACCATGTCTTTAAGGTCCTGTATTCCTCCTATCCATTCCTTCTCAGTTCAGGTAGACTCCCCTCTAGGCTATCTTTCAAACTACTCTAACACCAAAACTGATGCAGACAAACCTCTGTTCCTGTAGATTTTAACACACATATATCTAGATCCTTTGATCCTGCAACTCATAATTTCAGATTGGAAACCAGAACAAACAAAATAGAACAAAAGATGATTACTCATAGTCTTATTTTCTCATAATAAAAAAGATTATATGCATTCTCCTCAAAATATCTTGCAACTCATAATTTCAGATTGGAAACCAGAACAAACAAAATAGAACAAAAGATGATTACTCATAGTCTTATATTCTCATAAATTCATAATAAAAAAGATTATATGCATTCTCCTAAAAATATCCTGCAACTCATAATTTCAGATTGGAAACCAGAACAAACAAAATAGAACAAAAGATGATTACTCATAATCTTATTTTCTCATAATAAAAAAGATTATATGCATTCTCCTCAAAATATCCTGCAACTCATAATTTCAGATTGGAAACCAGAACAAACAAAATAGAACAAAAGATGATTACTCATAGTCTTATTTTCTCATAATAAAAAAGATTATATGCATTCTCCTCAAACTATTAAAACTTCCCAGAAAAAGCCTTCGTTTCTCTTCAGAAAATAAAATATTTACCAATCACAAAAAATATCTCCTTCAACCCAGCACGCACCCACTAAAAACAAAACTGAAAATCTGAAAAAAGAAATGCCCTAAATGACCACTGCAGCAGCCACCAAATACAACCAAAATTTAAAAAATAGCCAAGGATAAAGAAAACTGAAACTAGTGGAGACATGTCATTAAAGGGCAGTTATGTCAAATTTGTATCCTCTTGCAATCGCATTTCATGAAGTACAAGCTCTTTCAAAAGGAATTGAGCCTGAAATGTGCAGTTAAGTTCTTCATTTTTGCCATTTCGCAATGGTAAAATTCTAATATACCAAATGTATGGTCTGCCATTCTTCAAGTTTAAGAGGGAATTAATTTTGTGTAAATAAGAACAAAAATACACGTGCATTTTTTAACACAATCTTTTCAAACATCCATTTACAATTCTATAATACAGCAAGTCTTGCAAAATACTCTATGAAGGGATGCTTATCTACTTAATGCCCATACAGATCACACTCTTTAAACATCCTTGAACCACACCAAGACAGTTGATGTCGCAGCACAATCATTTGATTTTCTTTTAAAAAAAAGTAATTTGGGCGCTAAAGGGGAAAGAATTGAATTAAATTGCCAGATTCTAGAGATCACTGATATTGGTGCAGATCAAATATATGCTGCAAATAGAAAAAAAATTAAAATGATCAGGCTACTGAAAGCTTCCAACAAATTGTAAAAATTTTGAATATCATTATCGGAGTGGAAATCTAGATGAGGATGCAGACTGTGACACAGCAGACAAGGAGGGATAAGTTAAGCTAGACATTTATTTTCACATGTCTGAAGATGGTCAAGCCTGTGAGATTCTTGAAATCCTCCATAAGAACATGCTCAGCAATTTAAATAGATCCCTCCCATAAAACTGTTTCCACTGTTTTATGTATCCAAGATTTTGAGGATCAGACAAATTTGCATACCCTTTTAGAAAACTCTCAACCAAATCCTCATACCCACCATCCCGTGATCGTTGGAATGCATGCCGATAGAAAAAAATTGTAGCATGGACATGTTCGGACATATTCAACAAATATTTGTTATAGTATGTTTTAGCACCCTCACATATCAGGTTGTGACAATTACCAAACTATTAGGATTCAGCAATGCTCATATTGGGTTGTGACTATTACCAAACTACTAACTACTAGGACTTGGAAAACTCATCTTGGATTGTGACAATTACCAAACTACCAGATTTCAGTTACCAAACTATCAGATTTCAGCAAGTTCGTCTAAGGTCGTGGCAATTACCAGACTACCAGAGCTGAGCAAGCTCATCTTGGATTGTGGCAATGACCAGAGCACTAAGATTCGGCAAAGTTGTGTCGAATAGAGCATCTAACTGTTCCACCTGATCAATGTCATCTATAACAAAACAGAAGAACAGAGAGCTGCCTCTTCCAATACCACACTAAAGATAGTCAGTTCCATCATATTGAGAAAAATCTTCTTCAACCAGGTCTTTGAAGAGTTTAGTTTGCAGAGAAGACAATTCACTTTTAGCAGATGCTTCTCTCACTTTAATCACAACACATGATTCATAGTATTCTGAACGGTTGTGATCGACCAATTCTTTGCCTAGAGTTGTCTTTGCAAACCCCCATCCCAATGATGCCAACTATTTGGACTTTCTTGCCCTCCTTTTGACGTCAACTGCTTCCGAAATCTCTCAAATTTTGCCCACTTCGGCTGGATATTTTGCTTTCCTCTTATCTATCTCTTTAGCGCAGCAGACTCGTCAGCTTATCATGAGCACTGAAAATTAAGAGGAATAAACAAGAATGTAATCACAAAGACTTTCTGCAAACAGTTTTGGAAGGAAAAAAGAAGTTCTAACAAAAGCAGAACCGTAGATCTAAGAAGATCTAACCAAATGCTTACATAAATCATAGCAAGATTTTATGCCTGCTTGGGTATTTACAAAACTAGAACCAAAGATCTAATATGATCCATCCAAAGCACAAAATAACAACTTACTGATTTTATGCCTGTTGAGCTCGCAGCCAGGAATGCACCGAGGGCTTCTTTCCACTCCACAAGTTTGTTGGGGTGCGTGCCCTTCTCTAAATGTTGCGCGAAGGCATCTGCATACATTCCACAGCTCGGATCGAATGGCGTCACATCATAAAACAGAAGAACACTCTCGGCCTTAGTTTTCAACATAGAAGCTAACTCAGATAAACCCCAAGGTGACTCTGCATATCTTCTTGAAACTGAAAGAGAGTAGAGGGCACAAGAAAATGAAAACAAATACGAATCTCCCAATTCCATCTGTTGAGAATCAAGAAAGGCCTTCAATCCCATATCAAAAAATTCGCGAGTTATTGTGCGTGAACAAGAAGAAATTGAAGATATTACTGTTGCTTCTTCAATGTGCTGTCTAAGGCCATACCTTTTTAAAAGGTCCTTGTTTCTGTAGTTTCAATTTCTAACTGTTATGCTTTTATCTGCTTGTATGGACATAAAAACAGACAACAAATATTGTGGATAGACAAGAATGAACTTATGGCCATTTAAGTGACTGTCGCTTTCGTTCAAAAAGAAGAGAATATTTGGTAATGAGTCTGTGTTGTTTCCAACTCCACTTTGGTTTGTTAATTGTGTTTTAATTTTTATGTATATAATTATTTTTAGTTTTTTTTTTTTTTATTTAAGAGTTATTTTTTAATTTTTATTTTTTAAATAAATGTTGGTTTTAAATATATATATTTTAATACGATTAGATTTTTTATGTCAGTATATAATGCTTTTAGTGTAATTATTTAAATGTTTAACACTAATTAATTATATGTCCTATAACTTTGAGTTATATTATTGTAATACTTGAATTTGTATATTGATGCAAGTTCTCATTTAGTGTTGGGCTCATTTTAATGGAATGTCTTAATATAATTATATAGCAACAAGTGACATGCTTTTGTGTTGAGTTTGGTTTCATTCTTGATCCTTATCCATCCTTGTCTACTCTCGCCTTCATGTATTTCCATATATTTGACCTTATCCTAGCCCCATTTATATTTATTTGAACACATTTGTGTCATTATTAATCCACACTTCCATGTATCCATTCATGATCCAAAGATTCCACATTCCTTGTTATAGGCCAATCCTATGGTGCTAAGGATTAATCTTAGGCCTCTCAAAAGCAATCCCAAGTTGCTTGAGATTGACCCTATAATTGTTTTTTAATTTTAAATTATTGACTCCCACCCTAAATTAAGGAGTCGTTGATTATTGACTTGTAAGTTTTTGTAACTATTCATTATGTCTTCATATTTACATAAATTATTTTTTGTAATTGATTTATAAGCAATTACAAGAAAAAATTACTCTAGAAACATTTCAATTTAGATCCTCAAGCAAGCAAATCTATATTGGAATTTAGAATGCATCACGTCTAGGACACTTGCATGTTAGGAGTGTTGTCTCTAATATTCATGTAAAGTCATAAAGTCAATATCTAAATAGAAAATATTACAACAAAGTATGTTAGAAAAGTCTATGGACTAGTAGATTAAATATTCACCTCAAACTTTAGTTATATGTTGATGTTGAAGATTCTAATTCAATTATAATTTTGAAACAACAAGCACATCTAAAAGTATTAATTTCCAGACATTGATGAATTAATCCTATGTTACATCAACATTATTCTTCATTATTGTTCCAAGAGTTAAGTATCATAATCCTCTTACATTTAATTTCTAAAAATGTCATTTTTAATTATTGATTTCTAGCTCTATGAAGACCTTGTTTCTTTTGATATCCTCATCCTTGATGCTATTATGACTTCTTATCCCATTGATGAGGATGTAGATCTTCTAAGAAGGTATTGTTTCATCATCTCCGTGAACTTTTCTCCTTCATAGAGTTTGATATTACTTACCCTTATATTTAAACACACTTAATTCACTTATCCATTTGTCTCATATTGATCATGTCCATTGCATGCCTTGTGATAGCAATGAGCACACACCTAGCAATGATAAACCAATTGGTATACATAGTGTGATGGGCATTGAGGGGGTTGCAATTTCCCTACCTACTCATGACATTATTATGTATTTTGATGATAATCTTACATTTCATGAAAACTTTATATATATAGATGTATGTACTTTCAATGAATTACCTTTTCTTATACCCAATAATGTGTTTGATAATGATAACATTTCTATGTTTCATGTTAATCCTATGGACATTGAAAATACCATGTTAATCCTATGGACATTGAAAATACTCTTTCACATAGCTTGATATCTTACATGATGATAGTATACACCTTGGTGTTAGTTTAGTTACTCATCATATAGCTCATATTGATACTTTATTATCTTCCCATATGTTGCATGATGACATTATGATTCTAAGTGATGTATTTTAACATGATGATTAAGATGGTATTTTAATTGTTCTTTACATGTTATAGTATTCTCGCTTGCTATTTATAAATACTTGGAGGATGATATCTTGTTGCTTGATGAATTTATACTCTATTTGAGTGGTAGAGGAGTACTGTGGTTTGACTCATCTTATTTTCTTTACACTTGTTCTATGAGCTTGGCATATTATTCATTGTTTATATTTCAAAACCTAATACCCATGCAGATGGTGTGTACATAGTGATACCTTATTAATCTTTTTTCTTGTTGTCCATATAGCCTATATGTATACTAAATATACCTTTCATCCTATGTCATCCTCTCTTAAGCTAGTTAGAGGCCAAGATGTTCCATTGCAACAACCTACAATACCTCCTAAACTTACATATATGTTATTAAAATAACTTTTTAAAAATATTCACACTATCTTAAATATTTGTATAAATTTGATCATACATATGAAAATTTTATGCACAGAGGTATTGCATTCAAACATAAATTTCAAGAAATTATAGGCAAATGGAATATAAACATTAAGCACACTCATGAGACTACAACTCCCTCATTTAAGAAGACGATTCATAAGAAAACAACTCACATTTGAATCAAGAAATTTGTCTTGTTCACCATAACATAGCGTATTGAGGTTACACGTGACATGAAAAAGAAACCACTTCACACACACAATGAGGGATGACTTCATTGACCTTAAAATACCCTTACTTATCCCTCTTATCACTTGCCATATTTTATAGTTTTTCTTTCCTTAGATTTATGTTCCCATGATCCTAGTTTGCATGTGGATGATGCAACACCTTTAGTGATGTATGTTGACACAAGTGACTTTGAACATGTTATTGGGACTCAATATTTTAGTTGGGGCTCAATATTTTAGTCTCAACAATTTTCCATTGAGTCCCTCTATGTGTGTCCACTTGGGTTTCTTTTGGCCCATATTTATAACCAATCAGAGAATTTATTCTATGGGTTTCCATTTCTATATTTTTCCATGATGGATCCTTTATTTTGAAAATGTATTATGCCTTGTTAAGGTTTTAAAGGTTTGAAGTGTGTTTCAAGTGTTTATGTATTTACTAGTAGTTTGCTTGGGATTCAAAACCTTGCCCAAGTGTCAATAAAGAAAGTTGTTGCATATTTTAGGTTGATGGTATGGTTGCAGAAACCTACCTTGGGGCTTTCCATGGTTTAGAATTTCCCATAAATGCTAACAAAGAATACTAGATAGAGAAATAAGAATGAAGGAGATATCAAATGTGTTTACTGTGCACAATGGAAAAGTTTACTAAAATATAACGAAAAAATCAAGGAAATCACTCAAAAATACTCAAAACAATGCAATAATCGAATTAGGCTAGGAAGACTCAAACCTTGGTGAATTTGATGAAATTCACATATGTTGAAGCCCTCGCTATGTATATTTGCCCAAGATCGTTGTTTGGGACGTGTGCTCACTTGATTTTAGCAGCATAACAACACTAGATTGCTCAAAGTTGCATGATGATAAAGAATGACTAAGTTTTGGGTATATGAGATGAGGAATGAATCAGATGGCTAGTATTAGATCTTATACCCAATGATGTGTTTGATAATGATAACATTTATATGTCTCATGTTAGTCCTATGGCCATTCAAAATACTCTTTCACATAGCTTGATACCTTACAAGATGATAGTATACACCTTGATGTTAGTTTAGTTACTCATCATGTAGCTTATATTAGTACTTCATTATCTTCCCATTCGTTGCATGATGACATTATGATTCTAAGTGATGAATTATTACCTAATGATTAAGATGGTACTTTATGATTCTAAGTGATGAATTATTACATGATGATTAAGATGCTACATTTAATGGCTCTTTACATGTTATAACATTTTTGCTTGCTATTTATAAATACTTGGAGGATGATATCTTGTTGCTTGAAAAAATTATACTCTATCTGAGTGGTAGAGAAGTATGATGGTTTGGTTCATCTTGATTTCATTATACTTGTTCTACGAGCTTGGTACATTCTCTCGTTTTTTATATTTCAAAACCTAATACCCATGTGGATGGTGTGGGCATAGTGATACCTTCTTATGATTTATTTTTATTGTTGTTGTCCATATAGCCTATATGTATACTAAATATACCTTTCATCCTAAGTCATCCTCTCTTAAGCTAGTTAGAGGCCAAGATGTTCCATTGTAACAACCTACTATACCTCCTAAACTTACATGTATATTATTAAAATAGCTTTCTAAAAGCATTCTCGTTACCTTACCTCTTATGTAACCACACGAGGCTAAATATTTATATAATTATGATCATACATATGAAAATTTTATGCATAGACGCAATGCATTCAAACATAAATTTCAAGAAATTATAGACAAATGAAAGATAAACATTAAGCACACTCATGAGCCTACAACCCCCTCATTTAAGAAGATGAGTCATAAGAAAACAACTCACATTTACACCAAGAAATTGGTCTTGTTCACCATAACAGAGTATGTTGAGGTTACACATGATATAAAAAGAAACCACTTCACACACATAATGAGGGACGACCTCATTGACCTTAAAATACCCTTATCCCTCTTATCACTTGCCACATTTTATATTTTTTCTTTCCCTCTGTTCACAGTCACACACCTCTTCCTTTTCTTTACAATCAGATGCAATACATAGAATCCAGTAGAATATCCCAATATAATGTTGCACATAATCTATTTCTTTGCAGTCAGTGACTACAGCTGTTAATATCAATTATTCTTCTCGTATCTTGCCCCATAGCAAGTCTTTTAAAGGAAGAAGAACCAGTATGCTTTACCATCTAAAGGAGCTTGAACCGTAAGGCATGTGATGGTTGCACTCAACCACTGTGACAATTTTAGTGATACCTGAGGCTTATGATACTCATTTATATGGATTTCATTTAATACATTGGCACCACTGGAAAAGGAAAATTTACAATCAACTCAACCCCATCAACTATTTTTCCCAATCACAGCAATGCAATTCCAACAGAAATCTTTGAATTTACAAGACGATATATAAGGAAAAACTAGCAGTACTCCAAATTCATAGGAACATCAAAGCAAAATATATAATTGAGAGGACATATCTTACAGTACTAATTATTGACAATCTCAGTGAGTTTTAAGCAATCAGAGATTACTATGCTTAAGGTTAACAGTAAAAAAAATTGAATTCCCCTCTAAAATATAAAAATACTTTTGAGATATTTAATATCTGCAACCAATAAATGTAATTTTATACAGCTTCATAGCCTGCTGAAAGATGCAGCCATTAAAATCTTTCCAACTCTTCAGTGCTTACTATGTTCTACAGTTTTGGATTTTCTTGATCCTCCCCAAGAAACTCCGATGTGCAATAAAAGCCATTTCTTCAATCTTCGGACAATGTGAGCATGTTCAAATTTACAGCATTTGTTTTATCAAAATCCCCTGACACAGATTTCATTTTTTCTATAAGACCTCACCTGAAGACAGTTCAAAGTTACTACCAGTGTCAAATCCACTTCAGTTAGATTGTACATGTGTTCAAAGTGGAGAGATTCAATAATGGGACAATGTTCTCTGCAAATTAAGTTTTACATAACTAATCTTTATAGTCTCGAGGGTACTCATGGCAGAATCAAAAGCTGTTGACTTCCCATCCTTGTCACTATTGTTCAAATTCATATGTCTAAAATGAAATCATTCAAACCAGGCTATAACATTGATGAGTTTTGCAGGGATTCTGATAAAGACCACCTCATTGACATTCTATCGCCTATTCCTTTTGGGATGGATTTCCAAATGATTTAACATTTGTAATGAATTTGATGCAGAGGAACCTTTGTTCTGCAGATATTAACACATATCTGGATCCTCTCAACCTGCAACTCATAATTTCAGATTGGAAACCAGAACAAACAGAATAGAGCAAAGGATTATTACTCATAGTTTTATTTTCTCAGAATAAAAAGGATTATACTGTCTAGTCAGAATATTAATACTCAAACCCAGCAGCCAACTTCCAGAAAAAGGTTACGTTTCTCTTCAGAAAAGAAAATATTTACCAATCACCAAACAAACAAAATCCCCTCTGACCTGGCACACACCCACTAAAAGCACAACTGAAAATCTTAAAAAAGAAGTGCCCTAAATGACCAGTCCTGCAGTCACTGATGGCAGATACGACAAAAAATTAGAAAAATAGCTAAGAGTTAAGAAAACTAAAATTAGTGGGAGACTCGTCATTGAAGGCAGTTACATCATCCTCCCTATCTTTTTTTAATTCTGAACCTCCATATTCAAAGGAATTGATTTTTTAAATGTCGTGAATTCTTCTTTGGTGACCTGGGTGTTGTTGGAGTCAAGTAAACCAAGCCATTTCACTAAATACATCTTATAATTCTTGAATCTTGTAACAGCAACCTTAGTGCCAACTATCTTTTCAAGCTTCTCCCATTTTTCCTATGGCAACTGATAGGTCAAGTCTCCCAGCATGTCCTCATCTTGAAATTCTTCATTACCTGAATAATAGGGGTAGAGATTTGTGACTCTAAATATATAACTGATATCAAATTCTCTAGGCAAGTCTATCAAATAGGTATTCTTACTAATCTGCTTTAGCATTTTGTAAGGGCCACTTTTCTTTGGCTTCAATTCGTTGTATGTGCCTTGAGGAAATCTTTATTTACACAAGTAAACAAAGATTTGTTCACCCTCTTGATACACCCTTTCTCTCTGTTGCAAATCTGAATTTCTGTTATACTGTTCAGTGGTTAGTTGCAGCCGGCACCTCACCTGTTGTCACACATCGTAGATATACCTCACAAAGCCCACCACTTCTTGGCTAACCTACCTTCCTGCAGGAAGATGATTGAGATCAACAATCCCTTTAGAATTGTTTCCAAAAAACAACTTGGAATGGAGACTTAATTTGAATGCAAACTCAACCTATGCCAAAACCAAATTCCATTGCTTTGGATTGTCACCGACTAGGCACTGAAGCAAATTACCCAACTTCTGTTCACCACCTCCATTTGCCCACTAATATGAGGGTGGTAGGCCGAACTATCCTGCAGTTTTCTGTCAAGCTTTCTCCACAAAGTCCTCCAAAAGTGACCTAGAAACCTTGTATCCTGGTCACTAGTGATAGTCTCGGGCAGTCCATGCAAGTGGACAATCTCAATAAAAAACAAAACAGCAATCTTACTTGCATCGGTACTCTTTTTGCATGGAATGAAATGAGCCATCTTAAAGAATCGGTATACAACACTAAAAATAGAATCTTTAGCTCTCTGAGTATGAGGCAATTCCAACACAAAATCCAATGAAATGTCAATCCATCGTCCATTAAGTACAGGTAGGTATTTATACAAAACCATGTTCTATTGTCCACCTTCAAACAGAAATCCATCTTCTACCAGAGAACTCATTGCTTGCAACAACAAGATTGTTGAGAGCAATGGTAATTTTGCTGAAAATGGGATCAGCTGCATATTATCCTTTCATTTCCTCAAGCCTAACAATATTGTTGGTCATCCGTCATTGAGACAAGTAGGTGACGCCTCCTACTTAAAGCATCAACCACAATATTAGTTTTTCCACTCACTTGCCATACTACATATGTATAACCTTGTAAAAAGATTTGGCATATTTATGGGATAAGTTGGCTTGAGAGTTGATATATTCCAGTGATTGATTGTTAGTGAACAAGATGAGTTCCCTATGCAACAAGCAGTGCATCCACTATTTCAATGTCTGAAGAATTGAAAACAATTCTTTATCGTAAGTGTCATACCTTTTCTTCATGTCATTTAACTTTAACTTTTCACTAAGTAGGCAACTAGCTTGCCTTCTCGATTCAACATGCCCACCAATGGCTACTATTGAAGCATCACTGATGATGGTAAATATCTTCTCAAAGTCTAGTAAGGCAAGTATTGAAGCCTCTATCACCTTGTAAGCTATTCAAAATATTTCTCTGCCACTTAAGTCCAAGAAAAGTACTTCCTTTGGTGAAATCTGTCAATGCAGTACTTATCCTACTGAAATTTCTAATATGTCTCTTATAGAAATTTACGAAACCATGAAAAACCCTTACCTCAATAATCTTTTGAAAGATAGGCTATTCAAGCATATCCTTAATCTTTTTAGGATCCATACTCACTCCTTTTGCCCTTCTGTTGAAATCACATTTCCAAGGAAAACCAACTTGTCTCTACAAAACTCACTTTTCTCAAGATTTACAAACTATCTTTCCCTTCTAGGTGTGTCAAACAAAAGTTCAACTGTTTCAAACACTCTTCCATTTTTCTACTAAAAATTAAAATGTCATCAAAATAGGTTATGGCAAAATTTCGAATGTGGAGTCTAAATACTTAGTTCATGGTGCACATAAAAGTGGGAGGAGCATTAGATATTTTGAATGGCATCACTAACGATTCATATAGGCCATCCTTGGTCTTGAAAGTCATCTTGCATTCATCCTCTTCTCAAATCTAGATTTAATGGTAACCACTTCCCAAATCACTCTTGGAGAAAATCTTAGCACCAATCAAGCAATCTATGTCATCCATTCTAGGTGGTGGGTACTAATATTTTACTATGATCTTGTCAATGGCTCTAGAGTCCAAACACATTGTCCATTTGCCTCCCTTTCTAGGTGGGAGATGGTGTGGCACAAGGGCTTATGCTTTCCATTTTGAACTCCTTTTGTAACAATTCATTGTTTTGCCTTCTCCTTTCCTCATTTTCTTTTGGAGATAATCTATATACAACTTGGTTAGGAAGCTTTGATCCTAGCACCAAATCAATGTGGTGCGTAATAGTTCATGAGGGAGGTAAACCAGCGGGTAGTTCCATTGTAGCTATATCAGAATGCTCTACCAACAATTCCTGCACATTTGGTGGGGGTTGGATCCCACTAGTTTATCTTTTCTCAGGCATGTAGATAGCAAGTTGCTCCCTTGGTTTTCTTGCAAAATTTCTAATAGCTTATTGATACAAGTGACAAGGCTGACATTTCAAATGTCTATTCTACTTTCCATAGTTTTAAGAGATGTTTTCTTCCTTCATGTTGTACCTCATAAATATTCTTTCTACCATGGTGAACTATATTTTGGTCATACTGCTAGGGTCTACCCAATAGCAAATAACAAACATCCATTGGCACATCACATAGCACTTCATCCACACAAAGACCAATTTTGAAAATAACAAGACAAGATTTATCCACAAGTACATGATGATCATTTTTCAACCAAGAAATATTCTAAGGGGTTATATTTTAAGAATGCAAGTTGTAATTTGTTATTTGTTAACCATTTTTGCACTCACTAGATTGTTGGTAGATCCACCATCTATGATCACCTTGCACACTTTGTCATTACACTTTCTTGTTGTTAAAAAGACACTCTTCCTCTTCCAATCAACTTTTTGGGATTTCTTTGTTCTTAGAGATCATGGTTCTTTGCAACATCAATTTTTTTCCTATCTCTACCTCAACTTCCTTTGTCAAAGGTTCTCATTCTTCTTGGGCTACCATTGCCCTTTGGGTATATGAGGGCAGTATATGGCCTTATGGGCTTTGTTACAAATGAAAAATCTCAAGGGCTTCCATTCTCCATAAGAGTGACGTCCTTCTCCCCAAACTCCAAAGCCTCAGCTTCCTCAGAAGTTCAGCTTCACATTTCCTCTAGCTCTTCTTCTTTATCAAGTCTAAAGGAGCTTCCTCTTCCACTGTTCTGGTTGCTATCACCCCTTTTACTCACCATTTTTCTTTTTCGGTTTAGTTTCTCCTCTATCTATATCAAGTCTAAAGGAACTTCCTCTTCCACTGTTCTGGTTGCTATGACCCCTTTTACTCACCACTTTTCTTTTTCGGTTTAATTTCTCATCCATGGTAGGTACTTTCACCAAAGTTAGTTCATCTTGAAGTTAAAACTTCAAGCTATTGACATACCTAGCTACTGCTTGCCCTTTGTTGTCTTGTATATCAGTCTAGATTTGAAGCCTCATAACTTGCTCAATACAAGCTTGCTCTGACTGACCTCTTTATTTTAAGTTCTGAAATTCTTTAAATACTTTTTGTTTGTAATCAAAAGGTAAGAATCGAGTTGGTAGATGGTTTATCATCTTAGGCCATACCTTGGTTTTATCCTTTCCCTTTCTCCTTTTGGAACTCTGCAAGTTCTCCCACCATGGAGCATCATGAGACATCAATTTGGATGCTGTAACTTTTAGTCTTCTAGGATCATCCTAATCAGTGTCTTCCATTTCAAAATGCTTCTCCAACTCTTGGACCTGGTCTAGGAATAAATCTGGGTTGAGTTCAGCTTTAAAGTCTAATATGTCAACTTACCTTGGAGCCTTGTCTAGTCATGGCTTCAATGAGCCTCTCCATAGCATCTACTACCCTAGCAGCATTTCCCAAGTTCTCTTGTTCCTCTTCAGACTCACTAGCCTCAATGGTTTCTATCCTCTTAAGCCATTCATTACCATGTCTTTGAGGTCTTGTATTCCTCCTACCCCTTCCTTCTCAGTTCAGGTAGACTCTCCTCTAGGCTATCTTTCAAACTACTCTAACTCCAAAACTGATGCAGACAAACCTCTGTTCCTGTAGATTTTAACACACATATCTAGATCCTTTGATCCTGCAACTCATAATTTCAGATTGGAAACCAGAACAAACAAAATAGAACAAAAGATGATTACTCATAGTCTTATTTTCTCATAACAAAAAAGATTATATGCATTCTCTTCAAAATATTAAAACTCAAACCCAGCAACCAACTTCCCAGAAAAAGCCTACGTTTCTCTTCAGAAAATAAAATATTTACCAATGACAAAAAATCTCCTTCAACCCAGCACACACCCACTAAAAACAAAACTGAAAATCTTAAAAAAGAAATGCCCTAAATGACCACTGCAGCAGCCACCAAATGCAGATACAACCAAAATTACAAAAATAGCTAAGCATAAAGAAAACTGAAACCAGTGGAGACATGTCATTAAAGGGCAGTTATGTCAAATTTGTATCCTCTTGCAATCGCATTTCATGAAGTACAAGCTCTTTCAACAGGAATTGAGCCTGAAATGTGCAGTTAAATTCTTCATTTTTTCCATTTCGCAATGGTAAAATTCTAATATACCAAATGTATGGTCTGCCATTCTTCGAGTTTAAGAGAGAATTAATTTTGTGTAAATAAGAATGAAAATACACGTGCATTTTTTTAACACAAACTTTTCAAACATCCATTTACAATTCTATAATACAGCAAGTCTTGCAGAGGACTCTATGAAGGGATACTTATCTAGTTAATGCCCATACAGGTCACACTCTTTAAACATCCTTGAACCACACCAAGACAGTTGATGTCGCAGCACAATCATTTGATTTTCTTTGAAAAAAAAGTAATTTGGGTGTTGATGAAGGGATAAAAAATTGAATTAAATTGCCAGATTCTAAAGATCAATGCTATTGGTGCACATCAAATATATGCTGCAAATAGATCAGGCTACTGAAAGCTTCCAACAAATTGTAAAATTTTGAATATCATTATCGGAGTTGAAATTTAGATGAGGAGGCACACTGTGACACAGCTGACAAGGAGGGATCAGTTTAGTTGACATTTATTTTCCCATGTCTGAAGATGGTCAAGACTGGGATTCTTGAAATCCTCCATAACAACATGCTCGGCACTTTAAAGAGAACCCTGCCATAAAACTATTTCCACTGTTTTATGTATCCATTTTTTTGAGAGACAGACAAATCTGCATACCCTTTTAGAAAACTCTCAAACAAATCCTCATACCCCACATCCCGTGATCATTGGAATGCATGCCAACAGAAAAAATTTGTAGCATGGACATGTTCAACAAATATTTGTTATAGTATGTTTAAGCACCCTCACATGCCAAGCTGTGACAATTACCAAACTATTAGGATTCCGCAATGCTCATATTGGGTTGTGACTATCACCAAACTACTAACTACTAGGACTTGGCAAACTCTTCTTTGGTTGTGACAATTACCAAACTATCAGATTTCAGCAAGCTCATCTAGGGTCATGGCAATTACCAGACTACCAGAGCTCAACAAGCTCATCTTGGTTTGTGACAATGATCAGACCACTAAGATTCAGCAAAGTTGTGTCGAATAGAGCATCTAACTGGTTCACCTGATCAATGTCATCTATAACAAAACAGAAGAACAGAGAGCTGCCTCTTTCAATACCACACTAAAGATAGCCAGTTCCATCATATTGAGAAAATTCTTCTTCAACCAGATCTTTGAAGAGTTTAGTTTGCAGAGACTTTTAGCGGATGCTTCTCTCACTTTAATCACAACACATGACCCATAGTATTCTGAACGGTTGTGATTGAACAATTCTTTGCCTGGAGTTGTCTTTGCAAACCCCCATCCCAATGATGCCAACTATTTGGACTTTCTTGTCCTTCATTTGACGTCAACTGCTTCCGAAATCTCTCAAATTTTGTGCACTTCGGCTGGATATTTTGCTTTCCTCTTATCTATCTCTTCAGCGCAGCAGACTCATCAGCTTATCATGAGCACTGAAAATTAAGAGGAAGAAACAAGAATGTAATCACAAGGACTTTCTGCTAACAGTTTTGGAAGGAATAAAGAAGTCCTAACAAAAGCAGAACCATAGATCTAAGAAGATCTAGCCAAATACTTACATAAATCACTGCAAGATTTTATTGATTGGGAATTTACAAAAATAAAACCAAAGATCTAATACAATCCATCCAAAGCACAAAATAACGACTTACTGATTTTATGCCTGTTGAGCTCGTAGCCAGGAATGCACTGAGGGCTTCTTTCCACTCCACAAGTTTGTTGGGCTGCATGCCCTTCTCTAAATATTGGGAGGTAAAATTGGCGCAGTTGAAAAAGGTAGGAAATGCAGAGGACCCCACCACTGAAGATTCTAAAGCTGAGCTATGACTCCCTTCCTCCTCACCTAAAATCTTGCTTTGCTTATTTTTCATTCTTTCCTGAGGACACACATATTTCTTTTGCTACTCTTAAAATTCTTGAAGCTATATACCAGGACTATGTGATATATTTGTGGATAGCGGAAGGATTTATTCCGCAAGAAAAAAGATAGAGAACAGTGGGATATTGGATTAGATTATTTACATCAACTTGAAAATTTATGTTTGCTGGAAGTAAATAGAGTTTTAAGTTGTTACACTGTACATGACTTGCTGCTTGATTTGACTGTAAATATGTGTGTAAAACATGAGTGTGAATTTGATCTTCCCTTCAAGAAACAAGTTGCCGCAGGTTATTATTGCTAACAAATGTATAGCTACTGATGAAATTTCAGAAAGGCCTCTTCATTGTCAGCGATGTCTCCGCACACTGTCATTCTCTCAAAATCCTGGCATTACAAGTATTCCACAACACTTGCTTGATCATGTCAGATCACTCCAAGTACTTGACTTCACACACATTCCACAGCTCAGATCGGATGGCGTCACATCATAAAACAGAAGAATACTCTCGGCCTTAGTTTTCAACATAGAAGCTAACTCAGAAAAACGCCAAGGGGACTCTGCATATCTTCTTGAAACTGGAAGAGAGCAGAGGGCACAAGAAAATGAAAACAAATACGAATCTCCCAAATCCATCTGTTGAGAATCAAGAAAGGCCTTCAATCCCGTATCAAAAAGTTCTTTATTGTGCAAGAACAAGAAGAAATTGAAGATATTACTGTCGCTTCTTCAATGTGCTGTCTAAGGCAATTCTTTGTTTCTGTATTTTCAATTTCTAGCTGTTATCCTTTTATCTGCCTGTTTGGACATAAAAACAGAACAAATATTGTGGATAGACAATAAGGAACTTACGGCCATTAAAGTGATTGTCGCTTTCGTTCCAAAAGATGAGAGAACATTTGGTACTGAGTCGCTTTCAACTCCACTCTGGTTTGAGGTAAGCCCAGGGAGAGGTCCCATGGGAAAGTCGAAAGATAATGTTTGAAATGGAGAGGGTGCTACCCTCTTTGCCTACTCTTGTCCAAAAATTATTTCTAGGGAATCAGCTATGGTTGGAGCTCCAAATGGAAACCGATGTTAGGGTATGGTAGAGCTTTTGAAAATTTTGGTTCCTTGGTTCTTTTTGTGTTTTAGTGGTGATTAGTCGGTTGTTTTATAGGGCTTCCAATGAACATTCCTAGGGTTTTCTCGAAAAAAAACCCTAAGTCTAAGTAGCACTATAACACTTTTGTTCTATTCTTGTGTTGATTGTTTATGGTTATCCAACCTTTAAGTTATAACTTAAGGCCTTATGTTCGTTTGTTTTACCGACCCTTCTTGATAGGTTACCGATTGGACCTGCTGATTAAATAAATCCTTAAGTATCTTAGGGTCCTATGTTTGTGCTCCCTTTTATTAATCCTCCGGCCCCCTTTGTTCCCTAGTAATATAAGGTTATCTCAAGAACATGTGCTAAATTTATCACTTAAGTTGTTTGCACCTTGTATGTGGTCCCCACCGCTTTTATGCCCTATTCTGCAAGTCCACAAGGAATGTTTTATTAAGGAAATGAGGTTCCACATAATCGTGAAAGCATTGACAAGTGTCACCATTTTATGGGTTCTGCCATTTCGTGAGGGGTGTGTTACTAAAGACAAAATGCTTTGTAGAACCGCGAAGCGAGCGACACATGGCATCAAGACATTGTGTCAATCTTGCAAGTCTTTTATGAAGATCAATGCGTGACATGTTGCACTTTTAAAGGTATTTCACGAGTCTATGAGATGTTCTGAGTAGACTTACATGAAGCCCACAAAATTGTGGAAAAGGGGACACGTGGCGTATTCCTAATATTTCCTAAGGTGTTCTATCAAGTGCAGTGGAAGGTGGAGACGTAGCACAATTTTAGGGGGATTCCATGGTTTTGTAGGCTCTTCATAGCAGCTTTATTTTCAAGCTGCAAAATCAAGGGAAGTTGTCATGTGGCTTCTCTAATGACATCAGTCGTTTCCAATTTGTTTGTTTTGACGGTCCCACCTCTAATGATGTGTAAAGTGATTCCCACATGGATCAAATTTATTGGTAGAAAGGTTGTTAGCACACACCAAATATTTTCGAATCAATCAAATCATTTTTATCATTAGATCTTGTCCTTTCATCCAAAGATCAATGACTCATGTTCAAACCTAGAAAATAGATAGAGCTAGGGGCTCTGGATCACGTGAACTAAGAGTAATGACAAACAAGATGGCTTTCTACTGGATCTTCATCATGATTTTTCTTATAAATGCTACAATCTGACCCATAAATCAACTCATTTGGCATCTAAAACATTCGATGAGAGAATTTGCGAAGCTCCAACATCTTTCATAGCAAATTAGGGTTTTCAAAAGCGAAGAATCAGTAAGTACTTTTCTATCTAAGAATTATACCCAATTTACAATTTTAGGGTTCCAATCAAGGAAAAATATACCTTAATTATCTTAAATTACTTGAATTACCTCAATTGCCCTAGTTGCTATTTAAAAATATCAAAAACCCTAGAAACAGACATAAGAAACCCTAGTTTGAGCCTGAATTATAATAATGAGTCGTTCAAAGGACCAACCCTCAACTTCAAAAAGGTCATTTGATGAAGACCTAACTGTCCAACTCTACAGTTCAATAATAAAACCTATTAGACCCCATGGTCTGGGTGCAACATTGGGTATGGCAGATAATATCGAGGAGTGTAGGGATGTTGAATTGCCTCTTACTGGATAGGAATTGTTTGTACACTGGTATGGGAAACACAATTCTAAAGTTACCCTTTCAAATGTCTGGGTTTATGACTTAGGAAAACTTGTAGCCCCCAATGTGTTCATGGATATAGATTTCATCATACATGTAGCTACAAATTATGATGAAAATGTAAGAATTGTCAAAGCACAAAGGAAGGAGAGTTAATCAAAATTGATAAAGCTTTTTATTTCTGAGGTCTTCAACTTAAAATTGGTTGCCAACAAAGCCATTGATTTTGAGCTATTCAAGCAGAAATATCAACAAGATAGAAACAGTTTCAAGGTACATTGGCTCCCTAGATATAGGCTGAAGGTTTTTTATAGGAAGTCTATTAGAATCCCTCCAAGTGACATGGAGCCTTTCAGCCTGTACACCTTTGAAGACTACTTCATAAGGACATACTATGCTTTATGCCAAGTCTTAGGGGGAGATGCACAAACAAGAATATCAATACCCCTCATGTACATGGTAGTGGCTATTTAGAACCCCTTGGTTAATATTGAATTTGATTTTGCCACTTTTATTGCTAATGCTATCCATAAGCAATTAGTAGAAATCAAGAAAAGCAACAAGGTAATCAATTTCAGATGGTACACTTTTGTTGCAAGGTGTGCACCCTTGGTCTCCTTGTGAAATGCAACGCTCGGCTTCGTGACATGGCTTAACCGCCTCCCATAGATTCATTAACTCTGGTGGTTGTATTGGGCATTAACAAGTCAATCTTTTGGTGCAACAACAACCGTCTTTATAGCAATTGGTATCAGAGCCTGGGTCACGAGTTCAAACCTCTCGCTTATGTTGGGGGGGTTGTTGCAAGGTGTGCACCCTTGGTCTCCTTGTGCTATGTAGTGTAGCGCTTGGGTTCGTGACATGGTATAACTGCCTCCTGTGGATTCATTAACTTTGGCAGTTGTATCGGGCATTAACAAGTTGATCTTTTGGTGCAACGACCATTGTCTTTGCAACATCTTTGTTATTCCATATGTTCTTATATGCAAGAAGAGGGAAGTGGGATAGTGCCTTACAAATTCACATGGATAATGGAAAGGGGAGTCTTATTCCTATCCAATGTTGGACCCATGTTTGGGATAAGCACAGTGATGCATCAAGTTTTGTGTTGTTTGAAAATCACTTTGTGAGGAAGGTGCTTACAGATTTGGGAGTTGAAGAGATTAGATTGCACGAGGAAATTTTGGATTTCCTCAGGCCAAAAGACAAGGTGCTAGAGAAGGGAGTCCAACACAATTGGGGAGATTGGTATCTCCATACTAACTCCACAATCATTAGAGTTTATGGGTGCCTTATTGGTCCCTGTATATTGCCTAAATATGTACCCTTTAGAGTGGCATTTTTGGAGGTTATATGTCAACTCCGTGAGGCAAATAAAGCCCATCTTAAGGGGCAAAAGAAGAGTTCTTTCTCCCCTTTCTCTATAGTTTTCTCTGACTTCATAGTTACCAAGGAAGGATTGGAGTAGCTATATCCAATGTTGCAAGATTATAAGATGGATCAAGAGATTTCAAGATCCTTTGATCCTAAAGGTTTCATCAATCAAAGCTTACCATCAAGAGGTTGACCTTCCAACATAAAGTCTATTTCAATGAGGATGTTATAAGAAATTGCAAAGGTGCTCAGGATGCCAATGATAGAAAAATCAAATAGGTGGCCTTCAGAAAGGTTGAAGATGCCAAAACCAAAAAGGATCTTGATTATCAAGGTGCCTATTCTTAAATAAGGGATCCAATTGAAAGGATCCAAATGATCTTGCAAAACATTGATAGAATAATTGGGAAAGCCCCAATGCTCGAAAAGAGGCCAACCTATCAGCCTGAGATTGACCCATCAGTTTATTCTTTTGTTAAGAGGTCTAAAGGACCTATAATAAGGGAGCCTGCTCCACCCTCTCCCCCTTATATACCACCACCTTCTCCCCCACAGGAAGCATTGTACCCTCCATAGGAGCAACCACAAAAGAGAAGAATTGATCAACCATCTTCGGTTGATTATCCAATTGCATCTAATGAAGAGGAAGAGATTGAAGTAACTATGGAGGAAGTTAATAAGGCAATGCCCTTTCCCCCAAAAGAGACTAAGGTTAGAATGCCTCAAAGTAGGTTAGGCATTGACACAACAATGGGAAGGGATGGGGCCAATGACATTAGAGCCTTGGCATGCACACAATTCATCTCGGATGATGAATTTTTAAAGTAAAAAAAATTTAAAGATTTTATCATGAGATCAAGAAGAGAAGAACTCCATAAAAGACTTGATCAAGCAAATGCAAGAGTGCCTAGAGAGCAATATGAAGAGGTAACAAAGGTGTTGGCAGAAATGAATTTTGATGCCAAGAACATTACCCCAAAGGAGGGGATGGAAATGGTCAAAGATAGTGGACTACTATTGCCCCTTGAATGGGATATTGTAGTAACAATATCATTTGACACCATCAGGAGGCAAGATGAAGAGGTTTTCTCTTCAGAGGAATAGGAATAGGTGGCATTTTTAGGATTAGGGTTCAACCCTAAGTGAGGAACCCTTGCAATTTGGGCCCTTTCCCCCAATACAAATAAGCTTCAAATTACAGAGGCAACACAAGATGTAATGAAGGAGAGTCACGATGCTCTGATACCATTTAATACAACATGTGTGTGTGATATGTGGGAGAGTTAGAAAATCAATACTAAAGCACACAAACATCAATGAGATGTATTATATTAAAGATTTGAATCAAAGAACTACTCTAACTGCATCAAAATAAATCTTTAAAAATGTTCCATTGTTCTCTATTCTCAAGGATTTATTAAACCATATTGGCTCTTAGATTTTGTATATGCACTATGGTTGTTAAAATGACAACTTGAGAAATGAGATTTTGTTCTAAATGCAAGAAATTTAAGTTCCTACATGAAACTATGTGATGGAAGCCATGATTCTATGATAATGGAGATATTGATAAATGGATAATATTGCTAAACTATGTGATACAAATGTTGTGATGAGAAGTTAAAATGATTTTGCATATGATCAAATGACCATTAATATGATGAACTAAAATGCAACTATAAAGCAAGACATGAAATAAAATGCAACTATAAAGAAAAACATGATTCTAAGTTAACATGATGCTACAATGCAAACTTGTTAAAATGCTAAACAATGCTAACTATGAACTCCAAATGCTCCAATGCTCCAAAGCTATTCCTGCATAATAACTCTACCCAAATATGGGATGCCAAATACTATAGCAAAGGGTTGTATTTATAGGATTTTCCAAGCATCTTGTGATGTGGCAGTGATTGACAGTCCAAATTCAAACATAAGGGGTGAACGGTGGAGATAGAGAGAATCAAGAAGGATGTTCCCTTGACCAAAGACAACATGTCAAATGGATGAAGGAATAAAGTGTGTGAGAAAAAGACCATGTGTTCAAAGTTTGTTGAAGATAATTCTAATTAATTTTAAAATTATAATTATTTAATTTCATGTGACCTTGGTGAGGTGGCATGAAAAGTTGTAGACATATTCTTGAATTCCAAATTTGGGATTAGTGAAAATTAATTAAATAAAAAAAAATAGAAATTTGTTTATTTAATTAAATTAGAGGAATGTGATTTTAGATTTGGAGAATTAGAAGATATGAACTATATAAATAAATTGAGAATTTATTTACAAGTAGATGAAATATTAATTAAATAACTAGTATTTAATTAAATAACTAATTTTAGGTGTATACATTTTGCCCCTATTTGAAGTAATGTGTTTACATGTTGCTTCAAAGAAAATTTTTGCTACTGATGTCGACAATTTTTTTTTGATGCCTTAGACGTTGATTTCCAGGTGATGACATATATATGCCCCCTCGGGAGATAAATCAGTGAATTTTTGAATTTTTGAAAATTTTGATGATTTGATGATGATCTCAATTTTTTATGATTCAAAAACGATTTATCTCTCGAAAAATGATGTTGTAGTCACCTGGTGATGATTTTGATGAATTAAAGCCCCTTTGAAAATAAAATAAAACAACCCCATAAAAATGCCACTTAATTAACCTTAAAAAGGTTAAAAAGTTGGATTAGAAGTTCATTTGAGCATTTGCAATTTTGAAAACTTGAGAGTGATTGAGCAATCTAGCACTTTGGAGTAGAATGGTGATCCCTTACCACACACACCGATTCGAGCGTGTGTGACGACACAACCGCCCGATAGCGTGTGGACCTCCTGTATGTACCTCTGAAAACTGCCTCATAATTTGTGCATTTATTTTCTTGCTTGTTTTTCACGTTTTAAATTCGTTTAATTTTGTTTTAGCACATAGGAATAACACAATAGCGCATTGATTGTCTATTATAGCGCATAGAATAAAGTAGCTCTTAGGGTTAGCGATTTAGCGCATTGGGTTTATATATTAGCACATAGATTTATGTAGTATATAGGTGTGTCGAAGTAGCACATTCAATAAGTGTTGTGGCACATAGGATGCTTTAGCACGTAGGTGAATTGATTTAGCACATAGATGTTATGATGTAGTGCATAGGATGAATCGACACATCGGGACCCTGTTCCAGTGCATATGTGAAATTTTTCAGTGCATATGATAGTTTGGCGCATAGAACCTCTATTTTAGCGCATTGATGAATTTTTCTAGCGCATTGAGTTGTTCAACGCATTGGTGAAATTTTAGACCAGATTGATGATTTTTTTATTGTACTCCTTGATGTTGATGATGTTTGATCGCTTTAGCCTTTGATTTGATGATGATTGATAATGTTGATAGATTGGTTGTCCATTGATCTCATGATAGGTGAAATTCAATGATTGATACTGATAATTGACCTCATGATAGGCGAGGATCAATGATTGATACTGATAATTGACCTCATGATAGGCGAGGATCAATGATAGTTTGATTGATTGATGGACCTCATGATAGGCGAGGTGCATTGATTGATTGATAAACCTCATGATAGGCGAGGTTGAATGATTGATGAACCTCAAGGTAGGCGAGGTTGAATTAATTGATGAACCTCATGATAGGCGAGGTTAAAATTGATTGATGAACCTCATGATAGGTGAGGTTGAATTGATTAAGTGATGCTCACGAGATTTAATCAAAGTCTCACCAGAGCTGATTAGATTGATAGGCTGATTGATTTTGATTGATTTGATTGACTAATTGATGTCGATTGATTGATTGACTGATTTGCGATTTTTTGTGATGATAAGATCCGTTGACGAGTTTACAGATTAGAGAGCATTTTCCTAGGATGTGGGATTTGATTCCACACCTGACGTTGTTTGATGTGGCTATGATTGCATGATGCGGTTTGTTGTCCTTGATTGATATGCCCCAGATTAAGATCAACAAGGGTTTGTTGATAGACTTAGCAGAGAGGTGGCATAATGAGAATAACACCTTCCATTTTCCCACTAGTGAGATCATAGTTACTCCAGAGGACATATATTGGATTCTACGGATTCATGTAGTGGGGGAGCTAGTTTTATATGATTCTCAGGAGCAGGGCGAGACTGAAGCATTGCGTAGAGTCTTTGAGGATGATCAAATATGTGGTTATGAGATTCCTTGGAGGGATATGGTCAATGCCTATGCCACATTGCCTTCTATTCTAGTTGGTTTCATTGGAGGGCTCCTTTGTCCTGACCGCAGGTCAAAGGGACTCTCGGTTGGATGGGGTCAGATTCTGGAGAGCATGATTGCTCAAAGCACCAGATATGCATGGGTTGTTGTAAGCTTGCTCATCCATACCATGATTTACAATAGGTGGTATATCTTCGTGGGGCCAATTTATCAGCTGGGGTTACATTGCTTTAGGTCTAGGCTTGGGAGCATATAGTAGTCACACAACCAGTTGGAGAGCGACAACATCCTGCCATTAGGCCATATGTACATATTTATGCCCATCGAGTTGTTCAACCTAGGCTGAGCAAATTGGAGTACTAGAGGAGGACACTGGATGATCTTGAGTTTGTGGTATGGCGGCCCTATCTGGATTGTGAGCAGTGGCCTAAGGATGACACCGAGATGTCGTATCTGTGTTAGTTGATATACCTAATCGGGCAAACCTAGTTTATCATTGAGAGATTTTTGTTGTTGCGGGTATTGAGGTAGTATGGTAGGCTTCAGGGTATGCCTCAGGGCGTAGCCCATTATGCATGATGATGGGTGGATGTTATAGATTGGGGACCTGTGTTGTCTTATGATGCAGCCGTGCAACACTTCCAGGGATTACAGGCCATCATTTGGGAGGTGCATCTAGAGATAATTGATGTGTTGATATCAGAGGAGTATGCTCAGTACATGTTTTCACATCCATTTCCCTAGATTACCATTCCTGACGAGCCAGTGCCATTGCTAGCGGAGGGGGAGGGGGGCAGGAGGTCATGGGTGGAGGTGGCGGAGAGGGGAGGAGGAAGAGGAGGATTCAAAGGAATCAGAGAGTAGTGATGATGGGGATGGTGGTGGAGATGGAGGAAGTGGGAATGATGATGGGGGTGATGGGGGAGGAGGGCTAGGTCCCGATGTTGGAGAGATGAGAGTGCCTCACAAGAGGAAATGTGTGGAGATTCGGCTACCCTCGCCACAATAGCAGACACAAATTGTTGCATTACAAGTACAGGTTGAGACACTGCAAGGTTAGCTTGAGCAGGTTTAGGCTTTACTAGCATAGGCCCAAGGGCAGATTATTGTATTGACAGTAGAGATGGATGTTGCTAGACAGTAGGTACAATAGGTATAGACTCAACTCGCACAGGTCTAGGCCTAGGGACAGGGACAGATGCAGGCACAGGTTGCCACACTTACTGCAGAGAGGGACACTCTATGACAATGAGTGGAGCAGGCCAAGGGTGTCTCTGAGAGATTACAACAGGCTACAATGGCTTTCGGTTCTTTAGACTATTTTAGGTAGATACAATGTACCGCACAGGAGGCAGAGTTTTACAGGGTTTGATATCATGATGCGGTTCCTCCTGAGTGGTGAGAGAGTTTTGCATAGTCTCAGTCTCATACCACTAGCATGGGTGTTACATAGCTTCTTCCTAGAGATCAGAGAGATCCTGGTGCAGGTCCATCAAGTGGAGGAGGTACTGGTCATGTGATGCCAGTACCATCTGGGGGGAGCATGAAATAGCTTTGATTTATGATTCTTTGATGTACTTTGGACATGCATACATTGATGTTTTTGAGACATTGATGATGTACCTCTTGATTTCAAACATTATGATACACTGCCATTTTTTATATTGATGTATTTCTTTATACCCTTGGATATCCTTGTACACTTTGACATTATGACTTTGAGGTTATATGATATGTGGCGATGATTATGATCTATGTGTCTATATGATGTTTATATGATGATGATCATGATGATTATGATGGATGCATTTGATTTCTATTATATATGCTATGTGATGTTCTATGTGATGATGATGATATGATATGCTATGGATGCAAATGATGATGCAACTGATGTGTTATGATTCTATGATGCTATATGAATTATGTTGATATGATGTATGTGATGGATCCTATTATGCCAATGAAATGTGATGCATTTTATGTTTTTTGTACTTTTCTAATGCAAATAGATGATGCAATGAATGTATATATGGAATGATCGCATGAGGGTGTATAGTTCTATGTGTTTATGAGGTTTATATGATGATGATCATGATGATTATGATGATGCTTATATAATGATGATTATGGGATGTATGCAATGATGATATGATAATGCATGATTAATGATTCTATATGCTTAATGGATGATGTTTTATGCTATGTGAGATGGTTTTTATTATGTAAATGATGAGTGATGTTTATGCTGATCTAGTTAGTCCTTTGTCATTCATGGATTTGAGTAATAACAAATTCATCTTCACTACTAGTTTTAGATGTTCATAACAATGGCATTATATCCTTGTTGATCAATCATGTTTTTTCAACAACTTTTTCTTCTTGGAAATCTTACTCTACTAGACATGTCTTTCAATAATCTTATGTGAATCCAAGATCCATTTTATAAAAGGAGTAAATGATTTCAGTGATGCATCAAGTTCAATTATGCCCCTATTAAAATAGATATGTTTTTCTACTTGGAAATCTTACTCTGTTGGACATGTCTTTCAATCATCTTAATGGACCAATTCCTTAATCCATTAATAATTGATGAAATGATTTGGATCATGCAAGTGAGATGGAATGCACTATTTTTGTGTTTTCTGATGCAAATATGATGATGTGATGCATGGATGGATGAATGATGTGATAATTTTTTCTAATGCATGCAAATGATGATGCAGTTGATGTGCAACTATATGAGAATGTTTTCTAATTTATGTAAATGATGATGCAACTGATGTGCAACTATATGAAAATGATGTGTTGTTGGTTAATATCAAGTGTACTCTATCCATTAGTGCCATAGATAACATCATTTTGAAATTGTTGCAACTTTGGAAATCCCATAGATACAGATGCAAGCTAACATGGATGCAATCTAACTCAACCATGTAGATCTAATATGTAGATGTCATTCGTAATAGTTGATTTGTCATTCTTTTTATCATCATTGAGCCTTTAAAATGTTGAAAGTGAGTACAAACATTGATGGTATATTTAGACCATGATGACCTGAGTACTACTTCCATGATTTTTGATATTGCAAGTTAACACAAGCATCTAGGTATAATTGAACTGAGATGATTAGAGTATTTCTTGCATAAACAAACAATATTTAATCATTTTCCTATGCAAATTTGGAATGTCATTAGTGATACTTTGTAGAGCACATCCCATGACAATTTACACAGTAATAATGATCAACTCACAGACATCAAACAAAGAAAAATCATACTCCTTCTTGGCTCCTCTAGCTCAATACATCATTGAGTTGCTCCATAGATATGACAACAAAAATCAAAGTTCAACAGTTGAATATTCATGCCACAGTGGTAAAGCTAAGATTTAGAAGAACATCATCCATTTAAAGTGTGCTTTTGGATTTTGATTGATTTGGTTGTTTGATGTTTGATGGTTAATGTGTTATTGATGGTGATTGATGTTCAATGTTGGGTTGCACTGTGATTGTTGTGTTTGTCTTGCTGCTATTTGTCTGTTGGTTCAAGCTCAAAGTTTATTTCCTCCAGTGAGTTTAGGATTTTGCCCCCAGTCTAGGGTGAGACACGACCACAATGCTAAGATATATACATGAAGCTTTCTGATGATAGGAAGATTGATGGTGAAAGAGAATGGTTGGCATACTCAAATAGATGGAAAAACTAACCTATCACAAATAACACCTATTGTCAGGTTTTCACTACTTGTTTTTATTGCACTTTTTTAGATTATATGTTTTTTTTATATTTTTTATATTTTTTGTTTTTTTTTTGTATTTTTCTCTTTTTTTGGATTTTTGATCTTTTTTTATTTTTTTGTTGTTACCAAGATGCCTATTTTCTAGGTTTTCATCAAGGTGACCATTTTTTCAAGACATTTTTTGATGTTTTTGTAATTTTTAGGACTTTTTCCGATGCACTAGATGATTCGGGTGTAGAATTTCTTGAGATGCAGGCTATTGAGGGGTTCATCAAATAAATCCCCTTCTGGTGTGGACAACTGATATGCCCCAGATCCAAAGACTGATACAATAATAAAGGGACCTATCTAGTTTGGTTCAAATTTTCCCTTCTCTTTGTCTTGTTGGTTACGGGGATTCTCTTTCAAGACTAAGTCACCTACTTGAAATGTTCTAGGCTTTACTATGTGATTGTAACTTTTGGACATCCTTTGCTGATATCCTTTCAAGTGATCAACTGCTTGTTGATGACACTCATCCAATAGTTCCAATTCCTGTAACCTAGACACTGTAATCCTCATCTGAAATGATCCCCTTTAGTGACACACAGAGTGATGGTAGTTCAGCCTCAATAGGTAGAATGGCCTCTGCTCCATAGACTAAAGCATAGGGTGTGGCACCCATCGGGGTGTAGATGCTTGTTTTGTAAGCCCACAAAGCAAGGTTTAGTTGAACATGCCAATCCCGTCCAACCTCGTTGATAGTTTTCTTCAAGATTTTTAGGATAGTCTTGTTTGAGGCCTCTGCTTGGCTGTTTCCTTGGGGATAGCAGGGTGTAGAAAATTGATGTTATATATGGAACCTCTCACAAAGTTCTTGGACATCCTAATTCTTGAATGGTTTGTCATTATCTGTGATAATGGATTAAGGAATGCCATACTGACAAATGATATAATTCAGGATGAATGATGAGATTTGCTTTCTTGTGATGATGGTTAGGGGAACAACTTCAATCCACTTTGTGAAGTATTCAGTGGCTATGATGATAAACTTGTGTCCATTGGATGAAGATGGATGAATCTTTCCCATGAGGTCCAATCCCCACTAATAAAAAGGCCAGGTTGATGCAAAAGGTTGCAACTCTTGTGCTAGTTCATGTATCAAGTTTCCATGGATTTGACATTGTGTGCACCTTTTGACATATTGGGATGAATCCTCCATATTTGGCCAATAATACCCCAAACATAGGAGTTTCTTAGCTAAAGTTAGGGCACTTAAATGTGTTCCACATATACCATCATGGACCTTGTGTAAAGCGGTTTCAACTTTGTTATATTCCAAACACCGAAGGAGAGTACCATCAAGACCTCATTGATAAAGCACATCAGCTATTAGGGTGTGTCAAGCTACTTGTCAGATGAAATTTCATTTTTCGTTCTGGGATAAATAGGGTGGGAGGGTATTGTCTTTCAGATAAGTGTAGATTTTCCCATAGGTAGAAGCGTTAGCCTCGGCTAGATGGTAGATGACTTGGGATTCTAGGTTGTCATAGGTAGCGTTAAACAATTATTCCACCATGAACTCATAATAGGCTCGTTTCTTAGGAATTTGTAAGAGAGAAGCAATGGTAACCATGGATTAGCAGCTTTGTTGTCACCTCTAGGAATCTGCTCAAATTTTATCTCCACAAAGTACTTTTTAAAGTCATCAACCATTCTTTTATATGGCATTAATTTGTCATCTTTTGTTTGGTAATCATCGTTCACCTGGTTAATGACTAGCTGAGAATCACCATAGACATGTAACTCTATGATTTTCAAGTCGACTGTTACTTTGATTCCAATGATCAATGCTTCGTATTCGGCTATGTTATTGGTGCAAGGAAACATCAGTTTGTAGGACTTGGGAATGGTATGTCCTTGTGGTGAGATAAACAAGATTCTTGCACCTAATCCATGTTGTGTATAAGAGCCATCAAAGTACAACATCCATTGTTGTGTAGATATTGTAAGGACATCAACATTTGGAAATCCAATGTTCATTGGATGATTGTCTTACAATGGTGCTTCAGCTAGTTGATCTGCTACGGCTTGATCCTTGATGGCTTTTTTGTCCATGTACTAGATGTCAAACTCACTCAATATCATGACCCATTTAGCTAGTCTTCCTATTAGGGCAGCTTTGCTAAGTAGATACTTTAATGGATCAATTTTACCAATGAGTTTGATGGTGTGAGTCAGCATGTAATGTCTTAGTTGTTGGGTAGCAAATACTACCACAAGACAAGCCTTTTCAATGAAGGTGTAATTGATCTAATAACCATTTAAGGTTTTATTGATATAATAGATTGCCCTTTCCTTTCCTACAAGATCTTACTGTGCCAATAAAGCTCCCAAAGATATCTTAGTTGTTGCAATATATAGTATCAATGGCTTTCCTTCAGTTGGTGGTACTAGTATTGGTGGTGACATCAGATATTGATTGAGTTGATTGAAGGTGGCTTCACATTTCTCATCCCACTTAAAAGAGACATTTTTGTGTAATAAATGATTGAAAGGATGGGTTTTGTCAGCCAGTTGTGCGATGAACCTCCTAATGGATTGAAACCGTCCCTGTAATGATTCGAGTTGGCTGATGTTTTTAGGAGGAGGCATCTCCATGATGGCTTTAACTTTTGCAGGATCCACCTCAATACCTTTAGATGATACAATATACCCCAAAAGTTTAGCTGATGTTACGCCAAATACACATTTCTTAGGGTTCAACCTCACATTGAATTTCTCCATTCTAGTGAAGATCTTGTCTAAAATTTCTAGATGTCCCTCTCTAGTGAATGATTTGGCTAGCAAATCATCTACATAATCCTCCATAAAAGTGTGCATCATGCATGGAAGATGGTGGTCATTGCTCTCTAATATGTGGCTCCAACATTTTTCAACCCAAAAGGCATTACATTCTAGTAGAAAGTGCCCCAAGGACATGTGAAGGTTGTTTTATCTTGATCTTCAGGTGCTATCTTTATCTGATTATAACCTAAAAATCCATCCATAAGTGATAACATTTCGTGTCTCGCAGTCAAGTCTATGATGATGGCGATGTTAGGTAGAGGAAAATCATCTTTTGGGCAAGCTTTGTTAAGATCCCTAATGTCTATACATATCCTGATGCTTTTGTCTGGTTTTGAGATTGGTACAATATTCAATATCCACTCAACATAGTCAATAGGTTTGATAAATCCCACATCTAATAGCTTCTTTAATTCAACTTTTACCAAGAGGGTGATATGAGGGTGCATTTTTCTCAATTTTTGTTTTACTAGTTTTACGCCAAGTGGTAGTGATAAATGATGCATGATGAGTTCTGGATCTATGCTTGGCATTTCAACATAAGACCAAGCAAAGTTGATCCACCTCTCTTTAAAGAATTTAGTGAAACTAGGTTTTTCCTCCTCTGTCATGGATGCCGTGAGGTGTAGGGTCTTCATTGTTTCATTTGTGCCAACATTGATGGATTGAGTGGGCTCAATCAACACTAATGATCTCTCTTGATAGTGCTTGGGAACAGTGTCAAATCTTCCATCTCTCGGTGCCTCAGAGAGGTTTTCACCTTGAGATACGCTCTTTGTTTTTTCTTTTTCTAGATCTAATAGTGCCATTAAATTGTTTTCACCATTAGATCTACTTTTGGTATTCATTTTGCAGCTTGAAGATTTGGCACTCCCCTTGTTTGAAGTTTCGTTATGAGATTCGATGATGTAACATGTTTTAGGGTTATCAGAACAGAGGAAGTTAATGATGGCGTCATCATTCAAAAAGGTGGGTAGATCAAATAGCTCAGATTGGTCCCAGTCAATCAATTCGGGGTGTACTAATGGCATGGAATCATCAGATTGGATAAGATTAAGAGGGGTGAGTGTCATGATGGCAATGTTGTCAGAATGTCTAATGGAAATATCGAGGTCAAAGATGTTACTCTCTTCTGAAGTATCTATCTCACTTGAAGAATGATCATCTTAACTTGAGTCATCGATATTTTGTGATCCAATTTCAAGTGATCTGTAACCCAAGCTTTGTCCCTCCATACGTGTTGGTGTATAATTTTGTACCACATCAATTTCCTTATTGTGACAAGACTCTTCAAAGAGGGAATCCCATTCATATTCATTGGAGTCTATTTTAGAACTATCTCTCAATTGAAGGATTCTCTTGACAACTTGATGTCTAGTTTCTTCTTTTGTTTCTTCCCTATACCCTACCTGTCTTGTCCTTATAATTCATTGTGATGGGTTGTATCGATTCTATGATGCCTTCCTTTTTTTACCAATAGGACCTTTTCCCTCATACCCCATCTTTTCTAGGATTGTCTTGCCTTTGCCATACCGCCTTGTTAGTACATTTGAAGTGGATGCTTGTGATTGTTCTTTGTCCTTGTACAACCAATTCAAAACCTCCTTGTCTTCTGATTCATCCACTAAGGTGCCTACTCTTACAAATTTTCCATCAAAGAGTGTTATTGTTTGTGATGATTGTTGTCTTGATGTTGATGGCTATCCATATGACTTAGGAGAAGATGAAAGTTGTGATAAACACAAGGATTTCTCAAATGAGTATTCCTCCATGCCTTTGTCTTTCAATTGGATCTTTTCAACCTGTTTAATAAGGCATTGAGTTGACTTTCATGATTCAATGGAGTAGACTCACTGATACCTTTATCTTTTGATTGTTCCTTTTTCTCCACCCACTTTGACAAGGAATTTAGTTGTTTTTCATTGTTGGATGAACCAAGAGTTGTAGCTTCCCTGTTGTGTGGCACAAAAGTGTCTTGGGTTGTTCTGAGTGTGTTGCAATATTGGGAGTTGTTGGAATTAGTAGCAATAGGGATCTTTAGTCTATTAAAAGGAAATTTCAAACACTGGTGATATGTTGATGGTACAACTTGCATCTCATGAATCCATGGATGTCCCAAGAGTATGTTGTATGTTAACTCTTTATCCAACACTTGGCAGACTATATCTTTGACAATTGGTCCTACTTGAATTGGTAAGACAATCAATCCTTGGGAGGATCTCTCTTCATCATCATATTATTTTATTGTGATTTTCCTTCTAGGATCAATAGCATTTTTAGAATATCCGAGTGCACGAACAAGTTTTAGAGTGTAGATATTTAAGCCAGCTCCTCCATCTATTAGAACATGTTTAACACAATGTTTATGGATTAAAACCTCAATGTGGAGAGCAACGTTATGTGGATGGGTGATAGATACATCATCATGTTCAAAAAATGATAAGTAGTGTGATGCAGTCAAATGTCCCACCATAGTTTGAAATTGGAAAACTTCCAAGTTGTTTGGTACTGTGGTGGCCACTAGAGCTTGTTCTAAGATTTCTTTGTGCGTTGGTGAAATCTTGAGAAGCTCTAATATGGATATTTGAGCGGGTATTTTCTGCAACTGATGAATTATGTTATATTGAGTTGCAGGGACAACAATAGTCGCTTTGGATGTGGAAGGGGTAGCTCCTTTCAATGTTACCTTGGCTTGTCCTCTTGTGATTGCATTGATCGATGAATTGTATTTTTTTCATTTGATTTTAATGACATTGATTTGGTTGTCATTTGCAACAATGTTGGTGATCAAATTTATTGGCACAAGGTCATTGATTTGATGTGAGGTAGTGTTGATATCATGGTGATGATTTTCAGTTGTAGCAATGTTTCTTTGGTTCCTGATTTTAATGTCTTTGGTTTGATGTTCAACCAGGTCAACACAATGAATGGTAGAATCATAAACATAGTTTAAATTTTTTCCCTTGGTATTTGATGGCAAGGACTCCCCCTTTGCATAGTTTGGTAGAGGGTTCTTGAACACTCCATGATAATTGTTTGTTTGGAGTCCTACAAATATCGTCTTGTTATCAATCAAGTATTATATCAAGTGCTTCAATTTCATGCAGTCATTGGTTTTATGCCCTTTGTTTCGATGAAAGTCACATAAATGTGCAACATTCCACCATGGAGGCTTAACTTGTGGCTCCCAATTTCTTGCCTCTAGTAATGTTATGACTTTAGCTTCAAGAAGTTCCTTTAATGTTGATTCTAATGATTGTACCAAAGGTGTGAACCTTCTTCAATTTGAGAACGTTCGATATGATGGTGTTCTAGATCCAACATTACCTTGATTATTGTTTTGGTTGACATTTTGGTTGTTGGGTGGATTGTTGTTCTGATTAGTTTTGGTGGCCGTTGCTATCAAGTTGAATATAGGTTTTGTATTTTGGTTTTTAGTTGTGCCATCATTGTTACCTATGTTCTTGTTTCGTTGCCAAAACTTTGGTTTGTCACCATTGTTGTAGTTGTTAGAAGAGTTTGATGTGTTGTTTTCATTGTAAAGTTTTATGAATCCTCTTTTGACCAAAGCTTCTTCAATTTTAATCCCATTTTCAATCAATTTTTTGAAGGTAGGTGGACATTGCAATTCCAACTTGTAGCTCATCTCATCGTTTAGGTTATCAATAAAGATTTACATATTTTCTTTTTAAGTTACAGGACGAGAATACCTCACAAATAACCTTCTCCATTTTTGTAGAAAAGTGAGGAACAATTCAGCCTTTTTTTGTGTCAAGTTGCAAAGGTCTTTCATTGTTATATCATGTTGGATGTTATAAGAATATTGGGTGATGAACTTGTTAACCAATTCTTCAAAGGTTTTAATTGGTGGTGCGAGTTTGGAAAACCATTCAAGGCATTGTCCACTTAGACTTTGTGGGAACAACCTCATAAAATAAGTTTCTTCATGTGCAAACTCAAGACTCATGGTTCTAAATTTCCTCACATGATCTATTGGATCAGTTTTACCATTGTATTTTTCATACTTTGGAAATTCACAATGTTAGGGAAAAGGAATTATGTGGATATCTTGATCAAAAGGATAGGGACAAATGTCTTGGATCAAGTATCATTTTGAGGTTCCCCTTTGCATGTCAAGAATTTGTTGTTGACAATTTTTCATTTGATGAGTTAGGGCAACCACTTGTTCTAGATCATTTTCAGGATTTTTGGGAGGTGCTTTCAATTGATTAACATAAAAGTCATCAGGAAATTTGACACCTTGTTTAGCTAACATTAGGAGGTATTTTTCCCCATTTCTTTTGAAAATCTTTTCTAAGCACTTGTGGAAATTCGGATCTTGTTCAACATTTTGGATATCTTCCTCAGTTATTTCTTCCCCTTCATTGTTGTGGATTCCACGGAAAGGATTCTCTTTAGCTTCAACCATGGTGTTTTGAGTTTTGATGTTTGGAGTTTCGATGTTTTGTGTTTCAAGTTCTTTTTCCTTGAGTCTCTACTTTTGTAATCTTGTTTGAATGAGCATACAAGTGTTATACTTTGACTAAACTTTGATCTTTGTTTCGAAGAGTGCCAAGGATTACAACTAAGTCAAATAGAATGAAAAATTCTATTGATGAGACTAAGTTTAATTTGATTATACATCTTCGTTTCGTGATGAAAGGATGATAAATCCTAATAATGAAACTAGGCTTAACAATAAAAAATATGATAAGTTTGATGATTTGGGAACTTTGAGATGTTTAGATCTAGGTTTAATTTGGAGAATTCCACTTGTCAAGGTTAGTTTTAAAAATTTAAACTTTGTGGTATTTGAGGAATGATTCTAGATTGAAAAAGATTCTGAATTTTGGCTCAAATTGCGAAACATGGGATAAATTTAACTCTCGGGTTTTACATTTAATGGATGCACTAAAACAGAGCCCAGATGTGTTAAAAGATTTGATCGATGTGCTAAAATAGAGGATTTATGTGCTGGAAGATTGCACAGATGCACTATGAAACTGACTGTATGCGCTAAAGCAAAGGGTCTATGCGCTATAAAACTATCTGGATGCACTATAACAGAGGGTGAATGCACTAAAATATGATGTCTATGCACTAAAATATGACAAAAATGTGCTATAACAGAGAATGAATGTGTTGGAAGATTGCACAGATGCGTTATAACAACAGATGGATGCGTTGCAAGATTGCATGGATGTGCTGAATTGGGAAAATGTCATAGTTTCTTGCAAGTTTGTTTGATTTTACTAATTTTCTCATCAAAGAAATGGTTGTTTCAAAGGATGTTTTTTGAAACAAGATTTTCACTTCCCATGTATGATGTTTTGTTTGAAATTTATTTAAAAACACATTGGTAAAACACATCAAACATGTACAACTTAAGGTGTGAAGGACAATATTTACTGGATTCCCACTTGGATTTTACTCCAGCTATGCCTTCTTTTAGTGAATGATTAGAAGCTTGACCCCACTGGCTCCCCTCCATGACACTCACTTCTACAGGGCATCCAAGCTTCAATACCCATGAATCTCCCATGGCATATTTCTCATCTCTACTAAAAGCCACAAAAATGTGGGATGACTTCAAAGGTTAGACCTTCTGTGCCAGTAAATAGAATAAGAATTTTGGCCTTCTAAACAAGAGGTTCTAGTATAGGCATTCTATTCATGGGGGATCATCCATATGAAAAGAGACCATTGCTTCCCTTCTTGTCGGAACAATCCTCGTGATACTTGAACTTTCCTCAAGTACCCACATTTATATCCTAGTTGGAAGTTGCTCGGCTTTAGCGTGTTGTTGGTTGGGTCATTCCCTTGGGTGATTACTTTTTCCCACAAGGCAAGCCCTCTGAGGATACAAAAATTAAAAATGAATGGGTTTGGCTTTTTAGTCACCTAGCTAAGGGGAGAGCATATGCCTACCATTCATCAAGCACATAAAACATGGTGTTCTTTACCCTTCTAATTAAGCTATATGCCTATCTTAATCAAAAGAAAGCATTAAACAACTCCAACCCCTACATAAATCATCAGTAGTTTGATAAGATTATCTTTGACCAGCGTATAAAAGTACCTACAAGTAGAAAACACCAATTAATTCTTAATTTTTTAAAGATTTTGTAGATTTAAACAGATGCACTAAAATAGTCATCTAATGCACTAAAATATCATCCCAATGCACTAAAACAAATTCTCCATGTGCTAAAATAACTCATGTATGTGCTACAAGAACTAATGAATGCGCTAAAAGAAGTAATGAATGCGCTAAAATATTGACTAAAAGCACTGAAAGACTCCTTGTATGCACTAAAATAGTTGACGGATGCACCGGAAGAAATGTCGTATGTGTGGTAACAAACCCCAGATGTGTTGAAAGATTTGTCGTATGCACCGAAATAGAAGTTGTATGTGCTAAAAGATTGGTCGTATGCACAAAAAGAACTTATAGTCATGCTAAAATGTCACGTCTAGCTTGTTCACAAGAACTTTTCCAAAAAGTTATTAAAAATGGGGTTGTGCCCCACGATGGGTGCCAATTTATGTGTGTGTGAAATGTGGGAGAGTTAGAAAATCAATACTAAAGCACACAAACTTCAATGAGACGTATTATATTAAAGATTTGAATCAAAGAACTCTCTAACTAGAGCAAAGCAAATCTTCAAAAATGTTCCATTGTTCTCTATTCTCAAGGATTTGTTAAACCATATTGGCTCTCAGATTTTGTATATGCACTATGGTTGTTAAAATGACAACTTGAGAAATGAGATGTTCTAAATGCAAGAAATCTAAGTTCCTACATGAAACTATGTGATGAAAGCCATGATGCTATGATAATGGAGATATTGATAAATGGATAATATTGCTAAACTATTTGATACAAATGTTGTGAAAAGAAGTTAAAATGATTCTGCATATTCTCAAATGACCATTGATATGATGAACTAAAATGCAACTATAAAGCAAGACATGAAATAAAATGCAACTATAAAGCAAAACATGATTCTAAGTTAACATGATGCTACGATACAAAGTTGTTAAAATGCTAAACAATGCTAACTATGAACTCCAAATGCTCCAATGCTCCAAAGTTATTCCTGCATAATAACTCTACTCAAATATGGGATGCCAAATAATATAGCAAAGGGTTGTATTTATAGGATTTTCCAAGCATCTTGTGATGTGGTAGCGATCGACGGTCTAGATTCAAACATGAGCGATGAACGGTGGAGATGGAGAGAATCAAGAAGGATGTTCCCTTGACCAAAGACAACATGTCAAATGGATGAAGGAATAAAGTGTGAGAAAAATACCATGTGTTCAAATTTTGTTGAAGATAATTCTAATTTAAAAATTAGAATTATTTAATTTCATGCGACCTTGGTGAGGTGGCATGAAAAGTTGTAGACATGTGCTTGAATTCCAAATTTGGAATTAGTGAAAATTAATTAAATAAAGAAAACCATAGAAATTTGTTATTTGATTAAATTAGAGGAATCTGATTTTATATTTGGAGAATTAGAAGATATGAACTATATAAATAAATTGAGAATTTATTTATAAGTAGATGAAATATTAATTAAATAACTAGTATTTAATTAATTAAATGTCTTGATCGATTTAGGTGTATACACAACACACAAGATTGCAACAATTTCACCACTGAGATTTTAAATACACAAATGTAGAAACACAAAGAAATAGGAAATCTAAAATTTTATTTCATTCCAGAATTCTTGCAACAACAATGAATTACAATAGCTTTCTCATTCCCCAAACTAGACCAATCCGACAACACCAACCTACAGGAAAACACAAGCAAACTTCATATTCTCTGTAAAAAATCTACAAGCAACCTAAAATCTGATCATTTATCTCTTTGGACATCAAAAATCACCTACAACACTCCTCAAATGACACTAAATCCTTTATCCTTACAATCACTATTTCTCACATATTCTTCTTATTCCTTTCTTGTCAAAAGCTTATTTTTCGTATTGCAACAAAAAAACCCATCACATTCTGCATGTCACTACTCCCTCATTAGAATCAATTTTCTAGAATGATTTCTTGGTTTATGCTGCTCCTTCTTAGCTATTCAAAACATTTTGAATTTCTCAATTTTGTTGAGAAGTGAGAAATTTATGGGTATTTTACTGAGACTTGTTCTCACAATTACAACTTCAGACAATCTCCCTCTCCCAAAAATGTTCTTACCACCCAAACTTTTGTGAATATGTGTAATATTTATCTTTAATTAATAGATTATGATGCCTATTCATTAAAAAACTTCTAGAATGCTCATTACTCCTTAAGCGTGGGTTTCCTCTACTTGTCATGTGCATTCAATGGTAATTCAAAAAATTACCTTCCCACCTTTCAACCCATTCTCTCCACTTCCACAATGCCCTACATTCAAATCTTGCAACAAAAATGAAAATTCAAATTTTTAAATGGAGTTACAATTCATATTAAATGCTCTCTCACAAACTTGGGTGTGGGATTTTCCTTATTGGAAAATTATCACCCTTCAAAAAATTTGAAACAATTAATCAATTGAATTTTCACAACCCCGACATCAAAATTCACTATGCTAGAGGAGTTGAGGATTTTAAATAAATAGAGCCTACAAGAAAAATCAAAATAAAACACAAACATTAAAAATGAAATGTTTTTGGTTGTGTAGGAGTGTTTGTGCACTCGGATGCTCTTGCATCAAGATGTTAGGGGAGGCTTGATGATAAAGAGAGTATTAGACACCACTGCCCTAGAAGTTGCTTCCTTAGTAGTTGATACTACTAGGCTTAGTGAGGCCACTGCCAATAAACTATAGAGTTAGTATGCCAAGCTATTGAAAGACCATATAACACTCACTGCAGAGTATAACAAATTGAAGATGAAGGAAACCCAGGCAACACATCCTCCCTCTAGCACACAAGCAACAAGCACTTCCACAACAACACCTACAAAGGACTTGGTCAGGGAAAATGAAGAGCTCAAGGAGAATATCAAGGAGTTGGAGCAATAGGTGAAGAATTCAAAGGAAATATAGCATGAGGAGATGCTACATGTTGTACTCAATATTTTGGGACATGTAATGTCCAAAAATTTAAAGAGAGTTGAGGAATCTTATAAGGATTTTAATAATCTCAAAGATGTTATTGTCAAGATAGCTAGGGACTAGTAGAGACTCAAAGATATCATGGATAAATGGGTCCCTAGGATTACAACTCTGCAAGGCATGTATAAGGGCTCTACACGTGAGAATAGTCCACTTGATGATTTTTTTCCCACTTTAATATGGATAAAGTAGTAGGGGAAATGCAAGCATATATGGCCACCCTAACAACAAAGGAAAAAATAAAACTTAAACATTTTGAAAATATTGATATTAAAATTATGCCAAAAATTAGAAAGGAGGATGAGGAGATGAAGGAGTTCCTTCAGTGGAAGTCTCAATTCAAGGCACTGGTTCCTACTTTGTCTTTCTTTATTTGTGATAACAATAAAGTGGATATAAGTTTTCTTAAAACTTGCTTGGACAAGTCAATTGATACAGATCAAGCATTAGAGGCCTTCAACAAGGAAACTAGTGTAATTTTGGATGTAAGATATGGATGATACATGTATAACGTTGACCTAATTATTGCTTTTCAATGGCCTATAGAGAGAACATGCATAACATGGGATGATAAATATAATAACTTTCTTGAAATATGAGCCATTTTACCACTCAAGTCAAAGTCATAAGAAAATATGCACATATGGTGAGTTGACATTCATATATCCATGTATATTCTTATAGTTTTGGAACTTTTTGTCCTTTTGTGGTCTATTGAGCATCTGCTCCAATAGTTCTAAAAAATAATATTCTCTCAACTCAAACAAGGAGGCATTAATAAGCAACCATTCGTTCTCTCATTATTGCAATTTTAGAAAATATCTCCTTTAACAACCCAAACAAATGCTTTGCCTTCTAGTGGGTGGTCTCTTTTGTCTTCTACAAGGCAGCTTTGGTTTTTGTCTTTTTCTAGGGACATGATTTTCAAATGAATATGAGACATCTATTCATGGCTTGAGGCTTGTTTTCTCCCATATTTCAAATTTTGTAACTAGAGCATTTGTATTTTAGTCTATACATGTTTGGTCTAGGTTTTTATAGGAAAATAATGTCAACACATTTGTTAATTTTGTATGACAATACTAGCTATGTACATCAATATATAGTGACAATTTTGCAATCAATTGTCTCCTAAAATATATACTCCTTATCATTTATGAATATAAATTGATCAAAGATCACTTATATTCATCTTTGCAAGTTTTATGCAATTGAATGTTTCTTTTATGGCTTCTATTCAAGGAGTAGAGTAATCTACTATATAAAAAATATTGAATGTTTTGGATGTATGTAGGGATTGTTAAGTAGAGTTGGTTGTAAATTCTAAGAGTAGTAGTGTAAGGCATTATTACTAAGCTTTCACAAAACTAGAATGAATATTGTTGTATGAGTTTTTAGTTGCATTTCCCTTGAGTCCATTTCCTAGGTCTAAGGCATTAGTTTGAATGAATGTTCTGATTATGCTTCCATGGTCATCAATCTTAAAATAATTTTCCCTTTTAGTTGTAATTTATCTTATAATGTTATTTTCATGTTCTCTGGCACTAAATGCATGAGAAATCCAAGAATCTAGCTCATTAAGTGTGTTTCATCTATAATTCTTGGTCATTTAGAGAGAACATGTTTGTTTTAAGCAATATTGATATTAACCATATGAAATCCTAGTGGATACTACATAGGACCACCCTCCTAGGTCTTGCAGAGCATGAAGTGCAAAGGAGAAAATTGTAAAACCTTTCTCTTGTTCGTTGGCCAACCTTCTAAAATAATTAAGCATAATAATTTGCTATCCCTTTAGATTGTTTTAAGAACTCATTGGAATTACACCAAAATAATCCAACAGGGTAAATCAATATAACTAGCACTTGCACTAGGAGGGGTGCAATGGGTACGCCAATAGAGAAGTATTTATAGGTCAACATGCTAAGAAGTGTACTTTGTAGTGTTTATATAAGTTTGTAACAAGAGTTTGAAATACACACACAAGATATTTGATTTAGAAATGTTTGGAACAAATGGAAGTTTTTTTTTTAATTACATTTTTTTGTAGCTAATTGAAGGAAAGATTTGTAACAATTTCAATTATGATGCTTTTGTAGTCAATGATTAAATATTCTTGTATGAAAAGAGCCTATACAAAGAAGTTTGTGTTCATTTATTTGTTCCTACACATTCAACAAAAAAGTTAGAACACTACATCATAATTGCATTGATGGTTTTATTTGAAAAGTAAAAAGTACTAAAAATGAAAGTAGGTGGTAGAAGGAACTATAGGTGAGAGAATATATTTTTTGGTAGTATTGTAGGAGCACTTTGATGCAAAAAAAATAAAAATACAATTATTAAGTAGCCACCTGTAAACCATGGAGATATGAGTAAATCAGTTTTGAATTTCTTTCTCTAAAGCATATACTATGAAGAGTGCAGTAAAAAGAATAAAGTGAAATTTGATACAAATAAGTTTGAAAGTAATAATGTGTACCTGTACCTAATCATAATGAAAGCAGATGTAGTCGATACTCTTCCTTTTTCTGATAATTGTGTATGGATTATTTTATTCTTGAATATCGATCAAAAGAGAAGGGTGGTTCTATTTTAAGGATCTTTATTGGTTTAAATCTAGATATAGCTATAAAAGTTAAGCCTTTTCTTTCAATTTTACCTATATATGTTGTTGCTTTGTTGAGTGTCAATCCTTGGGATTTATGTATTGTAATTTCCCATGCCATGGATAGTGGTAGTTGTCTATGATTACCTAGAGATGTGGGTGTTATAGGTATATTTTTTGGTTATTTCTAGTCCAAGGTGGGCCATTGTAGGTATCAAATCCCACTACTACATACAAAGGTAAATTAGGCAGTTTAGAGCCAAATGTGTAGACAATATCTACTACCTCTCCAAGATATCCATTCACAAGCCCTGTTTGATTCTACAAGTTTATAGTTAGCATTATGCATTGGCCTCTACATAGAAAAATTTCTTGGGAATTTGGTCACCATCATTATCCATGTTTGAGTTGATGTGTGTTTTATTCTCAACACAAAGTGCGATAGGAAGATTTAGCAGGCTAAGCATTTTTTTGTTGTGTATCTCAACTAAATCATTGTAGAGATTAGGTGCATTGATTGGTCAAAACCTTTTTTTCATCAGTTGATAGTAATTTGTTTTTGAATTCCATTAGTAATTCCTAGTCTTGTTTAGTTAGTTCTACATTACAAATGTTTTGTAATTTTTGACTGAAGTGAACTTGAGTCTGAGTGTCACCATCTTGACGATAAATTATTTACAATGTAACAATTGTAGTGAAATATTCCCATGGGAATTTGGAATCTAAGTGTGCATAGATAGGTTTTTCCATAACAGGTGGTAGTTGTGCCAAGTAACCTACTAGAATGATAGATGTCTCACCAAATCACATGTGTTGTTGGTGGGGGAAAGCTTCACACAGTCGACTATCTATTTTCAATAGTAACTTTAGTCCTATGAATCTCATCTCATTGATAATTAGGTACTTTGTGTGTCTCATATTTTCTTGAAAAATGTAAATGATTGAGCCCTTAATGGTTGCATTTCTTTTATTTAAATCTTAAGGGGTGAAAGTATAGTTGATGCAAGTATGTTGAATGCAACGATTCCTATAAGAGAAACTACAAGGAGCAAGCTATATTGGTTTGATGCTAATCTATTGAGTACATGTCTAATGCAATGTATAAGATAATATTTTCATGTACTTGTTGTTCCTTGTATCATCATGTGCAAGGGTTGGTTGAAGGAATTATCATTGTAGTGATTTTTAACAATGGTAAGCGATAGTTCTTGTTTGGGAGATAGTGGATATGGTGGGTCATTTATCTCAAATGTGGATTGGTCATCTTGAGGGACATCTTGTTTGTGCTTATGAAATGTTCAACATTGTTCTATAAATGTTGAGGTATAATACAATCATCTCTTTGTATCTAAAAAGATGATCCTATCAACAAAGTTTGGCTACTTTGTATCTTTTTATTATAAACCATGCAATTCTTTTGAATCCAATGATCCTTAAAAATTTAAACAAATCAATTTTATACAAATACTTTGATATTCCAACCAAAATAATTGCACATAGGATTTCCATAATGGCCAAACTTGACCATACAATCCATAAAGGATAACAAAGCCCAAGATGATTAGAGTAGATATGGATAGAAATATTTCTAAATCACATAAAGGAAAAATTTAACTTGAACAACCATGGAGAACATGGTGTAGCCTTTTGCATAGATCATGCCTTGCATCTTGTAAGAATGTCTTATTTGCACAAGGCTCATAATTGTAGTAGAATTAGTTCATTAGGCTATGAGTAAACAAACATCCAATAAAAAATAGACAACACAACCTCTGATAAGTCATTCCTAGCTGGTTATAGCTCATTTTAAAAATATATTTAGGCATATTATAAGCTAATATTTTTAAGCACTATTTTGATGGGATTGTGACTTAGAGAGTCTAACCCCATATCCCCATGCAACTTCTTAGGTATATTTTCTTCTTAAATTTAAGTAGCTAGAATGTTCCCACATGAATTTAGAATTCTGGTAAATGGATAAATCTAGAATCTCCTTTATTTTCTAGGGGAGTAGCTATTATTTAGGAATTGAAAATAGGCTATGGAAAAAAAGGGTAGCCTAGAAATAAGCAACAAATGCATTTTTAGAAGAATTTTAAGTGGATCCATACATTTTTTTCTATATTTTTCATTTGCCTCCAATTTTCCCTCTAAAATTTACCTACAAAGAATATTATTAATATTATTCATTCATACATGGAAATAAGAAGCAACTACATAATTTTAAAATGACCGCTTAAAAATAAGTAGCAAAATTAAATATTTATGGGCCACCGACTCCACAAATTAATCCTAAAAAAATTGAGCAATGGTTGCTATCCAAAATAAGCTAAGAAATTGCATGGGGAACTTCCCTAACGGTACCTACTTATTTATTTTATTTTATTTTCCTCTACATTCTCTTCTCTACTTTTGGTTTTGGTTCCAAGAACAACTACCACATGGGCTTGAAGGAAACAATAGATGCCAATGATAACAATAATATTTATATTTTTGATTGTGGGATTTAAAATCTTAGATAGAATACCATGTCCTATATGATAGATGGGTTGAAGAATTTATCTAGCAAGGCTATCTAGAGAAGTTGCATGGGCATGTCGAAGGAGAGGGAACACTAGATGTAGAATTTAGGATTTGGAGTTGACAAGAATGTGCACACATTTGTATGGTATTTAGTTATACCAAATGGGTAAGGTTTTAGGTGATGTTAAAAATTTCTTCTAGTCTCTCATTAGTCCAACCCATTACTTATTTTTGTATAGTACAAATTTCAATTTTTGTATGTTAGCATGATAAATAGTGAATCCTATACCTCCACCAAATGAACTACTGAATATTTTTGGGGATTCAATGTGGGATTTTCATTATCTTATCATTCCACTTGAATTCTAAATCAAATTAGTTGTTTTGATCAAATTATCATTATGAATAGAAATCAAATATTTAAAATTCATCAAATCCATCCTTGGAGATGGAATAATAAAGGTATTTTTTTTATTAATAAGAATCACTATCTATTAATTAAAATTAAATATTACACATATTCATAAAAAAAGATGGGTGTGCCGAAGAGTCACATGGGTAGCACCCAGAAAATAGAAAGCACCAAAATAAGAACCAGTCACTAAGTGGTGATAACAGTGCCAAAAAAGGGAGGAGGGTCCTTGTCATCCAACCCACCCCACACATTAGTGGGGTTTAGAGTGACATCAGGAGGGGCCCGACCATCATCATCCTTCTCTTTATCTTCTTGCTGAGTGGGATAAATTGCCAGATCCAGCCATAAAAACCATTTTAAAGAATCAATCAACCAACCAAGTGTTCTGCCAAAGGACCAACCAAAAGCACCACCACCACCTCTAGAAGCTCCCCTAGAATGCCACCCCAAGGCAACCCAAGGAGGAGAGGAGGGTGAACATCTACAAGGATGTGATTTGTTGTGACTTGAGGCTTAGGAGTGGGGATGTATTGTTGAGAGTCCCTGATAGAGCCACTCCTACCCTAATAATAGTCATGAGGAGGAAAGTGGCCCTAAGAGGAAGTGGGAGAAGGTGACACATGAGCAACTGTGTAAGGGGTGTTCCTCCAATGGTCTAGGAGCTCCCAAAGGTTAGCCACCTTAAGCACAACTTTATTGGCTTGTACTTGGATCTTCAATAACATATTATAACATATAATGGTTTTAGGAAAAAGTGATACATGTTTATCAATCTGGCTATGAGTGAAAATAATGGAGTTTCTATTTTTCCAAATGATAAAGAGGATTTACACCTTGAAAATGTGCCAAATTTGGATATACTTATGAGGAAGGTGAGGCCAATCGCCCAAAAGAACCATATGTTAGGAGAAAGGCTCAAGCTAAAAGGGCCAAAAGAAACCATGGCTCCAATTCCACAACTATTGAGCTCTAGAGCATAACCAAAATAGGTGCTTGAAAGACTCATGTTTCCCACAAAAAGGGTAATGAGGGTCAAGAACCCCCATGTGAGTAAACTGAGATCCCATTAGTAAGCCTTGGAAAAGAATACACCAAGAAAAGTGGGCAATCTTAGGCTCAACAAGAGCAACCCACACATTAAAAAATTTGTGGTGTCAAACTGACATCAAGGATTGAAGATGCCACCTCTAGTTCAAACTATTAACCATTAGGAGATGAGAAGAAAGCCACTAGTAACCAAGTTGATGCTTGTAGTTCCTAAAAGGGGTATTAGGACCCCACTTCCAACCTTTCCACCAAGGCTTGGAAAAATGGACACCAACCTTGTGAAACATGTCAACTAGAATGGCATTAAGGACTCCTTCAATGGTTTCCCAATCATGACACTTTAAGCCAAAATTTGCTTTAAAAACTCCCCACGACATGACACTCATCATGGGTCTAGAAAACCAGTCATGAGGAGTTTGAATGACCTTGTGAAATATGAGAACCTTAAGCTAGGGCAACTTGGCAAGAGGATGTACTAGAGTGGCGAATTTAAAGGAGACCACTAGATATTTTGTTGATTGAACAAGCTTCTTCATAATGAGAAGGCTATGAAGACCAATCCATTTCCAAGTTGGTCTATGAACTAGATATCCCGCATAAATACAATTCCTCAAAAGAATCTTACAAGCCTCATTGTCAGTGAGGGCACAAATGATCCACTTGGAACAAAGAGTAGTTCCTTGCCTTTGAGTGGTGAAAAGGTCAAGCCCACTAGAATGTTTGGGGAGGCAACAAAATCCCAAGCAACATGATGAAACCCTTTGTGAGTCTCAAAGGAGGCCCAAAGGAGGTCCCTGAGAAACTTTTCAAGCTTTGCATAGAAGGCCTTGGAAGGGGCCCAATACAAAGATTAGTAAACATGAGTTACTGCCAAAATTTTAGAGCACACCTAGAACTTGTTAGCTAGCAAGAGCAGCTTAGTGATCCAAAAATCCAGCTTTTGCTCTATACAAGAGAGGACAATTTTCCATAAATCTGAAGATGAATCCTGAAAAGCAAAGGGGATGTCAAGGAACCTAAAGATATCCTTGTAAGCAATCCACTTACAACCATATTGTTGTATTGAAAAAGGACTAGGAAGAATGGATTGATGATAGAACTGAGTTTTGTGCCACTAAATAGCAGAACTAGAGGCTAAGCAAAAGGTCTCAAGATAGTCAAGGGTAGCTTTGACATTATACTCTTCCTCCAATAGAGTAAGAAAAGAGTCATTGAAAAAATGGTTATTGACGAGCTATGCCAACAAGTTGGGAAAGGTGATCCCTTGGACAAGCCCACAAGAGATAAAGTGGGCCAAGAGATAACCAAAACCTTCAGCAACAAGGACATACAAAGAAAGAGCCAAAGGGAAACCTTGGTGAATGAAACAAAACAATCCAAAAGGTTGATATTGGTGGAAATTAATGGTAATGTAGTCAAAGACATCAACAAAAAGCATGCTCATAGATTGAATAAAATGAGGACCAAATCCCAAAGCATAAAGCATTAGCAAGAATAAAGGGCCATTTAATGTGGTCATAAGCTTTAACAAACTCAATCTTCAAAAAAAATTCTTTCTGATGTGAGTGTCTAGCCCACTCCATACCCTCCCAAACAACAATGATGTCCACAATGAATTTGGATTTAATAAATCTAGTCTATTTTGGGCAAATGATTTGAGGGAGAAGGTGGCAGATTCACAAGGCAAGGGCTTTAGCAATGATTTTTTAGGAGACATTAAGGAGCATGATGGGTCGATAGTTGCAAATATCTTTAGGGTCATTAGACTTAGGTATGAATTTTATGTTTCCTTTGTTAATAAGTTGCCAAGGGATTCAAATGAAATGATACTAAGTAAGCTTTATGAAGGTCTTCTCCCACAAAGTCCAAAAGGGATTTATAAAATTCAAAAGGGAAACCATCAATTCCCGAAGCTTTTTCATCAGCCATAGTGCTCACAACCTCTTTGAGATCTTCAATGGTGAGCAATTGCTCACAAAAAATATTTTGATCAAAAGAGAGTCTATTAGGCACAACTCTGAGGCATTTTTTGAGAGCATTGGCATGCTTTAGAGTATAGACTTGGGAAGTAAAAACTTTTTTATAATGCCTAGCAAAATCATGGAGAATGTTAGGAAAATCTATGAGCAAATGATTGCCTTTTTTGATCTGTTTTATGCCATGTTAATTGTTCCTAGCTCGAAGAGCAAGAAAAAAATCCTTCAAGGCATGATCCCCAATTTTAACTTAGTGAAGTTTGGATTTAATTTGGGAACCTCTCACAACATAACAATCAATAATTTTCTTTTGATGTCTCAGCTCTGCTACTCTAGATTGCAAGGCTGAGGAAAAGGGGTTAGCTATTGTTGGTTAACAGATTTGTCACCTAACTCTATATTCTTACGCCCATAGAGGTGACAAATGTAGCAATAGTTGAATTAGTCATAACAATGTTTCAAGATGATTCTCTACTTATTTTAAAAGGTGGCAACTACCTTCTTTAGATATTCAATGAATGATTTTTAACTAATATCACTTTTAACCAAAAAGCAAATGAAAGCAAATGATTTTAACCAGAAAGCTTTGAAAGGCATCCACACAATATCAAGTATCAGAAACTTAAACTACCAAATCTTCAAAACTATATTTAAGAAATCTCTATGTATCCATCACCATAAAATCTTTATTCACAGATAAACATTCCATGACGACAAAACTAACAAAACATCCATCATTCCAATAACATATAATTCACTGGAAAAATACTAAACATAAGTAGAATAAATTCACACACCATAACACAAAGATTATGTATGCATGAACTTCACCATTGTCTTTCTATATTGAAATAACAGAAAGAATTCAAACTTAAAGATAACAGAGTTTTTGCTCTAATGAGCAAAACAAAGTTTTCCCAAAAGATCCCTATCACCAAGCAGTTCCCCAAATTTAAAGATTACAAATTATCTTTGATAATGGTTTCTTGAATACAACTGTTTCAGAAATTAAAATAAAAGTTTTTAAAGTATCAAGAGAGCCAAATTAAAGAAAATAGCATAACAACTAAACTAATCAGTAGTCCCATCTTCAATTCTTTCGTTTCCAACTATCTCCACCTCTTGTTGTTCTAGTAACACCTCTTGTGCCTTTACTCTTTTCCTGTATTCCCAGTACTTGGTGACAATTGTGGTAATGTTTTTTCTTCCTAGAGTAGTAGTGATTTGCAACCTTTTCCTCCATCTTGAAAGCGCACGGTCTGAATCAACAATTGTTTCATAGATATTGTCACTTTCAACCTTGAATGCACTCATATAGGTCTGTAAATTGTTCAATTTTCTGAATGAGTCTGTAGTAGCTATCTCTGGATCACCTACCTCATTATGATATAGTTCTTTATATTCTTTTGACATGTTTGCAACATCCAATATATTTTCACCAAATTCATCTGTGAGGTCCACTTCAAGGGCATTGAAATTCTCCTTGATTTTCACCAATATGTCAAATTATTTTTCTAACACTTTATTGATCTCCTTGATATAATCCTCATATATTGACAATTTCCAATTCAAGGAATCAAACCAATTAGGATCAATTTCTTTCGGATCATCTACCAGTTTCTCCTTAATCAATAAAGTGTGTTCCATGGAGAGTAATTTTGCAATTTCCTTAGAAAGCTCATATGTGCTACTATGTTCTCTCCTCATCTGTTGGAGTTCAGATACTAGCTCCTTTCTTTTATCAGACACATTAACATAAAATTGCACAAATTTATGAATGTAGAAAAGGCCATCTTGGTAAAGCCTTTCTATCCACTCATTGGCAGACTTAGCATAACCTAAGTTTTTCTTGACCTTTTGCACAGTCTTAGAATCAATACGTTGAACATTTGAGCTTGAGGCTTTCCTAGGGGTTGAAGTAACAATTGATGAAATAAATTTCTTAAAGAAAGAATATGAGATTGTAATTGAAGGTTCTCCTTTTTATGTTCCTTTTCCATTTTAATTAATTCATTAACAGAGTAATCAACATGATAGACATCACATTCTAAAGTAGACGACCCCATGTCAACATGAGTAACCTTGTAATTGACCTTTGTTATTTCATTTTCATTCAAATTCTTTATAGGATCAATGATATCCAACAGTTGATGCCAAAAAGAATAATCGGTGATCATCTATAACATCCTTTTGGCCTTTTTGGGCTTTTGGTGTCCTTGTAGCAGCATAGCAACTATATCCACCTGAACTGTCATTGTAGGAACATTCTTCCTCTTCTTCTCTATTGCTTTTTTTAATCATGTTGGAGAAGAAGCCACAAACCTAGTATCTTTGCTTTTAACACTTACATTCTCAATTTTCTCAACTGACTGAACAAAAACAAAAGTATCTCACATTGGAGAAGGAGGAACTTCAAAGAATGTGTGAAAAGTATTATCTTCAATTATGTGCATGAAAATTCCCTCAGAGTTTGTAGGTGTTGGATTTTCCTGACTATCTCTTTTTTTAGGTACTGAGTAGGGCATGCTATCCTGTTCACAAATTGACTTTAACTTAGCCCTTATGTCTCCTGAATTTTCACCGTCTCCTCCCAATTGTGAGCCAGTGCCTGACAACCTAGTCGTTTGTTTTCCAAACAATATGCTTGTGCTAGAGGCCTGCAAAGTCCCTTATTCATTTCTCTACAAAGTCCTTTGCTCCTAAGGAGAACCTGCACTCTGCCACCATTTTCCATTTAACTAGTCTGAATTTCTCCTCAAAACAGGGACATAATTAACCATCAAATTTGAGACTTCATCCTCTAACAAGTTAATTCTGGAGGGCTTAGTAGTAGGGGCTTGATATTCAGGGTCATTAATCATTGAATCTTCCTCCACATCTTCTGGAATATTAAAGGAGATACCAAAAGTTTGTATCTGCTTTAAGGTCAATCTCATAAAACTTCTCCTTTGCACCTCACCTTCATTTGTACAGTCTTCCCAAAAATCCTCAATATTTGAGTAATATTCATAACTACTAGCTCCATACAAATTTTGCTTAACATAGCCCTTGCTATCAAAATTAGTTCTCATGGGAAAATATTGCAAATTAAATTCATTCGGGGATTTCTTCGCACCCCTAGCAATATTATTACTCTTGTAGGAAAATGAAGGCATGGACAATAGAAAAAACATATACCTTCTTTCCCATGTTTGAATATTTAACATTCACCACAACCATCTGCCGAAAAAATTTAAGAATAAAAAGAAAATCACTTAGATACTGAGGAAACCTCAATGGGGCCTTCTCAAAACCTCCAATTCTAAGATAAGTGAATCTGTTGAATTGAATGTAAAAACTTTCGAACCTCATTACCATGGCAACCGCCTCAAGTGAAACCCAAAGCTTAGGGTTTCCATCAAGTCTTCTTACAATATCCATTAAGAATGCATCATTGACATGACAAAAATCCTTCATACCAACCTGCTTAGTGAGTTGTGGCAAGCTTCTATACATAGGAATGTCTGGTATTGGAGACCCTTGTGGTTCCAACCCTGCCTAGACAACTTCTTGACTGGCTAAAATATAAACTAGATATGAGCACATGTGGAATGCAAAAGTTTTCCAGAAATTTATCAATTGCTCATTTAGGTAATAACTAATAATCTTAGCCCAGTCAATGAATTTTTTTTCTCTACAAATTACCATAATGAATCGACACATCCAAAATTTGAAAGATTTCAAATATGCATCACCAACTACTTGAAGCCACAAGGTAACAACATCCAAAATTTTTTATTTTTAAAATGGACCCTTTTAAGTTATGAGGGCAACTGAGACTTACCCTTTTTCTTAGACTTCAACCCATTCTTTGCAATGGAATTTCTACACCATTTTTCATTCATTCTAAAAAAATCATCTCTAATAGCTATAGACATTTCTTCTACAATCTCCCTCTTTGAAATACTTAATGCACAAGAAATGACTAAAAGAGTGATTCTCGTAATGACAAACCCATCCACAGCTCTAATTTCTTGAGTCTCTGGAATGTAGCCCCTTGTGCACACAATCACCAGGTTGACGCTTTGCATAGCTTTGGGAAAACCCCCTATGCATGCCAAACCACTTTACAAAATTTTCTCTCCTAGTGGCATTCTACTATCTTGCTCCAAGCACACCAAAAACTCCTCCAAATTGAGGTGCCCAATTTCAGTGTCCCTCACTCTAGACTAGTGATTTTGAATTCCACTCTGCATGAGCACAATTATGCAGAGAAAAAATGCTTGTACTTTGAGAAGTATTGGAAAAGAATAAGAGTGTAGGATAAGTGACTTAATGAATACTTTGCCACCCAACTTATGTCATTACTTGATAGGACATGCAATTAATGCGGCATTCAATTTCATTCCTTGAAAAGATAGCCTTTAAACCTGCATGCTTTTTTGAAAACCCTAAAAAGATAACTCAAGATTATTCCATACATATCATTTAATGAGATGGTGATGCCTTTGGAAACCAAGAAAAATACACAATGTTGTGTGGTCGTAGAAACTTGGAACCTTAGAACCAAAGTCGGGAGTTTCAAAGTTTTGTAAACCTTCGACTCACTGACTTCAAAGAAAACCAACAAAAGCTTGGAACTCAACAAGGGGAACCAAGTTAGCCAATAAAGAAGTTATGAAAATTTAGAACTCCACAACAACGTTATGAAACTTAGAGGAGTAGCGACCAAGGTTAGGAAAAATACACAACCCGCGACTTTGCGCAATTTTCAAGAGGAATAAATGATAAGGTATTTGAAAATGAATGAAGTAAAAGACCCAAAAGGCCCAAGGAGGGGAAGCTTAAATTTTTTAATACCAGTTTTTAAGTTATGGATAACATTGGCTCCGAATGGGGACAAGGACTAACAGGACACAGAGAATACAAAACAACCTTGAAACAAAGCCTTATTCATGGGAAACAAAGACAAAGCAAATCAAACCAAACAAAACAAAGACAAAAGACTATGTACAAGGGTGGACTCAAGAAGAACTTCAATCAAATAAATTCAGATCTTTCCCATTGTAGGGAAGAGGTAGAGTGGTACCATTTGGATAAGCTGGCAAAAAAGTATTGTCACCAACTATTTGCTTGATTTTAAAATGCCCCTTCCATAGAGAATCAAACTTTTTGTGTGCTCCCTTTGGCTCTCGTCTCCTATCCCATAGAAGAATAGAATCACCAACTGAAAAAATTCTTTGCCTAGCCTTTTTTTCAAAAATTCTCTTCACCATCTGTTGGTGTTTTGCAATTTTATCAACCACTATGTCTCTTTGTTCTTCTGACTTGTTCAGATACATGACCTTTTCAATTACAGACTGAAATTGTTCATCTTCTATGGCCTTCTGTAGATTAAGTGTTGAAATCTCTAGAGGCGTTGGCAAGGTGCTATCAATGTCGTATACAAGTTGAAGGGGGACATACCAATAGCTCTTTTACATGTTACCCTATCATCCCACAAAGCATCATACAACTTCTTATGCCATCCCCTTTGATTTTCATCTACCAACTTTTTGATAATAGAAATCAAATTTTTATTATTGGACTCAACCTGTCCATTTCCTTGTGGATAATAATTAGATGAATGTGCTAGGATAATACCATAATCACAATAGAAAAGAGTAATCTCAACAGATGAAAAAGAACTGGCATTATCAACAACAATCCTTTTGGGCACACTGAATCTCACCAGAATATTTTCCTTCAAGAAGTCACACACCACCTCTGAAGAAGTATGCTTCAATGGAATATCCTCCACCCATTTGGTAAAGTAATATGTAGCGGTTAATATGGGTGTGTGTCTAGCATTGGAGTTGGGATTAATCAGACCAATAAAATCTAGGTCCCATTGTTGGAAAGGTTCATCTATTACCACAGGTTTCAAAGGTAGGGCTGCAAGATGGGGTCTACCGGTAAATATTGAACACTTTTCACATTTTGACACCCATTCATAAGCATCCTTGAACATTCCTGGCCAATAAAATCTTTGACGCAAAATTTTGAAAGCTATTATAGAAGCTGAAAAATGACCACCACATGCTTCATTATGAAAAAATTCTAGCAGCCTTTTCTATTGCTCTTTATCAATGCACCTCAAAAAAGTCCCATCCACACCTTTCTTGTATAGATTTCCTTCCCAAAGGACGTATTTAATAGCTTTAAGTTTCAAATTTATTTTTTCTTTGGATGACAGATGTGATGGGAAATCACCATAGGTTAAGAAATAAGAAACATCAGAAAACCATTCATCTATTGTGCTAGTGAAAAGAACTAAAGGAAAATGTTCCTCTCAACAATTTTACTTTCTGCAATCATTTTCGCTAAACCCTTTCCCCTAACTAGGTTAGTGGGTTTAATGTCCACATCATATTCTTGCACTTTCACTATCCAGGGCCCCCTTTTATTACATCCAATCTCTTGTTGGATGAGGATACTCTTCACAGCGGTCTCAAGAGCAAAAATAGTTGAATGAGAATGTAGAATATAGAATTTGAAGTTTTTCAAAGCCTTTACAATGGCATAGGCATGTTTTTCAAGTGGAGAATACTTAATTTCACACTTTTAAAGAGGAGTACTCATAAAAGAAATGGGAGCTTCAATACCTTCCTCATTTTTCTATAAAAAAATGGCTAATAGAGTATGTTCTGATGCATAGCTATATATGATAAAATCTTTTGTAAAGTCTAGATGCACTAGGGTCGATGCACTTGTAATAGTTATTTTTATATCTTCAAATGATTGTTTCCCTTGAACACTCCACTTGAACATTGGATGATTTTTCATCATGTCAGAGATAGGCTTTGTCAACTCAGTAAAATCAAGTACGAACCTTCTCAGAAAATTTACTTGGCCAAAGAAAGACCTGGTGCCGTCTTTATTTTCGAGAAAACTTAGCTGCATGATAGCTTTCACTCTCTCAGGGCCTATATTAATCCCATCCTTTGAAACAATATGACCTAAGATTTTTCCTCCAGTTACAACAAAGACAAACTTCTTAGGGTTTAAATAAATTCCTTCCTCCCTGCAACGATGTAATACTACTTCAAAATTGTGAAAATGATCAACTCTCTTTTTAGAAAAAAAAACTATTAAGTCATCCAAATAAATCACAATGATTTTATTCCTTAGATCACCAAAGGACAAGTCCATAGCCCTCTGAAAATTTTCCCCTACATTTATAAGACCAAATGGCATTCTATTATAAGCTTAAAGATCCCAATGGGTGTAGTGAATGTTGTTTTATGTTGATCTTCTAGAGCTACTTCAACTTGATTATAACCTGAGAATCCATAAAGTATAGACATCATTTCAGAACCAAAAACTATGTGCAATATATGGTCCATAAGAGGAAGTGGATAGTTATCTTTTAAAGAAGCCCGATTTAATTTCTTGAAGTCCACACAAATCCTTATTTCTCCATTTTTCTTCCTGACAGGAACTTATTAGATACCCATATGGAATGATGGATAGGGTAGATAATTTTCACTTTCAACATCTTATCTATCTCATTGAAAATAGCTTCAGCTACCTTGGGGTTATAATTTCACTATTTTTGCCTATAAGGTGAAGCACCAGGTTTTAATGGGATTTTATGCTAAAATTCTCCATTTCTAAATATCTTCAAATCAACATAGCACCACAGAAAGACATATTTGTAACATGTCAATAAAGAGATTAGTATTTCTCCCTCCTTTGGAGAACAACACTTTCCAATGAAAACAATCTTAGGATCATCTTCTAGGCCAATATTTACCTGATCATACTCAACAAATGATTCAACATAAACTTTGCTCTTTTGCTTCATATATTGATTATGTATGTTGAATAAATCTTCAAGAGAAACTAGGCCTTTAGGAATCTTATTGTCTTTCAACTGGATGACTTATGTTTCCTTTCCATCAGAAGTAGTAATTTCACCTTCCAAGATATCATTACTTTTATCACCACTACCTTCAAAATAGATATGGGAAAAAGATTCAACATTTTCTAAAAATTCAATAATTTGTTGATCATTATTAAACACTTGCCAATGATTCACATTGTCAAGAACACTAGGCTAATAAACAATCTCAATTCGATAGGTTTCATCTTTAAAATTAGGATGTGGTAATAGTAATGATGCTGAGGCTGCAAGGGAGTCATCTCTATTATTTTGATCTCTTGGAACAAACTCCATAGAAAAGGCATTAAAATATTCAATACAATCCTAGACTCTATTTTTGTAGTGCTTGAGCCGACCATTTTTCATAGTATATACCTACCTGACTTGTTTCATAATCAATTATGCATCTCCCATAGCTCTCAATTTCTTAATACCTTTTTCTTTAGCTACACTTAGACCAAGTAATAGGGCCTCATACTCTGTTGTCTTATTGGTATTAGGAAATTCTATTTTAAAAGCAAAAGGAAACTTATAACCATTTGGTGAAACTAGGATTGTCCTTGCACCTGACCCAACATTAGCACAACTTCCATAAAATTCTAGTGTCCACAATTCATTAACTAGATTGGGAATAATTTGATCTGAGCATTCTCCTTGAATAGAGGAGCACATATATGTATCTGGTCTAGTTTCTACAAATAGAATATCTGCTCTTGGATCACTGGACTTCAATACTGTGAACTTAGCTTTGGGCTTAGGATTTAGGCATATCTTTTTCCCATCCAATGGTATTATAGCATGTAACTAGTCTATCTATATTTCCCCATCGAGGTCTTTACAAAAGCTCCTAGTCAAAAGCATCCCATAACTGGTTGGGATATCAACAACCAATATGGTTAATTTCAATCTCTTTTTAGGAAATAAAACTAGGGCTACCTGAGCATCCTTGATCTAACCTATGATAGGGATTGGGGAACCATCCATGGAATAACATTTTCCTTGGGAAGGGGTAAAAGATAAACCTATGGCCTTGGCTATTTGGGCATGCATCACATTTTTAGAAGCTCCAAAATCAATGATACAATTACTTAGCCTGAAACCAACAATGTATAATGACACATAAAAAGGCTCTAGTTTTGCAAGAGGATTTTATGAACTTGAAGGTTTATCTACATAATTTGAGAAAATTTGATTTTCTATGTGTGTTTCACTTCCACATGATACTTTGTATTCTTGTAGGACTCAACTATATCAAATGAGTTGGGAGGAAGAGCAATAGAGGAGGAAGTAGATGGTACCTTGGTTTGCACACTTTTGGGAGCAACTTGTTCTTGTCTCTTCTGTCTTGTTAAAATATATTTTGGGGCTAAAGATGAACCGCTTTGCTCTCTTTTGACTTGTTGTACTCTAGTGAATACAACACAATTAGGGTCATCAATTTTGATATACACATCCTCTCCTACCTCTGCATTTGGTTCATAGTCAAAGAAATTCATGCCAACATCATGAGATTGGATAGGTTCTTCCACATATGGTTCTTCAGCATGTTCATTTGTTGAGAGCATTTGCATAAATCTAATCATCTCTGGGTAGGTAGCTCCATCATGATCTGAGGTTAGATGAAATTTACAATGATTACTCTTGCTAGAAGAAGGGGCACCCTCAATTTCCAATCTTTGGTTTGGGGCAGCCAATGATAGTGTTTTATTGGGAGTTCCTTGGTAATTATAATCTCTCCTAGGGACATTTTGATAGGGTGATTGTGCAAGACTTTTTGGCATCTATCTCTTTAGAGTGATTATATCATTGGCCAATTTTGAATAAATAGATCAGTAGAGTTTACTGGCGATGGTTTACCAGTCTGAAATTCTTTCTTCCATTTTCCAGTAACAATTAAATCATCTTCTATAGATATGGCTCTCTCTTGAGAAATGTCTACAATAGTTGCACCCTCCCTTTTGATAGTGAAACTTACATCTACTGGTAGGGTATTAATGAACATTTCTTTCAATAGATCAGGACCCAACCTCATATTTGTAGCAATCCTATTATACAATTTATTGAACTTGGCTACAAATTCTCTCATTGGTTCATGAACCTCTTTTTTCATAGAGCCCAATTGAGCAACCAAGACTTGGTCATTTTCTCCAGTCTTAAATCTTATTTTGAACCTTGTCCTTAGGGTAGCCCAATTAGGAATAGAGCCATTCAAAAGAGAGTAGAACCAATCAGCAATAGCACTAGTCAAAGATTCCACAAAGAGTCTCATAGCAACATCCTCATGTTGTACCGCAAGAATAGAAGAAGTGACAAAGACAACTGGCATGTGTTCATCAGGAGTAATCTTCCCATATCCACTAAATTTTGGTATGATTTTCCCCAAACCCTTTGGAAAATCGTGAAGTTGAGCTCCAACTCCAAAAGTAAGAGGACCTATTACAACTCCCCAAGGGACAGGTTGGGCCATTTCAACAAGGTCATTGATAGGAAAATTTATTTGTATGGGGAGAATAGTGTCGTGCAAGAGAAGATCCTGAAAAGATGTATTAGAAACCCCAGGAACACTAGGCTTAGGAGGAGGAGAGAGGAGATGATGGTATGCTAATTGACTTAACCTTTTGGTTAGGTGGGAAGGATGAAAAACCAATTGCTTCTAATAACTCAAAATCTTTATCTACAATTCCTTTCTTTTTATCTCCCCTTGTATATCTTTTAGAAGCTAGAGCTAAACAAACAACAATAAATTATTGAGTTGCCAAATTTCACTTACTAATTATTTTGTGGAAGATTTTGTCTATTGTTTAACTGGTTTCTCTGATTTCTAGGAGCTCTAACTCTTCTGACTATAGGTACAACATTCTCTACAAAAATAATTTCTTGGGAATTTTCTCTTATGATTTCCCCAAGTTCTTCTTCTTCCTCTAACACCTCATTAACTTTGTGATATTAGAGGTTGGTTCTTCTTTATTTCCAAGTGAGTAGCCAAAGACCAGTAACTATATCTTCTTGATCACCAACAAACCAGTCTATGTTAGGATGAAGAACAAGAGCGTTACAATTTTGAAGAACCATAACTATCAATTATAAAGCAACTCATAATACAAATTTACTTAGTTTGATTCCCAGTGGAGTCACCAAAAATTTGTTGGTTAACAGATTTGTCACCTAACTCTATATTCTTATGCCCATGGAGGTGACAAACATAACAACAGTTGAATTAGTCATAATAGTGTTTCAGGCTGATTCTCTGCTTATTTTAAAAGGTGGTAGCTACCTTCTTCAGATATTCAACATTGAATGATTCTTAACTAATATCACTTTTAACCAGAAAGAAAATGAAAGGAAATGATTTTAACCAGAAATCATTGAAAGGAATCCACAAAACATCAAGTATCAAAAACTTAAACTACTAAATCTCCAAAACTATATTTAAGAAATGTCTATGTATCCATCATCATAAAATATTTATTCACAGATAAACATTCCACAATGAAAAAACTAACTAAAAATCCATCATTCCAATAATAGATAATTCACTTGAAAAATACTCAACATAAGCAGAATAAATCCACACACCATAACACAAAGATTATGCATCCGTGAACTTCACCATTGTCTTTCTATATTGAAATAACAAAAAGCATTCAAACTTAAAGATAACAAAGTTTTTTCTCTAATGAGTAAAACAAAGTTTTCCCAAAAGATCCCTATTGCCAAGTAGTTCCCCATATTTAAAGATTACAAATTATCTTTGATAACAATTTCTTGAAGACAACTGTTTCAAAAATTAAAATAAAAGTCTTTAAAGTATCAAGAGAGCCAAATAAAATAAAATAACATAACAACTAAACTAATTCACGATCCCAACTCTAATTCTTTTGTTTCCAACTATCTCAACCTCTTGTTGTTCATGTAACACCTCTTGGTGCAACCATGGTAGGAGGGTCCTCAAAGAGAACAATCCAGACTATGCAACAAGAGTTACGCAACAAAAGCAACACAAAATATCGAGGAAAATGCAGATTCCAACATTCTTATTATTAAGAATTTTGATTACAATCGACCGACAACATCTGGGTTTATAGATTCGGCTCATAGGCCTGATACAACATGCTCCAAATACAATATTCCTATATGCTCCTTAATGCAAGCTGAAATCTTACACTTCAAATCCAATATTCATTCCTAACTTATTGCCTTACTATCCTAATGATCATTACAATGCTTTATATCATATCCACAGATCTGGAATCCTCCATGTTGGCCAAAGATCATTACAATCTCCGATGAAGGAAAATGTAACGAGTGCATGAAATAGGTCAGCCTTAAATTTGAATTTCTCCTCGACAGGTGCATAGGATGAAGTGTGGACCTAAATTAAGGTTGGGGACACTCCATGGAATGATTCAAAAAACACCGTAAGGATCCAAAAGTTACAAGAAAGATCCACAAGAGATCAAACTAGCCATTAGGCTTGAAACTTATTTTGGTGCTGGTTCAAGAAACTGTTACTTAATCTAAAAGTGATAACTTGCCAGAAAAATATCCAATCGATCTAAAATATTGGAATAAGGAAAATGAAAATGTCCAAAATGAAAACATAGATCCATAGGGTCTGGAGAGAAAATATGATAAAATACTGAATCCACCAACTTGAATTGAACCAACTGAACAAGAACAAAACTGAAATGAAAATATTTTTGGTTGATGTAGGATTGCAAAGAACAAAGGATGCTCCTGCATCAGACATCTGGGGTTTTTTGAAAAGTGAGTCCCTCACTTTTTTGGGGATAATTGGAAACCAATATGGTCTACCTCAGCCTGGGAAATCCAAGAAGAATCCTCCACTGGTATGCCTTTCCATTTCACAAGATATTCTTTGTATTGTCTTCCACAAGTTCTCATCCCATCTCTGATATCCAAGATCTCTTCTATCTCATCTAATTGTTGTTTAGGAAATTGTTTCTCTAAGTTTTCTATACTATCTTTACTGTATTTTGCTTCATGGTATTGATGTAGATCTACAATGTTGAATATAGGTGATATACCCATGCCATCCGACAACTCTACTTCATATGCATTTCCTGAATCAAATTTCTTCAAAATATTACATGGACCAAACTTTCTCATCTTGAGCTTATTGTATGTACCAACTAGAAATATTTCCTTCCTCAGATATACCATCACTTCATCTCCAATTTTTAACTCCTTATGTCTCCTCTTTTCATCTGCTTGCTCCTTATACTTCTGGTTCATATCTTCCAATTGCCGCTTTACTTGAGTTTGCACTTTCTTCACATGTTCTGCAAATTCCTTTTCTTCTACACTCCTTTTATCTGCTTGACTGATGTCTCACAACTCTGATATACCTCTAGGATGAACTCCAGTAACAATCTCAAAAGGTGTCTTTCCGGTACTCCTGTTCTCTGAATTATTGTAAGCAAACTCTGCTTGTGCAAGGACTAAATCCCAACTTTCAGTCTTCTCTCCAACCAAACATCTCAGAAAATTCCCCAAAATCATGTTTACTACCTCTTTCTTCCCATCAGTCTATGGGTGAAAAGTAGAACTGAACTTTAAATCTGTCTTTAACTTCTTCCAAAGTGTCCTCCAAAAGTAACCAACAAATTTTGTATCTCTGTCTAAAACAAAACTCCTAGGTAATCCATGCAATCTGACCACTTCTTTGAAAAACAAGTCTACTACATGTACTGCATCTATTGTCTTCTTACAAGGTATGAAATGTGGCATTTTAGAAAATCTATCCACCACCACAAATATAGAATCATTACCTCTATGTGTCTTCGACAAGCCAAGTATGAAATCCATGCTGATATCCTCCCAAGGTCTCTCTGGAACTATCAAAGGCTTATACAATCCAACATTCTAACTACCCCTTTGCAACTTGGACAAACTTGCAACTTTGCAAAATTTCCTAACATCCTTATGAATCTGTGGCCAAAAGTAATTCTCAGTTACCAATGCTACTATCTTATCAATTCCAAAGTGTCTTGACAATCCTCCACTATGTTTTTCTTTCACCAAGTTATCCCTCATTGAACTCTAGGGTATACACAATTGATTCCCTCTGAACAACATATCCTCCTAATTGAAATAATCCAACCACTGACTCCTATCCTCCAAGACTGGCTCTTTACAAGCTCTCCAAGGTTCTACAAAATTTGGGTCTTCCTCATACAAGCTCTTCAATTCATCAAAACCTAATACCTCCACTCTCATCTCTGCTAGTAAATTCCTTCTCCTACTCAAAGCATCAACAACTCTATTTGAATTTCCACTCCTATGTTTTAAAACAAAAGTATAACTTTGCAAGAACTCCACCCATCTCATGTGTTCTAATTTAACTTTCCTTGACTATTCAAATATTGCAATGATTGATGATCTGCATATAACACAAACTCCTTAGGAAACAAGTAATGTCTCCACTTCTTCAAGGCTTGAACTATAGCATAAAAATTTTGGTCATACAATGAATACCTTCTCCTAGCATCCTTCAATTTCTCACTAAAATAAGCTACTGGTCTTCCTTCTTGACTTAATATTGCTCCAATTGCATTTCCACTTGCATCATAGTCTACTTGAAATACCTTATTAAAGTTTGGTAAATCCAACATAGGCTACTCAATCACCTTCTGTTTCAACAACTCAAAACTCTAGTCTACTCCATATGTCCACCTAAAATCTTTCTTATCCCCTCTCATTGTTTCTATCATAGGACTGCAAATAGAACTAGAATTCCTAATGAACTTCTGGTAGAAACTAGCCAATCCATGAAATGATCTTACCTCTCCAATGTTATCTGGTGTAGGCCATTCAATGATTGCTCTTACCTTCTAAGGATCCATCTTCAATCCATCGACAAATATCACAAATCCCAGATATACCAATTCTTCCTTCATGAAACTGCACTTCTTAATGTTTATCAACAACTGCTCTTCTCTCAACCTCTGCAAAACTTGTCTTATATGCAACAAATGTTCTTCTTTAGTCTTACTAAAAATAAAGATGTCATCCAAATGGACAATCACAAACTTACCCAAGAATTTCTTTAATACCTCATTCATTAGCATCATGAAAGTACTTGGTGCATTTGTTAGTTCAAAAGGCATCACCAACCACTCATACAATCCTTCATTTGTCTTGAATCCTATCTTCCATTCATCCCCTTCTCTAATTCTGATATGATGATATCCACTCTTCAAATCTATCTTTGTAAAGTATTTAGCTCCACTCAAATAATCCATAATGTCATCCATTTGGGGAAAAGGAAATCTATACTTCATTGTGATTTTGTTTATGGCTCTAGAATTTGTACACATCCTGCATTCTCCATCCTTCTTAGGTGCTAGCACAATAGGAATTGCACATGGACTTAAGATTTCCTTGATCAAACCCTTCCTCAACAAATCTTGCACTTGTCTATTCAACTCTTCATTCTCTTCCAGTGTCATCCAGTGTGCTACTTTATTAGGTAAACTAGCTCCAGGAATCAGATCCATATAATGACTAATACTCCTTATAGGTGGCAGTCCATCTAGTACATTATCTGAAATGATCTCTTCATATTCTGTTAGCAACTCCTTTATCTCCTTTGGTTGTTCTTCTACATGCTTCAAGTCTTCAGCCTTCTTAGGAACCAAGGCATAGCACATGTTCTCATGTCTCAGTCCATTTAGAAATCTCGTTCCATCAACCAAAAAAACTCTAGCATTCATACAAACCTCAACTTTAGGAACATCCTCCAATGGCAACAAAGTCTGCTTCATCCCATTAGCAACAATGGTATATGTGTTCTTCTTTCCATCATGAATATCCTGTCTATCATATTGCCAAGGCCTTCCCAACAAAACATGGCATACATCCATAGGCATGATATCACACAAAACTTCATCATGATAATTTCCTATCTTCAATTTCACCAAACATTGTTCACTTACCAGTATCTTATGCTCATCTTGAATCCATGCTATTTGATAGGGCTTCAGGTGTTTCAATCTTTCCAACTTCAATTTGGTCACCATTTCTTCAGAAACTAGGTTCTCTGAGCTTCCACTGTCAATGATCACTTTGCAACATTTACCACCTACCTTGCATCTGGTCTGAAACAAATTCTTTCTCTGTAGTGGTTCCTACTCCATCTCACTTTGACACAATACTCTTCTATTCACCAACACTTCTTCCAGTTTATTAGACGATCTGGCATGATCCTCCTCAGCAAAGGCTGTTCTTCTACTATTCTCTATCTTTCTGCTTGTCTCTCCCTGATTACATTCAAATGCCCTATGTTCTTCTCCTCCACACTTAAAACAAGTTCCCTAGAATACTCTTTTCTCCTATCCTCTATCATCTTTTCTATAACCCTCATTCTGGTAACCACCATATCCTCCTCTCCTATAAGATTTTTCATCATCTCTATGGTACAAATTATCATTCTTACTAACTTCCTTATCTTTATTCTGATCTATAAATGATCCTCTTCCTCCTGTAAAATTTTTTCCTTTATGAAATCTTCTACCTCTTCCTCTTTATCTTTGTTCATGTCTTTTATTCAACTTTTCTTATGCCTTTAGGGCACATTGATATTCCTCCTCCACACTCTGCAACTTGATCAAACTGATCTCATCCTATATAGATAGCCTCAAGCCATTCACATATCTAGCTATTTGCTCGATCTCACACTCCAAATGTATGGATTTGATATTCAACTTGTAGAACTCCTCAATATACTCAGTCACACTTAACTCCTTCTTATTCAAATTCTACAACTTTCAGAACAAACTGATCTAATAATCTGTAGGCATAAACTTCATTTTTAACTTATTCACCATCACATCCCATGATTTTATCTTCTCCTTTCCTCTTCTTTGCCTATCTATCTGCAAATTTTCCCACCAAAGGGATGCATGTCCTTTCAACTTTGTATAGGAAAATTTCACCTTCTTGTCTTCAGTGGTACCTTCAAAATCAAAGTAATTCTCCATCTCTGTTATCTAATCAAGCAATTCATCTGAATCCAACTTACCACTATAATCTGGTGGATTGAAATGTGGTTTAGTATTTACTGTGGTTAGGGATCTTATGAACCTCTCTTCTCCCTGATCTAGGCCATGTTGGTTTTCTCTTTCCATTTCTTCCTTTTCTTCTACCTCTTCATCACTCACATCATCAATTGGTCAGCCTCTCCTCTGGGCCATTCCAACTGCATCTAATCTAGCAACAATTCCTCTCAACATCTCCATCATAGCTAGGTTTTCATTTCCATGCTCTCCATTTCCTCTACCATTTCTTCTTCCTACCATCTTTACACAAGTCCTCTACAACTACAGATTGGATCCTTAGTTTTCCACCCCATAACAAATCTTCAATAGGACTTCGCAAATTCTGACGATCTCTCACGGAATGAACCTAGCTCTAATACCAATCTAGTGCAACCACAGTAGGAGGGTCCTCAAAGAGAACAATTCGGCCCATGCAACAAGAGTTACACAGCAGAAGCAACACAAAATATGGAGGAAAATGCATATTCAAAATTCTTATTATGAAGAATTTCAATTACAATCGGCCAACAACATCCGGGTTTACAGATTTGTCTCACGGGCCTGATACAACATGCTCAAAATACTACATTCCTATATGCTCCTTAGTGCGAGCTAAACTATTACACTTTGAATCCAAATTCATTCCTAACTTATTGCCTTACTATCCTAATGATCGTTACAATGCTTTATATCATATCCATAGATCTAGAATCCTCCACATCGTCCAAAGATCATTACAATCTCCGATGAAGGAAAATGTAACAAGTGCATGAAATAGGTTAGCCTTAAATTTGAATTTCTCCTCAACAGGTGCATAGGATGAAGTGTGGACCTAAATGAAGGTTAGGGAAACTCCACGAAATGATTCAAAACACATCGTAAGGATCCACAAGTTATGAGAAAGATCTATAAGAGATCAAACTAGCCATTAGGCTTGAAACTTATTCCGGTGCTGGTTCAAGAAACTTCCACTTAATCTAGAAGTGATAACTTGCTGGAAAAAGATCCAATCGATTTGAAATCTTGGAATAAGGAAAATGAACATGTCCACGATGAAAACATAGATCCATAGGGTCTGGAGAGAAAATATGATGAAACACTGAATCCACCAACTTGAATTGAATAAGAACAAAACTAAAATGAAAATATTTTTGGTTGATGTAGGATTGCAAAGAACCAAGGATGCTCTTGCATCACCTCCTATGCCTTTACTCTTTGCCTGTATTCCTAGTACTTGGTGACAATTGTGGTAGTGTTTTTGCTTCCTGGAGTCATGGTGATTTGCAGCCTTGTCCTCCATCTTGAAAGTGCACGGTTTGACTTAGCAATTGTTTCATAGATATTGTCACTTTCAACGTTGAATGCACTCATATAGGTCTATAAATTGCTCAATTTTCTAAATGAGTCTACAGTAGTTGTCTTTGGATCACCTACCTCATTATGATACACTTCTTTATATTGTTTTGATATGTTTGCAACATCCAATAGCTTTTCACCAAATTCATCTATGAGATCCACTTCAAGGGCATTGAAATTATCCTTGATTTTCACCAATATGTCAAAGTACTTTTCTAACACTTTATTGATCTCCTTGATATAATCCTCATATATTGAAAATTTCCAATCCAAGGAATCAAACCAATTAGGATAAATTTCTTTGGGATCATCTACTAGTTTCTCCTTAATAAATAAAGTGTGTTCCATGGAGAGTAACTCAGCAATTTCCTTAGAAAGCACATATGTGCTACTATGTTCTCTCCTCATATGCTAAAGTTTAGATACCAACTCCTTTCTTTTATCAGACACACTAACATAAAATTGCTCAAATTTACAAATGTAGAAAATGTCATCTTGGTAAAGCCTTTCTATGCACTCCCTAGAAGACTTAGCATAACCTAAGTTTTTCTTGACCTTTTGCATAGTTTCATAATCAATACCTTGAACATTTGAGCTTGAGGCTTCCTCAGGGGTTGGAGTAACAATTGATGAAATAAAATTTCTTAAAGAAAGAATATGAGATTGCAATTGAATTTTCTCCTTTTTTTGTTCCTTTTCCATTTTAATTAATGCATTAGCAGAGTAATCATCATGATAGACATCACCTTCTAAAGTAGACAACCCCATGCCAATGTGAGTAACCTTGTAATCAGCCTTTGTTATTTCATTTTCATTCAAATCCTTTATAGGATCAATGATTTGTAGTAGTTGATTCCTAGAAGCTGAATCAATGATCATCTATGACATCCTTTTGGCCTTTTTGGGCTTCTGGTGATCTTGTAGTAGCATAGAAACTACATCCACCTCAAATGTCATTGCAGGAACATTCTTCCTTTTCTTCTCTATTGCTTTCTTTAACCACATTGGAGAAGAAGCCACAAACCCATTATCTCTACTTTCAGCACTTACATTCTCAATGTTCTCAACTGAATGAATAGAAATAGAAGTATCTCGCACCAGAGGAGGAACTTCAAAGAATGTGGGAAAAGGATTATATTCAATTATGTGCTGGAAAATTCCATCGGAGTCTGTAGGTGTTAGATTTTCCTAACTGGCTCTTGTTTTAGGTACCGAGGAGGGCATGCTATCCTATTCACAAATTGAATTTAACTTAGCCCTTATGTCTCCTGGCTTTTCGCCATCTCCTCTTGATTTTGAGCCAGTGCTTGGTGACCTAGTTGTTTGTTTTCTAGACAATATGCTTGTGCTGGAGGCCTACACAGTCCCTTGTTCATTTCTCTGCAAAGTCCTTTACTCCTAAGGAGAACCTACACTTTTCTGCCATTTTCCATTTAACCAGTTTGAAGTCCTCAAAATGGGGGCAAAATGAACCATCAAATCTAAGACTTCATCCTCCAACCAGTTAATTTTGTATGAGGGCTTAGCAGCAGGGCTTGATATTCAGGGTCAATAATCACTGAATCTTCCTCCACATCTTTTGGAATATTAAAGGAGATACCAAAATTTTGTAACTGTTTTAAGGTCAATCTCATAAAACTTCTCCTTTACATCTCACCTTCATCTATACAGTCTTCCCAAAAATCCTCAATATCTAGGTGATGTTCATAACTGCTAGCTCCATACAATTTTTTCTTAACATAGCCCTTGCTATCAAAATTAGCTCTCATGGGAAAATACTGAAAATTAAATTCATTCAGGGCTTTCTCCACACCCCTAGCAATATTATTACTCTTGCAGGAAAATGAAGGTATGGAAAATGGAAAAACATATCCCTTCTTTCCCATGTTTGAATATTTAACATTCACCATGGCCATCTGCCGATAAACTTCAAGAAAAACAAGAAAATCACTTGGATATTGAGGCAACCTCAATGGGACCTTCTCAAAACCTCCAATTCTATGATAAGTGAATTTGTTGAATTGAATGTAAAAAATTTTGAACCTCATTACCATGGCAGCCACCTCAGGTGAAACTTGAAGATCAAGGTTTCCATCAAGTCTCCTTACAATCTCCATTAAGAATGTGTCATTGACGTGACATAAATCCTTCATACCAATTTGCTTAGTGAGATGTGGCAAGCTTCTTTACATAGGCGTGTCGAGTGTTTGAGACCCTTGTGGTTCCAACCCTGCCTAGAAAGCTTCTTGACTGGATAAAATATAAACTAGATATGAGCACATGTGAAATGCAATAGTTTGTTAGAAATTTATCAATTGCTCATTTAGGTGATAACTAATAATCTTAGCCCAGTCAGTCAATTCATTTTGACTACAAATTACCAGAATGAATCGACACATCCAAAATTCAAAAAAGTTTGAATATGCATTACCAACTACTTGATAAAACAAGGTAATAGCATCTAAAATTTCATCTTTAAAATGGACCTTTTTAAGTTTTGAGGGCAACTGAGTCTTACCCTTTTTTCTCGAACTTCAACCAATTCTTTGCAATGGAATTTCTGCACCATTCTTCTTTCATTCTGAAAAAACTTGTCTCCAACAACTACAAACATTTATTCTATAGTCTCCCTCTCTGGAATGCTCAATGTGTGGAAAATGACTTCAGGAGTGATTCTTGCAATGACAGACCCACCCACAACTCTAATCTCCTGAGTCTATGGAATGTGCCGCTCATGCACACAATCGCTAGGTTGACGCCAAACCACTTTGCAAAATTTTCTCTCCTAGTGGTGTTCTTCTATCTTGCCCTAGGTGCACCAAAAACTCCTCCAAATTGAGGTGCCTAATTTTAGTGTCCCTCACTCCAGACCAGTGATTTTGAATTCCACTTTGCATGAGCACAAATTCGTGAAGAAAGAATGCTTGTACTTTGAGAAGTATTGGTAGAGAATACGAGTGCAGGATAAATGAATTAATGAATACTTCACCACCCAACTTATGTCATTACTTGATAGGACATGCAATTAATGGGACATTCAATTTCATTCCTTGAAAAGATAGCCTTTAAACCTACATGCTTTTTTGAAAACCCTAAACAGACAACTCAAGGTTAGTTCGTACATATCATTTAATGAGATGGCGGCACCTTTGGAAACCAAGAAAAATCCACAATGTCGTGTGGTCGCAGGAGCTTGGAACCTTAGAACCAAAGTTGGGAGTTTCAAAGTTTTTAAAACCTTCGACTCATCGACTTCAAATACAACCAACAAAGGCTTGCAACTCAACAAAGGGAATGAAGTCGACCAATTGGGAAGTTAGAAAAATTTAGAACTCCATGACAAGTTTATGAAACTTAGAGGAGTGGTGACCAAGGTTAGGAAAAACACACAACTTGTGACTTTGAGCAATTTTCAAGAGGAATAAATGTTAAGGTATTTGAAAATGAATGAAGTAAAAGATCTGAAAGGCCCAAGGAGGGGAGGCTTAAAATTTTTGATACCAGTTTTAAATTATGGATAACAACTACAAAGGCCTCAATGGCCCTTTGGAGATCTAACGTGGCGGCCTCATAAGATATCTTGTGGAAAATGGCCATCAAACACCAATAAATGCGAAGAAACCTCATAGTACAAGTAATGACATTATTCCACCACTTAATCCAACCCGTAGAATGAGTAGGTCTACATTCAAGATTATAGATATTTTTGATGTGGGCCAGTGTGGGTTACTAACTAAGCAAAGAAGTATTAAAAAAAAATTGAGACTTACTTTCATGAGGCAACCCCACTTTCCATTCAATGTAGAAATGGATGGGAAAGTGGTCTAACAAGGTCATATCCACTAACGATAACCAAAAGAGGGGAATAGCTAGAAAAGGAGAAGAAATATTGAGCAGAGACCATAGAATGATCAAGACACTTAAATATTCTATCAGACCTAGCTCAAAAGTTACTCCAAGTGTGCCAGAAAGAATGAGAATGGCTACGACCAATATTGGGGTGGAAGAGACCGAATTTATTGCGCATATAAAACCATGCTTCTTTCTTTCTATTTGCCCATTGAAAAGGTAATGCACCCTCTTTGTTGTACACCTCAACCATATTAAAAAAATTTGTAGAGGACCCAAGTGGCAACTGGTAGAGAATTAGCAATCCATTGCTAGAGAAGAGATCTTTCAACAATATCATTAGGTGTATAAAAGTTAATAAGCCCAAAGGAATGATTATATATGTTTAGAAGAATCTAGATGAGCCGGTGTGTGGGAACAGACCCATGGTCCATAACACAATTATTCCAATGTGGAGACAAAAGGGTAATTGTCCCACCACGCCCAACAACATGATTAGTGTAAACCATTTTACTTGTTGGCCAACTAACTCAATAAGTAGAAGATAAAAAACTAGTGACTTTCACTTCTTGAAGGAAAAAAAAATCAATGCTAGCATTCTTTTGAAGAGTATCCCTAATAGAATACTTCCTAAAGAGGTCTATCAGACCTTGCAAATTCTAGGAGAGAAAATTCATCTATGAGACTTGATCATGTCATCGGATTCTGCTCCTCCAAAGGGGAAAAGTGATTTTACAAAAACTTTGGTGGCACTAAACTCAACTAAAGCGGAGGAGAGGAAAAGCTCCATTTTTTCAAAAAAAAATTTCCCTCTTCAAGTGGCTTGGAAGGGCTGCACAATCTCTTATGAGGTTCCGCAATGGGAGGAGAAGCAGTTGGTTGAGTTGTCATCACATAAGCTAGCTGAGGTGGTGTAGAGGGCCTTGGTCGAATGGATACAACATTAGCAGTGCTATGAGCTTCCTTCCCCTTCTCAGAAGGGTTTGAAATTTCAACTAAATGATTATGGACCTTGGATGTCATCCTTGTGCTATTGGACTTGTTCTTCCAGCTTGTCACCATCATCCATTTGCCTTTTGATTTAGAGGCCGGAGCTTCCATAGAGTAGGGATTTTCAAATTCTCATGGTGAAGATTGAATGTGAGGGGCAACAAGGGGTCAATCTCTAATTTTGTGATCAGTAGATTGAAAATGATAACAAGTATTTGACAAATTAAAGTAAAAGATCTTTTGGGTATGCCAAAAGTTGCCAATTTGAATATCTATGGAATCTTTTAAATCTTGTGAAAGGTCCACTTCAACATAAACTCACTTTTGAGGGAAAGCTTGAAAGAACTAGTCAGGTTCAACACACATAACTTTCCCTAGAGATGAAGCTATATGTTGTAGAAAATGTAAGCAAGGCAAGGGCAAGCCAAGAATCTCAATCCAAATTGGAACCCATAATTTCCTATAATTAGAGATAGAGAAATCTTGGGTCCAAGGTTGGAAAACCAACAAAGAGGATCAGACATACCAAGGACCATGGTTCAAGACTGCTTGAGAATGACTAACTTTCATGAAGTAGAAAAGAAAAATATCTCTGGTCAGATTTAAGACCATATCAAGGTGGAGCCCATGAGGGACCCAACTTTTGTGGACCCAGTCTTTTAGCATACTTTTAGGGGGATTCCTCCCAAAAAAGTAACCTACAAGAGTATGCTACTCTAACCATTGACATGTTGTGTCAAATTCAGGGATGGGAAGCACCACATCTATAGGGGAGTCAAAAGACTTACCTCGTGAAACACCTTTGTGACAAATTTTTGGGGTTGCTTGTTTGGAGGAGGAGCCATTGTGCAGAGTTGTCACACCACCAACACTAGAAATAATTGCTAGGTTGGAGTCCATTGAAGGCATAATAAAACAACCAAAATACGTAGTAAATTTGGTCGTATGAAGAGAAAAAAAATCATGTTCCTAAGGCACAGTATGACACAAGGAGAGCCAAGGATGACTGCAGAAACAAGAAACCCTAGCAAAGCTCATCTCATGTTGTATATTTTGAGATTCTCATTTTTCTAAAGACATTTTTTCTTCCTAGGTAGTTTACTTATTATTAAGTTCCATTATAAATACTATTATTCAATTGCAATATAGATTCTATATTTTTGACATTATGATATTTTGTTTCTAGCAGCCATAACAATTGTTACATTATAATTAGGAAACAAGAATAAGAGTTGACTTTATATTATTGAGACAATTTCTACTTTTTAGGCAATTGTTATATTATGTGCATGCTAACAAGTTAATTTGGCACCTACATGTTTTATATACTTCCTTCATGATGAGTATATAGGATATTTGTCTTTCAACACTTCTATCTAATGTTACTTAAGTAAGTTAAACATTATCTACCACTTAAAAAATTAAATTTTCCTCCATAAGAAATTTCATGTACTATACATAATTTTCTTCTTTGAAGTCAAATAAAATATATTTAAATATAGTGGATTGAAACCAATTTTCTTGTATATAAGTTAGAATGACTATAGGGTAAGTATGTAGGAAAACTTAATTGTTAATAATTCAATTTGTAAATTTAATTGTTTTTTTTGTATTGAACAAAGCAAAAGAATTTACAAGAATAAAACTACCAACAATAGTTGTAAAACATGACTAGCCAAAATTCCATACAAACTATACAATATCTACAAGAGCCGATGACATTCGCTGAAGAAGTACAAGATATCAACCATAAAATACAATACAAAAGTTGTATAACATTATGATCAAGTTTATTGTTGAGCTGAAACTTCACTATCTAATATTTAATCTGTTGCAACTGATGTTTAGCTCTCTCATTCTTCTTGTGTATTACCTAAATTTGTGAAAAGAGTACAACCACCTGAAGACATATGTCAGAGTAAATCTGTAGAGTCCCAACAGCCTGATAAAAATTATTAGATAACATTGTAGCACACCTCTTTCTCCATATATTTTTCAAAATAACATGTCAAATAGAATCAACAATCATATCCTTTTGCATACCAATCCCAAAAACAACCTCTTTCCAAGTTAAGTCATGATTAAAAATAGTTGAGAAGTCTCTGAAATTAGCAAACCATTTCCTTTTAACATATACAAAATCCCAAAAAATGTGCCGCAAACTCTCCACACCCTTAGAAAAAGGGTAGTTTCTTGATTGGACCATAATGCACTTCAATCTATCTCTCACAGGTAGCTTGCAATGCAATATCTTCCAAACCAACACCTATGAGTCAAAATCAGCTTTGGAATGACATATTTGAGCACTTAATTTACACCAAAAATTAGCGCTAAGTCTACATTTCCACTTTTGATTCAAATGATTAGTAATATTCCAACTAGGAAGCAACTGTAAATATACATTTTTTAATGGAAGATTATTGAAATGATTGTAATATAACCATTTCCAATCTCTAAAGAAAAAGCAGTCCCTTGAAGTACAAAACTTCATCGTTAGATCTATTGGCACTAGATATTTAATAAAAATTATAAACTATTCATAATTAGAATTCAACCCATACTACTCCTTAATGCTATTCAGAGGGGCCCAATCAAAAAGGTCAAAATCCTAAAGATCTTTAAATTGTCTAACTCCCTTTTTAAACAAATAATGAGCTTTTCTTGGGAAACATAAAGCTAATGGCAGATCATGATAAAAAATTATTTTGTTCCACCAAATTGACATATAAACAAAGCTAAACCCTATCTGCAAGGAAGATCCATTCCAATTTTTAGAAAAGGCTAACTTTCTGCCAAGCTTTCCAAATAGATTGGAGGGGAAAAGAGTCTTTGATTCTAAAGTGAGAAGGTAAAAGAATTTTATCCAACCAACAAACCTCTTACCATTTCTTCTTAATAGAAGCATCCATAATTCTTTGATGAACTAAAATATTCCATGGTTCATCTCTGCTGGCATCTCTTATAATCCATTTTGGAGCAAGGAAAATCCCTTGGGTTTGGGGATCAATAAACCCCAGTCCACCTTTGTGTTTTGGTTGAATACAATGAGACTATGAATAAGCAATAAAACCACCATTACCATCCCATCTGGACCACAAGAATTTATGAATTATTCTATTGAGCTCCTCATAGCCTTGTTTGGAAGGCATCCAACAAGAAGAGTAGTACACATGGGAAGCAATGAGAATATTATTAGACATTTGAATCTTTCTAGCCAAGGACAAATTTATTGCCAAAATTGAACAACTTATGTTTAATTCTATTTAAGAACCAAGTCCACATATCAGAAAGAGAAAATCTCAAACCAAATAGTATACCTAGATATCTAGTTATCTCACCATGCTTAATTTTCCTCCATTCTTTCGGTATCCATTGTGGCTTAGCATAAGGCCGAGTCATTTAAAACTTAGTTTTATTATGAGCAATAAGGGAGCTAGATAACTCACAATACAAATTAACAATTTCCAAAGCATTTTTCACCTCCTATTCAAAATTATGTAAGAATAAAATACTATCATCAACAAAGTGGAAGTTAATAACCGCCTAGTTTTGAGGGATAGAAATCCCTTTGATAAGTTTCATTTGATGAGATTCATGCAGAAAATAACCCAAGGCATCAGTTGTAAGAGCATACAAAAAGGGAGAAAGGGGACATCCCTGCCTTATGGAACAATGTAACTCAAAGGATTTAGACATATTTTTATTAATAATCAAATGAGAATTAGCATCTTGAAACAACATTTGAACATGCTTTTGAATTTTAGGACCAAAACCTAGCTAATGAAGCATTTTAAGGATAAAGCTCCAACGAATTCTATCGTAGGCTTTGTCAAAATCCAGCTTGACTATCAAAGAATTTTGGCCTGATTGTTGCACCCATTCCATAGTCTCCCAATATAGCATAAGGTTATCAAGGATATACCTACCTTTTAAAAACCTCATTTTCTCAGCTCTCACAATCATTTGAACAATGGGCTTAATTCTAATTGCTAAAGCCTTTGCAATAATTTTATATGAAGTGTTTAGTAACCTAATTGGATGCCAACCAGCAATGGTATCCTCATTCTTCCCCTTAGGAATAAGTTTAATAATACCTTTGTTGATAATAGGACCCAAAGAACCACTTTGAAAAACTTCCCAATATAGAATATAAAAAATCATCCTTAATATGCTTCCACATAGTTTGATTAAATTCAGGAGGAATACCATCAAAGCCAGGACTTTTATTTAGTTTCATAGAAAATAAAGCACATTCAATTTCCTCCAAAGAGAGAATTCTATCCAAATATTTGCTATAACCTGGATTAATCATATTTGGAATAAATTATTGTATGCTATAACTAATTGGATATCAGTCCAATTAGTTTCTTCTCTAAACAACCTTTCATAAAAACTATGAAATAGATTAATAATTTCTGCTTGATCAATATGGTGTCCACTTTCATCCCTTATAGCTTCAATTTTCTCTTTTTTATGCTTATAGTTAAGATGATTAAAGAAATATTTAGATCCCTTGGTCCCTTCCTTGACCCATTGAATTCTGGCTCTAATTTTGGCACCCTATCCTCTATAATGATCAAGTTTTCGCAGCTGAGCTTCTGTAACAGCAATATATTTTTGAAGATTTTCATTGAGAGGATCAAGATTAAGTTTAGTTCAAGCAAGTTCTAGATTTCCTTCGAGAAAATTTCCACTGTGTTGACGTTCCAAGTCTTTTTTTTTTCGAATGAACAAAGAAACTCAACACATTGTGATATAGCAGAAATCCACCATCTCACCTATGAGTCTCCTTCAAGAGGTTTAGGAATAGAGTTCCAAATTCCAACTAAAGATGAAACAAATTCTTTATTTTTAAGATGAGAAATATTAATCTTGAAAGGGAGTTGAGAAGAAGACTCAGCCTCAACATTCTCTAAGGAGGAAAAAGAACAAATAATTGGATAATGATCAGATGAAGTTTTGGAATAATCCACTAAAACCCAAAAATCCTGAGATAACTTATCCAACCTGAGATTGAGAGATAAATAGAAACAATCCAATCTACTCAACTTCCTATCATTACCTAATCTAAAATTAGACCAAGTGTACCAATTATTGGCATGACAAGAGAATTGGTTGTGGAGATGATCAATAAATCCAAGCACATTCCTACAATAAATCCAATTTTCAAATTCTTCCTAGCTAAGCTTAAAATGATTAAACCAACTGTGATCCTAATGATGTTCCACCATGTTAAAGTCTCCTCCCAACACCCAATCAATAATAAGAAGGTTCTTAGACATCTAGTCCCAAAGAGAAAGTCTTTCTCTCGGATTGTTAGATGCATAAATTGAACAAAAACCAAGAGGCTGTCCATTGATAAAGGTGAGAGCCCAAACATAGTTATGGGTTGGGTTCTCACCCTTATCAATGACATGTTCAGAAATTAAAGGAGCCGATCCAAAAACAACCCCACCGCTGCCCTCCTTATGCAAGGTATGAACAAACATAACATCTTTCCATAGATTTAAAAGAGACATTTAAATGCTCATTACCAATCTTAACTTCTTGTAGCATAAGCACATTAGGCTTCCATTTCTCAAGAGTTTCCTTGACTTTAAATTTGTGATGAGGGTGGGAAAACCCTCTCACATTCCAAGATAATATTCTAAAACTCATAGTGAAACATCAAAAGAATCATCCTCCTCTTGTGGCAAGACTCCATAGCGATTAGAGATGGGAACTTCTTGATCATTGATTAGTTTTTCAATTGAACCACCAGAAGGGGATCTGGACCGTTGTCGAGAATTAGGAGGGGGAGACAAAGATTTACTAGGGGATTTCAACAACCTAGAAGAAGTTGGAGCAACAAGTTCATTAGGAGGGGAATGAGAATTTGAGGAAAGGGAAGAAGGTTCCTTTTGTTTCCAAACAATTTTCCAATCATCATTCATAATAAAAATTTTGTAAGAAGCATTCGTCAAAATAGGGGATTCAACAGTAGAATGAGGACTAGAAGAGGTAATACTATTGTTCATTTGATAAGAAAAAGGAGGTGGAGTTTTGATGATTGGATTGGACTATAAGGCGGGATTAGCAGCAACCTTAGTTGGGAAGGCTTGTGAAGGGGAAGAGGAAACCCTATTTTTCTTGATAGGGAAGTCTCAGATCAAATGACCCTCTTGTCAATAAAAAAAAAAGTGTTGGGCTTATTCAAATAAATGATTGGCTGATAAATTTCAAGCCCACGACCATATAATTTAATATTCTCTGGTAGAGGTTTGTTCAAGTCCACTTCTACATAAACTCTTGGGTGAACTCTTAGAATGGAAAATTTGTCAGAGCTCTGTTCACACCAATTTGCACCAAATAACTTTACCCAGTTGTGCCACAATGTCCTTAAGATATGGTAAGAAGACTAAGTTTAAAAAAGGCAACTCCAACCACATTGGATAACGAGAACGAGAGGGTCCTTCAGGGTGAAATTCAAATGTCCAGGCTTGGAGGTAGCAAATTTGTCCATAGATTATCCATGTGCCATACTACAACACAACCTGGGCGTGATATGCAGATTTGAACATGCAAGAGACATAACCCTTATCTAAACCCTTTATTGTTTCAATCTTACAACCCCTGGTTTCCTAGTTTATTCTCACCCATTTGTAAAATTCTGACTCTGTAGGAATTCATCTCAAAAAGATTGAAATCACAACTTTACTTTGATGTTCAACAATGAGGTCTACAACATCCTTAGGCAATTGAAACTCTAGGGATTTACCTTGTTCATCACTTGAATATTCTAGACTCTTTTCTTCTCATTCAACAATTTGGAGAAAAACCTTGGCCTTTGTAAGTTGGGTGTCTAATTTGTTCTTGTCCTCATATCTAAAATTTATTCCCCCTCCATAGCACCATTTTCTTTTATATCATCAAAACCAATGGTCTAATCTATTAAGTTGTTAGCATTGGAAGCCTCTAATTGTTGTGCCATAGACTTCAACCTCATCACTGGCTTTTAAATCTCCTTGTCAAGATTTCACTGTTTTGCATTGGAAGCTGAAATAACGACAAGGGAATCCATAGAGGGATTTATGCATTGATCATAAATTGCAGGCTCAAATGTAATTTTTTTTTAGGAATTTCCAAAATGAAAGCTAGGGTTTTTTCACCTAAGTGAAAGTGTTCATCAGTTCTCTATTCTAATCAAAAATCTATTTTATTATTGTCTCCTAGCAGCAAGGGAATCTACATAGGGATTCATGCGTTGATCATATATTGTAGGCTCAAACGTAAAATTTTTGCAAGAATTTCCAAAATGAAAGCTAGAGTTTCATTGCCTGTGTGAAAGCGCTCATTTGTTCTCTATTCTAATCAAAAATCTATTTTATTATTTCCTCCCATTGTTGATATGGTTAATATTAGTGATAGATCAATCTCTATCTTATTAAAGGATAAATTTTCAAAAAGTTTTTTTCAAGTGGTAATGTTTTGGAATATATATCTCATGTCAATTCAAGTTTTAAAAGTTAAGTTTTATATTGAATATTTAATCTCTAGACACGTAAAATATACTGATTGATCTTGCACACCTGATCCTGATTTACTAACACCAATTCATCTTGAATCACTCCGTTGCTAACCATTTAATCGAATAATCTTTATTTGATTAAATTCATCATATTTCATCTTTTATTAAATAAATCAATTTTATCTGATTAAATCATTATCTCCTATTAATTAAATAAATTATTTTGTTTAATTAATCCTATTCTTCTCTTTTAATTAAATAATTCATTTTATTTAATTAAGCTCTAAAGTCATCTCCTTTAAATTAAATAAACTAACCTTTATTTGATTTAAGTCTAACACCATCTCCTTTTAATTAAATAAATCCAAATTTATTTAATTAAATCTAATATTCATTTTCCTCTCATTTTAATTTAAATAAATCTAAAAATCTAAGTCAAAATGTCAAATCAACTAAATCTTCATCTAAGTTAATCAAATCATGATTAATCCTAACTCTAATCCATCAAATCCTCTATATTTTGCAACTTGCACATGTAAATCAATTTACTTGATTTATAAATTCTTCTATTTCATTCAAAAAGGGCATCAAGTTGGAATATTATTCAAATTTGAATTCTCCCTCCCAAATATCTTATCCTCTAGCTGCCATTTATGACTCTTACAAGTCCTTTCTCTTGAGCCAAGTGGCAATAACTCCTCTTCCACATCTCCCTCCAACATGTCACTTCTTCAAATTCAAAATATCCACCTAATAGCATTTATGTGCACATTCATCAAAATGTGCTCTACCTCTCTCCACTAACATGTTGACAAGTGGCATTTTGCTATTGGTTGATCTTTAGTCCCACATCCATCCTTTTTGCTCATTCTTCCATCCTTCTCTCCTAATAATGGAGAGGTCTTTTACTAATTTTGGATCCACATCTTTATGCAAAATCATTATCTTCATGTCTTGAGCAATTTCATCCATTCTCATCCAAGTTTCATAGTTTTCATCAATTTCATAGCTAGGTTATGGTAAAGTTTATCAAGGAGCACCATTGATCATCATCAAGCTTGCAAGGAATTGGGAAAGGGATATTTTCCACATCAAAATAGCACTAATTCCCGCATGGGATTGAGGTTTTGACCATTTGAATAGGATTTAGATTGCTTTCAGTTGTGTTCTTTACTTTATTTTTTGTTCTTTATGCTTCAAATGAATCTTATAGGGAATGATGGTTTTGATTTGCATAATTGACTAATATTGTGTTTGTTGTTTATGTTTGTGTGGGTCTAGATCCACCATTCACATTTTGGCACTAGAAGGAGGCTGAATCTTGAGAATCTAACACATTTTTTTGTGAAAATTCTACTATTTTTCAAGTTTGTGTGTGTCTACAGGAAACAACAACACTAGAAAGGTCAAATAGTGCCACTATTAGTTCAACAGTGCTATTTAGCGACACTGTCAAACTTCAAACCATGACACTAAAAGCATTCTCACTTGAGACCGGTCAACCAAACTCCGAAGTGCGCTGTTGGTTGAAACGACTCAATTGCGGTCTCTGTTTCTCCACAGAGTATTGCTGGTTTCACCAGAGCATCGCTGACCTCCTCCAAACTGCACCACCTTTGCATATTGCGCCGTTGGGGTGGGGTAAAAGTCAGATTTCAAGTTATTTTTAACATTTATTTTTTAAGTTTTGATCACCTTTGACTTCTAACTGGTTTTTGGCTCTATTTTCTGTTGTTTTTAACCAATTTTTGTAGGTTGGAGTGATCAAAAGGGAAGGGAGGAAATGAAGACAAAGGTTTCTTATGACATCTTCTTTCTATTGTATCAAGTGTTTTTAAACACTTTGGGAACAATTATAATCCTATTTTTAAGGATTTTGTTATCTTCAAGTGTTAGGACTCAAAATATTTTTTGTTTGGGCTTAAAAAGAACAATCAAAGGGATTAAAAAGAACTTTAGGAAGTTACTAGAGTTGGTTTTGGGATTTTAAAATTGAACAAGAAAACTTCACACTTCATCTTGGTGCTTAAAAAGAATCCATTCTTGCTTTTGAGGTTAAAATGAACATGTGTATTTTGTGTTTTGTAATCTCTTTTACAAAGTAATATCATTTAAAAGGCATATGCACTTCTCTCACGCTTCACGATGATCTTGAGAATCAAAAGTCTTTTGGTGATATTAAGTTTTATAAAATATTACCTCCACACTTCAATTGGGATTTTAAAATTGAACAAAATCTTGCTAGTGTGAGCTAGGTATATCGTGTGTGTTCTCTCTTTGTTCACGCAAACAGAGATTGATCAAACTACAAATGTACTTACTCACTTTTGTTTACCTTTAGAGGGCCTGCCTTGGTGGGAAAAAGTACTCAACCCAAGGGATGACCCAAGTGGTAATGAGCATAAACCAAACTCTTCCAAATCGCTATATAAATTTGTGGTTGCGATGAAAATCATAAACAATGGGAAGTGGTGCATGATAAATCTCCCCCAGTATCGTTATGATGCATAAATCCCTTGTTCTAAGGGTTGGGAGTTCTCTCACAAGGAGTTTATCATTGCACCCCCTAAACTGGATGCCCTTACTATGAACCATTGTTTAGAATCCAAAATCCCAATATTTGTTGGCATCAAGAGGTCAGACCTCTGGAGCCATCCCACATACTTGCAGTTCTTTGTAGAGATGAAAATTTCATCATGGGAGATTCATGAGAACTGAAGCTTGGATGAACTGTAGAAGTGAGTGACGTGGAGGGGAGCTAGTGTGGTCAAGCTTCTAATCATCCGCTCTAAATAAGTGCAACTGGATTTATCCAAGTGGGAATTCAACAAATATTTTCTTTTCCATCCTAGGATTGTGCAATTTTGAGTCAATTAAACACATTGATTGGATCCAAAATCTTGAAAAAAAAAATTCAACCATGATGATCAAATTTCAAACCCTTTAGAGGAAGCAAATACCTTTGAAAAAAATCCAAGTGCTATTTCTTTCCCTAGGGATTACATCCTTAGAGGCTTCTAAGTATTTGGATTTATATCTCAATTTGCTCCCACTAAAGTCAACATTAGGAAACTATTTCCTTGATTCTCTTGATTTGCACATAATGGACCTTGTGGGATGAAAATAAATTGAGAAATAGACATTTAGTTTGAAACTTAAACAAGACATTGGATGTGGTAAAAAAAATTCATTAATCAAGATGAAATCAATTGAACCCCACACATGTGCTTGTTTATCTTTTGTCTTATGGTCTTTTGAGAAAAAAATGATATTTTGGTTTGAAGTACTCAGGGTAAAGCATGTTCTTCAAAACCTTGGTCTTGTAAACAAGTCCCTCTTAGGTTTATTTAGGATCAAAACAACCAATCATTTCATCCATCTCAAACATCAATCAAATCCCATCTCACAAACAAATTTTGAACCATTGGAAAAATCATTCATGCTAGACTTTTTTGCAAATCCTTCTAAATCCAAATCAAAACCATCTTGTTTGACTAAGTGTGTGTAGATGAATCCTTCTTCATACACTTAGTTAAATTATCACCTTGTGGACAAGTTTATTCCAAGATAACATCCAACATCTTGGGGCTTATTAGTTCATTATCCAAAATCCAAATCCAAATCAAATCCAAATCAAAATCCAAATCAAAATCCAAATCAAATCCAAAATAAAAAATCCAAAATCCAAAAGTCCAAAAGTCTAGTATTCCCCCAAAGTTCCTAAAAGTTCAACACCCATATCATTCACCCCTTTCATCCTTCATCTCATCATTGGTCCTAAAATCCATTAGAGGTCAACAAGGTCAAAACACAAGAAGAACATGGAATATGAACTTGATTCATACATCATGAGTAATCTAAATCAACCAAACTATCGAAGCCTTACAATTCTGATCGATTATCAAAACTTACATTTATACAATCCATACACAACATCATTATCTCCTACAATCCTCAATGGTACAACAAATGTGAGTATGCCCAATCTAAATTTTGGAACACCTTTCCCTATGGTAGATTTAAATCAAAGTCCAAACCTACAAATCTATCAACCAGAAAATCAATGCACGAGTCTTCAAACAAACAACATTATCCCACCAAATCCATACACACCAAATGTGAATATACCAAGTACAAGTTTACCAAGCATGAACATTTCAAATTCACACTTGGTAAACTTTGGGATAGATATGTTTGTGAATCATGCAAATGTTGTTGAAATTCCAAACAATATGTTAATGACTCCATGTATTGATCCAAGTCAAGGTAACACCATGCAAAATCAAAGTTACCTAAACCAAGGCCATGCAATTCCCAACCACAACAATGTTCAATTTCAACCTATAATGCCAAATCTAACATCATCCCAAATCAGAACATTGTCCAAAATCAATTTGTTCATGATCCCGTACAAACACCACAAGTATGCATTCCAAATCTGCTTGAACAAAAACCAAATCAACTATATCAAGGGTGTCAAGATCAAAATCAAGATCATATTTTGTGAGATCAAATTGCTTCACTTGCCAAAATAATTGACTCATTGTGCCAAGACACACCTCCACCCCAAAATCAATACACTCTTCCATTGGTTAAACCATGCCATCAAAGCATTGAGTTGTGTCCACAACCACATCAAGAACAATATCTCCAATGCCAAGAGGTTGGATATCAAGATCAACAACATCAACAACAAACCTAACCTCCACATCTCAAAGATCAATCACCACATCTCCAAAATCAATGACCACAAGGTGAATTTAAAGTAAAAATATCACAAGGTAAAAAATGAAAATACACACCACTTGAGGAACCAATCGAATCGATCATGCAACAGTTGGTACAAAAAAATATCATCAAAATCCCCTTTTATGAAAATTAGCAACAACCTCAAGTTAAACCACCAGGGTATAGCGAGAAGCACCTTTGTGATTTTCACAAAATAAAGGGACACACAACATCAAATTGTATTCGAGACTCAAAAATATCATCCAAAACCTTATTGATAAAAAAATAATAACTATTGGGGACAATGATTAGAATTCAACCACTAGTGATAGCATCGACAATCTCTCCACCATAATTGTTGAAAACAATGATCAAGATCTATCCATCAATGAGCACCTTGAAGATGTTTCCACCTCATCCGATGATCAACTCAACATACATCAAGAGTCACTTTTTGATCATGATAAATTCCCCTCAACAATATCCAACAATGATTTATTCAAAGGAGTGTTAACATCATTTGATCCTATAATCAATGATCCTTCTACCATTAATCATGTTGAAAATGTATCTACATCACCTAATGAGTTAGAGGACATATCTCAAGAATTTATTCCAAAGCATGATCAACATCCTTCACCAAAGTCTAGCAATGGTCCTTTCCAAGGAATATTGACATCCTTTGACCTCATGGTTGCAGATATTGAAGGTACCTTCAACTCCACACTTGATCCAAATTCACTCAAAGATCAAGAGGATATTGAGCCGCTTCCTATTCCTAATGAAGACATCCAAGTACCCTTTGAAAGAAATCCATCCTTTAAAATTGAACCATGTCAAGAACTTGATCCAAAGCATGTCAAAAGCAATTCTGAAATCATTCAAGATCAAGAATTTGTATCTCCAAGCCACTACAATGATCTAATGGACACTCTCCAATCTATACAAGATGTTTCAAATGATGATCACATCCACATAGCACATACTCCTCCATCTACCCATGAGATGCTTTCTGTGGATGGACATGTAGATGATCTTCATTTAGAACATGATTCCTTACTCCTAACATTATTACATAAAAAGAGCAGGTTATTGATTCCTATAGTCAAACTGAGTTGTCAATATCAGGATTAGATATATCCCAAATTCACATTGAGGACATCATGTATGAAGATATATAGCATTATCCACTCAAGGAAATAGGTCAGATAGAACAGGATATTCTGAAGTCAGCAGAGCAACAAATTGAAATAACATCATCTACAGTGGTCATTTATTAGAGAATGCTTACTAAACAAGACATCTTAAAATAAGAAGAATCAAAGAACAAAGGTGCTACTACCACCATAATGTGGGAAACTATGTCTCAAGAAAATTTCAACATAGGGAGCACGAAGAATCCTTATGATGAAACCAATGCCAATACTACAACTAGCCATGTCATGAATCTTCGTCCACCCATCACCCCATCCACAAATTAGGACCAACATCAAAAGAAAGATTTGAATCAATGCACAAAGAACATTATCAAAGAAAAAGAAGCTGAGAAGCATAATGGAAAAATAAAATACACATGGATACCAAAAAATACAAAAAAAGATTATCCCTATCAAGCTCCATTAGTCAAAGAAACTATGGGGAAAAATAAAAAAGGGAAAAGTATCCATCAAAGATGTCCACAAAGGAAAAAAAAAGATTCTCAAGGAATGTACAAAGTATATGAAGCAGTTGGTCCTAATTCCATACACATTTATGTATCCACCCATTATTACTCATCTTCCCAAGTTTGGAGGGTCAAAGGTTCCAAACTATCAACCAATCCATCTCCTATTCCTAAACACACAACACCATCTGTGCCTCCATGCATGATATCCAATTCTCACATTGACCATGTATTAGCAACCGCCCTTCATCATAAGGATTCAGAAGGAACTCTATTGTGATGTGTGCAGAAAGACAAAGTCAACTCCAAAATCAACAAAGCAGATCAAGAATCTCAAAAGTTGTATTAAAGTGCACGTATCTTGTGAAAACAACTTCTCCAGGAAGGATATCAATGGAACATTATGACAGAAGCATCTACATCAACACCACCAAGTGATTCAACATAAGCTTAAAAATCTTTCATAGAGAAATACAAAAAAATATAAAAATATAAAAATCCAAGAAAATAAAAAAAAGGATTGAAAACAGTAAAGAAAAAAATCATCCTCTAGTGCAAACTACTATGGTGGCGCTTTGGACAAGTACCGTGATGAAAACTTGGAAAACATGCATCATGTGTAGAATCAAGAATCTACGTGCGCTAGTTTAGGTGGAAGCATCTCATCCCATCCATAATAAATCTAACATTCCATCCATCTCATTCATAATAAATCCATTCATCCATGAACCATTTATCCAATCCATTTTCATCCATCTACATCCATTTTCCACATTATCTTGATCTTGATAAAGTTTGGTGCACACTTTACACTTGCTTTTGGTAAACATCTTGACATGGGTCATTTTCATTGATCCTATCCTACCCAACATTATCTGAGCCATGAAGCATTATCCAATGAAGCATTCCTCTGTTCAAACACCTTATCTTATCACAAGATAATCCATATCCATCCATCCATACATCTATCCAAGCATCCATCCATGACATTTCAAACATTGCTAGACAATGGGGGAAGATATTTAGTTCTTGCTTCGGGAATAAATATTGATCTATATCTTCCAACTTATGTGGTGGTTCGAACATTGGAAAATGTGAAATCAAATTGGTCAAAAATTTGTGAGCCAAAAAATCCAAATCACTAGCCCATGGCACATTTTGATGAGTAGATGTTCCTTATCAAGCTTTATCTTTCATCGAACATCAATCCAAACAATCACTATCAATCACATATAATTTTCACTTCAAACGTCACATCAAATCATTCAAACAATTTTGTTCCAAAACCAAACTTCAAAATCCTGATCAATCAAATCCAATCAATCCATCATCATCTCGGGATATCCATCCCAATCCTTATGTTGCTTAAACACTATCCTTGCATTATTGTGTATCCTCAATGTTATCATCATTAATTCAATGATCCGATCAATCAACCCTAGCTTGGTTTTTGACAAAATCCCAAAAAAGAGCACTGATATGATCACAAAATATCCATATCCAAAAAATCAAAATCATGTGAAAAATCCAAAAAAATTCAAAACATATCAAAAATCCAAAAACATTCAGAAAATCACGCAAAAATCCAAAAAACATGCAAAACATATCAAAATCCAAAAACAATCATAAAAGTCAGAAAAACGTCAAAAACATGGTATCCGAACTACATCATCTATGAGCTTAAACATAGGCAAGGATAATCTTTGATCAACCCCTGAGATGCAAAAAACACAAAAACATTAAAAAAAAAGAACACAAAATCCAAAAATATTCGTAAATCTCAAAAAACACCAAAAGCATTGGAAATTTTGAAAATCAAAACATTTGTAAAACATCTTGGAAAAAACCCAAAAACAACCTCAAAACATCAAAAACATCCAAATATTTAAAAAAATTCATCCGTCCCATTTCTCTTTCACCTGCAATAATCTCATCCATAATAAACAAATCGTCACACTCACCCTTTGGAAATACAAATAGAAAAAAACCACAACAATCAGCAAAAACAAACTTCAAATGCAAAATCAAAATCGAAACAACAAACTTTTAAATGCAAAATCAAACTCTTGATCATTCACAAACATGCCAATCACCCTTATATCAACAACCTATCAACTTTCCACCATCCAGTAACATGTCCTAGGATGCATCCTTCCTACAATGGGCATTATCTATTGGCAAAACGCTTTGGATACTTATCCTAAACAAAACAACTTGCCACCATCCACTAACATGTCCTAGGATGCATCCTTCCTACAATGGGAATTATCTTCGGCAATCACTTCAGATTCTTATCCTCAAAACACATCCCTTTGGCTAGAGGTATGAAAAACATTGACTTGATTGTGTGCTTGATCTTTTCTTTTGATTTATCTTATTACACTCATTCCAATGACCTCTCGATGATGTCTTATCAAGATGATATAGAGAGAAAGGAATGGGGAATTGATCATTATCTTTTTATCTACTGTGCTTGTTGGATATTCTTGTAATATAACCTTGGTGAATATTTGTTTTATTGGGTATGGATGGAAGGTGTTTTGGACAGCTTGTTGACTATTAAATTGTTAGGTTTTTCCTTTCTGTGTTTTGGTCTAAAAATTTTGAAATATCTGAAGTACATCCTAGTAAGGTTTCCATATGTCAGGTGTCAGCAAGAATACTACTATCTTTTTGTCAAGTCAAAGTCCATCTCACTAGATACAATGCCATCTTGGTTCTTTATACCTTGATGCATCATATCTATGTGTGTTATCAAACATAAGGTAAGTAAGCCCTTTTAAAATCCCAATTCCTGATAAGCAACACATCATCATCACTCATCATCATATCTAATAAAGTCTTAATGACTCATGGACTTGTTGGACTCCTACATCGTCTCAGACTCAAGGGTTCATCCATCTTATTCTTCTACTTCTATCCATCTTATTCTTCTTATTCTTCTATCTTTACTAACATTTCTATCCAAGAATCAAGTGTGTGTAATATATCAAAATATACATGAGGCTACCCATGGTCGATGAACTGTCTACATCATCAGAATTGTCTACGTCAAACATTTGAGCTTTCTAGTCCTCTCTGAGTTGAACTAATCTTGAATCTTTATCGCGAGCTCGACCCAAAATCCAAACTTTTGTCCGATCTCTCGAGGGGGTAGTGTACCAGTGTAATTCTTCTCGTTGAGATAGTAGTGGGGAATTTGAAAAATCAAAAAGTTTTTTGAATTTTGATCTCGGAAAGTTTATTCTTTGAACCAACACAACAAGTACATTGCTTCAAAGAGGGCCAAGATGCAGACATGTAAAACATATTGATTGATCTCGCACACCTGATCCTGATTTACTAACACTAGTTCATCTTGAATCACTCCTTTGCTAACCATTTAATTGAATAATATTTATTTGATTAAATTAATCATATTTCATCTTTTAATTAGCTAAATGAATTTTATCTGATTAAATCATTATCTTCTATTAATTAAATAAATTATTATTTTTAATTAATCTATTCTCCTCTTTTAATTAAATAATTCATTTTATTTAATTAAGCTCTAAAGTCACCTCCTTTAAATTAAATAAACTAACCTTTATTTGATTTAAGTCTAACACCATTCCCTTTTAATTAAATAAATCCAACTTTAATTAATTAAATCTAATATTCATTTTCCTCTCATTTTGATTTAAATAAATCTAAAAATCTAAGTCAAAATGTCAAATTAGCTAAATCTTCATCTAAGTTAATCAAATCATGATTAATCCTAACTCTAATCCATCAAATCCTCTAGATTTTGCAACTTGCACATGTAAATCAATTTACTTGATTTATAAATTCTTCTATTTCATTTAATAAGGGCATTAAGTTGGAATATTCTTCAAATTTGAATTCTCCCTCCCAAATGTCTTATCCTCCAACTTGCCATTTATGACTCTTACAAGTCCTTTTTCTTGAGCCAAGTGGCAATAAATCCTCTTCCACATCTCCCTCCAACATGTCACTTCTTCAAATTCAAATATCCACCTAATAGCATTTATGTGCACATTCATCAAAATGTGCTCCACCTCTCTCCACTAACATGTTGACAAGTGACATTTTTCTATTGGTTGATCTTTAGTCCCACATCCATCCTTTTTTGCTCATTCTTCCATCCTTCTCTCCTATAAATGGAGAGCTCTTTTACTAATTTTGGATCCACAACTTTATGCAAAATCATTATCTTCATGTCTTGAGCAATTTCATCCATTCTCATCCAAGTTTCATAGTTTTCATCAATTTCATAGCTCAGTTATGGCAAATTTTATCAAGGAGCACCATTGATCATCATCGAGCTTGCAAGGAATTGGGAAAGGGCTATTTTCCACATCAAAATAGCACCAATTCCCCCATGTGATTGAGGGTTTGACCATTTGAATAGGATTTAGATTGCTTTTAGTTGTGTTCTTTACTTTATTTCTTGCTCTTTATGCTTCAAATGAATCTTATAGGGAATGATGGTTTTGATTTGCATAATTGACTAATATTGTGTTTGTTGTTTATGTTTGTGTGGGTCTAGATCCACCATTCACATATTTAAATAATAATAATTTTTAAATTTTTAAAATTATTCTAAATAGGTTATACAAAATATAAACCATTCATTTTACATTTGGTATTAATGATGTCTCTAGTTCATATTTACGAGTGAAGTTGTCATAATTGAACTACTATATCTATAGCTTAATATAGTTGCACCAACATCTATGACTCTATTGCTTTAAATCACCAAGATTAAGGACATCTTATTATTTAACTTAAATCTAACTAAACAAAAAATAATTTTTAGATAAATAAACTAATGATAGTTTAGTACTAAGTAGACCATCATTGTAAGTTTTAAAAATATTTTTTACTCAATTAATACGATAAAATAGTTAACAAGTTTCTATCTAAATGTTAAAGAACATAATAAATCAATGCTTCCCTTAGCCAAGTTGGTAGTAGTCAAAGAAGAATTGCCTAGGGAAAAAGGGTTGTAGAAAGGGCTTCATACCGACTTTTTGTATAGTTCACATCACAACTTAAACAAAAATAGAACTACATATGTTACACCTTGATCCTATCAATATGAGTATGTAGGTGGTCTAGGTAAAGGGCAAGTACAAGAATTTGGGTCCACTTTTTGACCAAAAAGTATAAGTATTTTATCTAAAAATCAAAGTTTTTTCTAGTTGGAGTAAAAATTGAAGCACATACAAAAAATCTTTAGAAATTCTAGCATCATGAAATGTAGGATTTTGAGACTAATTTTCAAATATGTAAGTTATTCTTATATCCAAATGATACATGTTAATTTTGTATAGGATGCATAAAAATCACTTTTTTAAAGTTATTTTTTTATGGCCATAACATGCACATGTATGACAATCATAATTTGGTTCCTAAATAAAGATATTTTTCTAATTCCTTTTGGAGAAAGATGTGTATTATAGTGAAGTTTGATTAGGATATTTTTTAATATTTATTTCTTAATATTTTTTTAGTTAATTTTTTATGGCCTTAATTTCTATTTTTTAAAACCCCTCATGCATGACAAATATAATTTGAGCTAAAAATAATCATAATTTTTTTTGTCTTTGTGTAAAGAATGATGTCTAGATTGAAGAAATATATATTTAAAAATAGAATAAAATTAAAAGTTACTAAAAAATACTAATACCCGACATATCAAGTTTATGAACCACTTTCCTCACAAATTAATTAATAAATAGAAAAGCAACTCTAATTATAAAATAATTATATATTTGAAAATGAAATATCATCATATATAATGGGTTTTAATTTCAACAAAAAACTAAAAAAAAAGTTACTCAACCATATTGCTAAAGTTAGCTTTTTTCTTGTTGTTTTCATAGTATTGTGCATGCAAGTCCAAGGTTAGTTTTTTTCTTGTTATTTTCATGGTATTGTGCATGCAAGTCCAAGATTGAGAATTGGGTTTTTAAGAGACATACACCTATTCTAAAAAGTAATTGATATATGATGTAAATAGAAATGGGTACCCATTTCATGTACAAGTAGAAGTTTAGGTTTGGGAGCCTGATCCTAGACGGGTGTCTTTTTTTTATGAAACAAGTACCTAGTCCTATCAAGATTTTTTCAAGCTCAACACTTCTACTAAAAGTGGACCCATTATCTTGAACTTACCCTAAATGAAGGGAATTCCCATTACTTATGTTTTTAGAGCAAGTTTGGTATTTTCCCAAAAAATGAATAAACCAACTTGCACTAATGTTTAAGGGTAAGTGCACCAAGCTATGACACAAAAATGGCTCTTAAGATGCCACCTTTTTTTGAAATCAACAAAGTTTGATGTGCACAAGAAAATGAAGATAGTTACGCTCAAAATTTGAAGACGTAGTAAGAACAAGAGTTGAAGTGCTTTGAGTCTAGTTTTTAAACTACTATTTTTTTTAAAAAATAATGAAGATTAAGGGTTTCAAAAAGGGGGCCCAAAACAAGCCCTATTTTTATAAAAAAAAATAGAATAGCGTCTGAGGGCCCCCCTTTTTTCATTAATTTTTTTTAGAATTTCAAAAATCGAACTGTGAGAAATCAGCTAACACCATGTAGTTTATCCCCATTCTCTCAACTAAGTTTTTTAATGAATATATAATATTTTATGAATTTTTGAAGTGGACACATCTTGAAAAGTTAAAATTTGAGTGTACTCCCACCTAATTTTTTTGAAAACTAATTGAAAATCTTTTTTTTCATCATGTGTAGAATGGAGTCTAGTTTTAAAAAATGTAATTGTTTTCAAGATTTGATGAATGAGTAAAAGTCTATCCTAAAACTAGCACATGTTAGTTTTTGATAAAAAACAGAGACAACAACAAAAGAAGCTATGGATGAAAACCTTAAAATAATCAAAACATATATATATATATATATATATATATTTAGATAGCTAAGAGAGAGCCTAACGTCATCATGATTTTTTTATAAACTTGCATTGGAAGATGTGTAAACATGATGATTAGCATGACCAAAAATATGTGAAAATTTGGTACCCTCCTAAGAAAATCACATCCATAAGCAGCTCATTTGTTGAGCACCAAATTTGGCACTCTCCAAATGGCACATCTCGTTTGGCACTCGCCAAATTTGGTGAGTGCCAAATGGGATGTGCTATTTGGAGAGCACCAAATTTGGCACTCGCCAAATGAGCTACATTGACAAAAAAATAATGTTGCTTTCTCTTTGTGTCTCTCTCCACCACTTTGATAATGCTTAAAGTTCACAATTTATGATCATTGATGGATAGTTGAAGTTTTACCTTTCACTCCCTCTCTACCTCCTTCCCTCTTAACCAATACATACCCATTTTCTCTCAACCCTCTCTAGGTCTTTCCTACACTCTCTACCTTGTCTTCCATTCTTAGGGTTTAAGGTATAGGGTTGAGGGTTTAATGTATAAGATAACTCCCCCTCTCAGGTCTCTTCCTCCCTTTATCCCTCCCACCCCCTCTCTCTCAAGTATCTCAGGCTCCCTCTATCCCTCCCAGCCCCTCTCTCTCAAGCCTTTCCCTCACTCTATCCCTTCCATGTATGTCTCTTAGATCTCTCGCACCCCCTCTCCCTCTCTCAAGTCTCTCCCTCCCACCCTAACTAGACAACTCTCTATCCCTTGCTTTATCCCTCCCACCCTCTATATCTTGGATCTCTCGTACCCACTCTCCCTCTCTCAAGTCTCTCCCTCCCACCATAACTAGACAACTCTCTCTCCCTCGCAAGTTTCTCTCTCAGGTCTCTCCCACTCCCTCTCTCTCTCTCCCTCTCAAGTCTCTCTCTCAAGTCTCTCTTTCTCAAGTGTCTACCTCTCCCTCTCTCTCTCCCTCTCTCTCTCCCTCTCTCTTAGGTATTTCCCTCAAAATATCCCTCCCATCCCCTCTCCCTCTCTAAGGTCTCTCCCCCTGATTTGTAAATGATCCTAATTTTTTGAATCACTTAAACAATTTGTTAGATTCACCTATGGATCACAAATTTTATTATTATTGATCGTTGAAAAATTGCATGTAAGAAAAAGCATAGAAAATGAGCATTCAAAACATAGAAAAAAGAATGAAAGAAATGAGATTTGATAACAAAGTTCACCCAATGTTCAGGCTACATCTTTGGGCTTGCTGAACTGCAACGTCATTTGCCATTATTATGATGCAAATTGCTTGATTACATCACTATGGTCTTCAAGCTGCAATACAAACTATTCTGCTTTCATGGAAGATTATTGCTCTTCAAGCTCTTCTTGCTTCCACATCACACTGACATAAACTTCCCAGCAACAATAGTTCATGCCTAGCTTCTTTGTTACTTTTACAATGCTTCCAAAGCAATAATAATGAAACTCACTTACTCAAAACAAGAGTACAAAAGCCCAAGGCATCAAACCTCTATTACAAATCCAATGAGCAATTTTCCTAATTCTCCTTCCAAGAGAATTTTCTCTAAGAATTCTTTACAAAGAAATAATACCCCCTTTTATACAATTTTGTATGCTAATACAGGGTTTAACAATAATATTTTCAATATCCCCATATCTCCCAATTTTACAATTGAAAATCTTAACATAGGGCTCATAATGACCTGAGCCCTTAACAACCTCCATAAAGATCTTTATTTTTAACATTTATAATTTAAATGTTATTTGAATATTTTTGGGTTTGATTGTATTCACAATTTTATCAGATTTTGATAAGTTTAAATATATATTTTTGTTTAGTTTGGGAGGCTCATTGTTTTAAAAATTTTAATCCCTATTTGTAGGGGGGGCTTGAGTTTGTCCCGAGTCCTCTTTTCATGGTTTCACCTTTTAAGCATTTGTTTAAATATAGAATTTTCCTTTCAAATCCTAAAAGAGCCACCTACCTTAGTGGTTAGGGATAAATGGCAGAGAGTTGGGGGTTGGTGGTTCAAACCACTGGCCTCCCCTTTTGGCTTGGATGTATTTTCGGCTAATGTTTAAATAAAAGTGGCCCCTTTTAAATTGCAAGGAGCCTACGTGGCTTGATGGTGGAGCACAAAAGTTGTAAAGAGGAGGTTGGGGATCCGAACCCCACCTCATACATTTTGAATAAGCCCAGAGTCAAAGATGATGAGGCGCCACTACATTTTGAACAAACCCATGGTCAAAGATGATGAGGCACCATGTGGCATCACCTTGTTGTGCCACATGGCATAATTTCATTTTCCAAATAACTACCACTTGTCAGCCCGCTATTGGTCCACATATTGCCTCATTAGTAGTCACATCAACTGCCACTAGTTGACACGTGTCCAAATGTGATTGGTCCTATCAGTGCCACGTCATTAGGTTGCCAACTCTGATGCCACATCACCATGCCAACTTCAGCATAGTCAACCTTTTTTACCCACAATCTTTGACCGAGCATAACTTTTGCATACGGGCTCCAATTCAGGTGAAACAAGTGACATTGGACTCATGGTAATGAGCTCTTCATTTTGAAACCATTTCTGACCAATTCCATAATGATAATTTTTTTGCCCTTGCATCTTGCCTCTAGTACCCTATTTTTGACCCAACTTTGACTAAGCATATGAACTCCTTTTGACTCCATTCAAGTTGTGTTGGGTTCATTTTTCTGAGAAATTTTACATGGCAATGATTTATAGAGAATTTGAGATAGTTAAATTTTTAGGGTTTTGTAGATCCACCTAGATCACCCTCACCCTAACTAGATAACTCTCTCTCTATCTCCCTCTCAAGTCTCTCTCTCTCTCTCTCAAGTCTCACTCCCTCACTCTACCTAGACTACTATCTCTCACTCCAACCCCCTCTCTCACACTCCCTCTCTCTCTACCTCTCAGGTCTTTCTCTCTCTCTCTCTCTCACTCCAACTCCCTCTCTCGGTCTTTATCTTTTCTCTCCCTCTCATCTCTCTCTCTCTCAGATTGTCTCCTACTTCCTCTCTCATAGT